>OU342742.1:496273644-496324219 GCA_910589775.1 Avena eriantha
CGGCCACACCACCTGCTGGCGTGGCCTAGGGCTGCCTGCGCCAGGGGGTTGTGTGGGCCCCCTGTGGCCCATCTCCAGCCCCCCTTCTGGCTTTCTTCCTCTTCTAGAAAAATAGGATTTTCCGTATATTTTCCCAGATTTTCTGATCTTCGCGAATTTTGCCTCCAAACAACATCTTTTCCATCAGAATCCTGACTGCAGTGGTCCATGCTCCAAAAGTCATCAACCATGCAAAAACAGATGAAATAACATAAGTATCACCTCTCAATACGAAATATATCAATGAATAATAGTGAATTATGACATAGAATAGTGATGCAAAATGGACGTATCAACTCCCCAAGCTTAGACTTCGCTTGTCCCCAAGCGAAACTGAGCTCAATAAACATGGCCTCAGGTTTATGGAGTGAAGAGTTGATAAAAGAATACGGACAAGAAGCATCACATTCATCAATACATAGATCATAATAGAAGATAACTCACTATTATATAACTCAACTTGTAATAGGTAAAAGAAACACAATAGAGATACATAAAGTGAATCATAATTGGTAATGGCAAACTTAGCTCTTGGTCGAAGAATAGTTGATAATTTGCTGGAGTTCACAAATAGCTGGTTTTCAATGATAGCTTCCAAAGTAGTAAACATCAAGATAAGAGCAATGTGCAAAACAAGGAACATAAGAAACATGATTGAATAAATTATCATATGAATGAATGAAACACAACAACTTAAAATACTTGCTGAGATAGAAGGGAATAGGTTTACTGACTCAACTACAAAGTAAAAGAAAGGCCCTTCAAAGAGGGAAGCAGGGATTGCAAGTCTCATAAAGAGCTCCCAAAAATTATGATACTTACTAGCTTTCAGCTCTCATTGCCCCTATCATAGGCATCTTTAGGTGATTAAGGTTAAAATGGTCAAATATGAGGATATGCATTGACAAGTTGTAAGTTGAGAATCCCATGTCCCTTGTATACGAGGGCCGCTCCTCATCCTACTCAAGTTTAGTCACCGGTAAGTTCTTGTCATCGTAAGCATATGTGTATCATAGAGAACCGCCAACGGGGTACCCCTTGCCCGATGATACGGAAGAATCCCCATATCAAAATTGACAAGGCAAGCAGACAACAAGCATCTCAGCAATCTTCTTATTTACCATGGGAATATGGTGTTTTTTTCTCTCTTTCCTCTTTTCATAATATCTTTTTTTCTTTTCTCTTTTTCTCAGTCTCTATCTCTTTTTTTATAAGAAGAATTCTTCATAGATACTCGTTATGGTTACGTTGTAGGTTTCCACCATGTCAGCATGGATTAGACCAGCGGCCCAGGCGTTTCTCTAACACACATGCATAACTCCATGGACTTACAAGCTCCCCTTTCATTTCACACCAACGACATCCATAGACAAAAAACATGATATCAACTTGGTACTAAGTACCAGTGCAATGTTGAAAACGTTCCCCATGACAACATGGTTCTGCTAATTCACAACTTACAAAGCGCAAGCATATACGCAACATAGGTGAGCACAATGGTTCAAGTTTATTAAATGCAAGAAAGTAAAGTGTGCCATCAAGTTCATGAGAGCTTTAATCACTAATTTTCACATAACAAGTTTAATTTGGGAGGTAGACAAAACAAGAATTCACTTGGAATAGCAATAATGCTACTAGGTACGTATGGTGGACACAAATGCCAAAGGTTTTGGTTTAAAGGAGTGGATGCACGAGAAGAATTCCCTCTCAGTATAGGTTTTTGGCTAGCAAGGCTAGGTAGCAAGTATAAGAGTTGAAGGAAACAAACAAACATACAAGCGATAAAGACAAACATGCAATCTTCCTTGGAAGCACAAAATATATTAACTAGAGAATACTAAACTTATGAGCAAATCAAGAAAGAAAGATGATGAAATTATTTTTCTTTAGAGTCCTTTTATCTTTTCATTCAACTCTCAAAAATAGTGTTGCTACTGACCGAGCCAGGTTTGCCAAAACCAACTAAATTAACTCGATGATCCCAAAGTGATACCAATACTAACAACAAGATCAATCATATAACCACGAATTGAAAACTAATATAAGCTATGAAAAAGAGTGAATGATAGAACTTCTCATTAATATTCTATAGTGTTGCTACTGACCGAGCCCGCCACCTTGCAACCTCACCGCTGGCCATCTCCGGTGGTCATTAGGCAGCAGCACCACCAGGGTTAGGTCCGCCTCATCACGCTATGTCTCGCTAGCCTTTTCGTGTGTCCTAGGTCGCCACCTAGAGCTGTCCCAGCCGCCGATCCGAAGGATCCCCGCCGGTGTGACGTCATGCTGACGTCACCCGTACGTCAGCAGGCACGGTCAGACCCGATCAAACACGGGCTGGGCCCCACTCTGCCTGTGTGGATGTCGAGGTGGCCTCTAGCCCCTCTGTCAGCTGCAGTGGCTAGCCTTAGCCCCGGTGAGAAACTTTTAGTTGCTGGTGATGACGTCAGCCCCGCGTCATGCTGACGCAGTAAAGGTTTTTAAATTGTTTTAATAATTCCATAAATGGGCTGACGTCATGCTGACGCAGTAAAGGTTTTTAAATTGTTTTAATAATTCCATAAATTGGTTTAATCTTATAAATTCAATAACTAATTATTTATAAGTTAGAAAAAAAATATGTATTATATATCAATTTTTTAGAAAAATAAGATCACACAATAGACTCATAATCATGCATTTTCAACAACTTTAATTACAAGTTTAATTAGAAGAACAAAGTGAACCCCATAGGTGACTCTGAGGTTCCCCCTGTTCTAGGGTTTGCACCCCTCGGAACCCCGTTTAAATTGTCAAACATGCTATAGAATTTTATTTCAATACAATTTAACTTGTCATATCCTCATCATTGCTTGAGCATTGCATCGATGCCATGTGTTGATTGTTTCTCTTTCTTTCCGGTGTTTGCTTCTTCCCGGTAGAATATGATATCGAGATCGAAGACCGAGATCAACGCCATCGAAGATCAATACTTGATCAACTATAATCAAGTCCAGTTCAAGATATCTGAAGCTTTGATTTCTTGTTATCAACAAACAAGGAAAGCATAGCCCCATCATTATACAATCCTATGGTTTCGAAAGTATTTCATTCTTTCCATGATGCATATGATTCTATTGTGGTCTTTTATCGATAGATAGAGTATCCTATCTATTGCATTACTCCCTTGAGCTTATAATACCTGATCCACTACTCCTAGCATAACTAGGTTTGGCTTGTGTGCACTGCTAGAGCTTATATCTGTGTCTTGCTTAGCCATGCATAACTGTCAGTTCTGGTTCATCCAGATGATGTATCAGATGCAGAGAATCTAGTATGACAGGAGAACAAGGTATATTGATGAGGTAAGATCAGTGGTTAAGGTTAAACATGCTAAGGCTTGTATGGGAAGCCACGATGGGATGTGGTTTTTGTAGTCCCATGTTCGCCACCACTAGGAACTGAGTTCTCGCCTTTGGATCAAGACGAGCATACAGCCACACGGGGCCTAGAAAACCTCACGAGTAACTAACTTGCCTAGTAGATTCCATGAGTCACATAGTTCGGGAGTTCCATTCGAAATATGCATATCTGGTTGTTCTCGAAGGAGGAGAAGGAGGTGCATCATAATAGGTAGGTAAGCATGGTCGTGGTTACTTGGGGTGGATGGAGCCCCTGGTAAACCAACCTCGCCCACATCTCTAGGGACCGGCTTCGGGATTTGATCCGTTATGGCGGAACCATCCTTAGGGCGCGACTCATGGTCTCGGTGAAAGCAAGGTAAAGGTCGTGTCAAACCACCCTCTGCCGGCCTTCCAAGCAAGAGGGTGAAAACATTGGCATTAAGAGTCGGTTGGTACGTGTGGGTGAAGTTGTACACCCCTGTAGGGTTAAATCTTTTCGAAAAGCCATTCACGGTTATTAACACTTGGTGACCGAATTCTAAGATCATAGAGAACTGCAACCTCATCGTAAAATTTGCAGTTCAACGTGTGCTTAAGGATGCTTCCTCATGGGTACGAGGGGGTGATCCTATTTGTGAGATGATGATTACTTTGGTGGATATCAAAAGATGATGATCAATTCTTTGGAGATGTCACTCTCTTATCCCCTTTTAAAATATTCTGATTAGATGAGCTTCTTCTCCCTCTTGTTTCATAAACAAAGATGGCTTTATGCAAAATAATCCCACCAGCCATAAGACTTGCGGAGTACACCCAGTACTTACCCTTGCTTTGTTGATACTTTTTGTAGCAGAATAAGTGTTCCATGAAGACGAGTCCCATACGACATCGACACCGACGAGTAGCTTGGGGTTCTCGGCCGGTAGCCTAGAATCTATGGGTTGGGACGTCATCGTTATGCTTCAGGCCTCTTAGGCCATTTGTTAAGTTTGTTATACTTAATAGCATAATTTGCCTTCCATTATTTGATGCTCGTGGTCAGTGACCTCTGCTTGTAATAGTTTGGTTCTTCACTTAGTTATGAGCTTGATGTAATTAGTTTTGTGTTGCAGGGTTACTGTTGTGTTACCGATTTTCCACTGGATATCCTCGAGCTCTAGGTTAAGCTTATGTCAGGATAAGGTCTAGTATTTGTTTAACCCTAATCCCAGGGGTGTCACAGCTATGGTGGTGGAGAGATTAGATCTAAGTCTATTCCTCGGGTGGCTCGTCGGTGTTGTGGATGGAGATCTGAAGGTGGCTGATGGTTTTCTGCGAGCGCTCTTTTCTCATCGCCCGAGGCTTCTTTATATAGGGTCCCTTCACGAAAGTTGTTCTGTTTGACCTAGCGGTGTTGATGGTAACAATACAGTCGGAACTATCAGCCAGAATTTTTTTCCGGACGTATAGTTGGTCATTAAAGCGTATGCCTCTGACCCATGACTCTTGGTTTCTTTTGGTTGTTGGAAATCTCATATCTTTAACGCTAGTGTAGTGATTCCCATCATAAAATGTCATTATCTACATAGAAAAAATAGAAAGAAAGGATTGCATACCCCTTTGAATATTAGGCATTAGCTACAGGGTTTAGAAAGATATTTAATCAAAAATATGAATAATATCCAGTTTAAATATAGACGTAGATGGCTATATTCCAGAGCCATCAGTTTTCCACATTTAGATCATTTGTTGGCCTACGGAGTTAATAGTTCCCCATGGAGCACGTTAGTGTTGTAATGACACGCGTAAAGAAATACCTTACGGTAGTTATTAGAAAAAGCAGTGACATAATCTTTACTACTTCGAAGCATCCATTTTATCAGACAATTTCATTCAAGGGTGCTATCGAGTCTATTTATATTAAGCTCAAATGGGGTTGAGTAGTTCTAAAATCAAATCCTTTGGGCTAAACATGGACTCAAGTCATGTTTTGGATGCTTTTTCTTGTTGTAAAATTGTCGGAAATATTTTTAACCAAGTTCATTGCTCATTATTTCAAAGCTAAAAAGGAGACACTAGCAAAGGAATAGAATTTATAGGATAGCAAGCTAAGTGGGGAGTGGCTCAAGTGCAAGCGAGTAAATAATTGTAGGATCAATTTAAAGTTGCAGAAAAGGTGATGAAAGGAATGTGGTACCTCCTCCTTCTTGCTTTGTTCTCGTTCTTGAGTCGAATACCCTCTATATTTCCCTATTGTCAAGTCACCTAAATTTTGAGCAATCTCCGAGAGAAACAAAGAAACAAATTTCCAAAAAAAATTACAACTAATTTTTTTGTGTTTTTAGTTTAGGAATGCAAACTGAAAGTAAACATGCAATTTTGAAGAAGTAAAATAAATCAAAAGAAGAAATAAAAATATGAATGCATGTTTGGAGGTTTTCAAACCTCCCCCAAGCTTAGGCTATTGCCAGGCTCGGTTATTGCCGTCATTCGGCGGCTGGTGTGGATACTGCTAGTAGTAGTCAGGGAAGTGGTGACTGAAGTTGTGATTTAAGGTGCTCACATCTTCATTCAATCCTTGTAGAGTGTGGTCAATCTCCCCAACGCGCTGGTTGAGCTGCTGAAATTCTTGATAGGGGACGTAGTTGAATCCCTGCTGCGGCTGATTGGGCCATGGGTCCCAGGATCCCCCTTCCCAGCAGTGTATTGGCGAGGAACAAGGCGTAGTAGTGAATTGTTGGATTCTAAATGGTGGACATCTTCTTCTGGTAGAAGTCCCTACCACCGTTAACAGAAATAATCTCTCAAGTTTCTCCACTTGAGACGCTATATAAATTTGTAACAGTTGACTCCCCATCATGAGGGAAGACAAAAGCATCACAAAATTGTTCAAAAGTTATTTCATAATGTTCCTAGTTCATGGTGAAGCTTACTGTGCATGCATTACCTTTCTCCTTGTGGTCATCGTAGAAAGAGGCAAGGAACTCATTGGTGAGCTTGGTGTAGGTATTGTGGCTTGAGTAGGCGAGTAGAGATAGCCTTGAATTTGCACACATGAGGTCGAAGTCTGCCCTCAACCCTGTCGCGGTGAGAAAGCTATCATCGGCCCAATGTGTGGGCATCACCCTCCTTGATGAAACAATGGCAAACTTGCTGTTGAGCTCGGCATGGAGCCCCGAGATCTCTCCACGTTGGCGCTTGCTCTTGCGAAAAATGCTACCAATTTTGTTCATCTTGATGCATGATCTGTTGATTCCCCAACTCAAACAAACGAAATCCACGAAGAATCAAGAATTCGAGGTGGGTTTTGAGGGGTTTGGAGAGAGAATATGAGAGAAAAAGTGAGGAGGAGGAAGAACCCTAGCCACCCTAGTGCAATTAAGTGGTCACACCAAACTATACGGGCGCAACTATATGGGCGGGATATGTAGTTCCCGTCGTATAGTTGCGGCGGTGTCGACAATTAGTGTTTCTTTATGCCAGAACATAGCTATACGAGCGCAACTATATGGCCGGATCATAATGGTCCCACCGTCTAGTTGGTCGTCAAAACTTCTGTGTCCTCAAAATAAATTTTCTTGGACAGGCATCGATAACTATACAGCCAAACTATACGGCCGGAATTTTTATTCCCGCCGTATAGTTGGTCGTCAAACCATCAGTACTCTGGAAAAGAAATTCTACAAAGGCATCGATATCTATACGACCGGAACTATATAGCCAGAATTTTTATTCCCGCCGTATAGTTGGTCGTTAAATCTTCTGTATCTTCGAAAGAAAATTTGTTGATGGAAAAGATATCTATACGGCCAAACTATACGGCCAAAAATTCTATTCCCGTCGTATAGTTGGTCATTAAACCTTCAGTAGTCATCAACAAATTTCTATTTCTTCAAGAATTCTTTCTTATCCTAAAACTTAGATAAACACCTTGTTTTTGACAGAAAAATGACAGTAAAAATTGTCGACCAACAATAGCATGTATAGTGCATGATTTTTAGTACTACCGAGCTTCTTCTCCTCAACTAGAGATTTAATTCTTAATCTGAACAAAATGATTAAGCTAGTTTTTGTAGATAAAACTCGAACTTTTATTTTTATATTTATTCTACGCTTGTTCAATCTATATTTCTACTACATTTTGACAGTTGCATCTTCACGGGTGCGCTTCGGCAAGAATGTCTATGAAGAAGTTGTAGGAATGCGATGAACAATTTATTCTATAATTTATTTTATTAATGTGATGGGTTGACTCCCATTAAGCATTTTATTAAGAATGGTTGAATAATTCAACCCCTTCTATGTTCTCGAATACTTACCTTGGGTTGCCCCTTATCGAAGGCACTTACCACATGAACTCGTTTTTCCGATGGAATATATCTTTCTCCTGCTTCTAGCTTCTTCAAAAAATACCAGATGATTTCAGCATCATAAACATTGAAAATTATTTTTCCCTCAGCACAATCAACTGACACTCCTATGGTACTAAGGAAAGGTCTTCCAAGTATTATAGATAATTTTTCATCCTCTGGCATTTCGAGAATAATAAAATCAGTGGGAATAACATGCTCATCTATTCTAAGTAGAACATCCTCAATCATACCAATGGGTTGTTTAGTGGACTTGTAGCCATCTGTAAAGTAATAGTAGTAGGGGAATACTCCCCTAATCCTAACCTTTTATAGAGGGAATATGGCATTACTCTAACTCCTGTACCCAAATCACACAAGGAATTATGAATATATGTTTTGCCAACTGAGCATGAAATAGTTGGTATTCCAGGATCTCCTGATTTAGACAATAGCTTCCCATTAGCAGGATAACTAGTCACCATGGCAACGGTTTCAGTTATTTCTTTCTTTCTACTAAGAATATCACGGAGGAATTTAGAATAGGTAGGAACTTTTATTGCATCTGCAAATAGAATTTATAGACGAAGATCACCAAGTGCCTTTTTGAAAGAATCATAGATTACCTGATCCGGTGCTTTCTTTTTTGATCTGGATAAGGAAGCTTTTTTTCACCTTTCTTATTCTTGTCTTTTACCTTTTGTGGGCGATCAGGCTCTTTTGTTGCTTTCTTTTGTTGCTGCCAATCGCTCTTCTTCTTTTCTACTATAACAACTTTATCTTCATTGCTTGTCTCATTTTCTTCTCTTGGATCACCTGTCTCTACATCAGAATCAGAACGGTCATCCTATGCATCCTTTTGCTCCTCCATGTTTTGATCTTGTGTTTCTTGAGTAGTTTCATCTTGAGGATCCACCAGTGTATCATCTTCTTGGATTTCTTTGAGTAGGGCTTTTTTTATTAGCCCTAGTAGACATGAATTCCAAACATGCTTTATTAGTTAAGGTATTTATCAATCCTCCTGCTGATAGGTCAAGCAACTCTCTGCATTAAGTACTAAGACCATGATAAAATAAATGGCAAATAGTTGATTCAGAATAGCCATGATTAGGAATACTATTGATCATTCCAAAGAATCTATCCCAAGCTTGTGGGTAGTTTTCTCCCATGTTCTGATTAAAGTTGCCTATATTCTTTATAGTTTCAGTTACCTTTTAAAAAGGATTAAACCAATTTATGAATTTAACAATATAGTTTTCCCAACATTTAATGTAATGATGAGGAAGACAATATAACCAGTCTAGAACCTTACCTTTAAGAGACCAACGAAAAAATTGAGACGAGAGAAGTCTCTTCGCAAACCTTTTGGTCCAAGTGTTGTCATCACATCGTCAAACTCTCTAATATGTCTTCCTGGGTCTTCATCTTCCCTTCCACTGAAAGCTTTTTCCTACAAAATTTTAATAATTCCACCATCAAATCGATATTCTCTAACTCTAGGATTAGAAAATTCTATTGGTTGTTTAAGGAAAGCAGAGTTTGGAGCACTGTATTCTCTGAGAGTTTTCTCAGGTTTCTTGGGAGTTGTCTTGTAAATGGACATGATTTCCATAAAATCACTCAGGTTTTAAACTTCAACCTTATATGATCTTAAAAGTTTTTAAATAATTTCCTCGCGCCTTTGAATAAGCACTCGCTCAAAATAATCTGGTTAATAGGTCCTACCAGAGCGTGTAGACCCTTTGTCTCCTAGGGAGACCATTTTGTAGTAGTAACACCTAAAATGTCAAGAGACAAACACTTAGCGCTTATCTCTCCGGCAACAGTGCCAGAAATACCTTGATGTCTGCAAGTGCACAGATCGTTTGTAGCTAGTTTTGAAGTATAGATATCAATCGCACGGGGAGCCCAAAGGTAAGTGTTTATGAATGAAGTCTCTGCCACACTCAAAGTTGTCCCAGGTCTTCGAGTGAATTGACTGCAAGTGTGGAAATAAGAATGAAATTTGGATTAAACTGGATGTATTTAAATAAAACTAAAATGTAAACTTTAGGAATAAAAAGCATAAAAGTAAAGAACGATCAATTGTTTGTGGTTTTCTGCAGATAACAAAGAAGGCGTGGGGAGATACAGTTCATGGTGATAGTGACTGTGCCAGGTGGACGAATGATAAGTGTAACAATTATAATCTTATAAGTATATGTGTAGGCGAGCAACCCATAATTAGCCAGAACTCCTCTTGGTAGATTTCATCCCAACTTCAATAATCCTACTAGCCTGTTACCAAAACCATGGTCAGTCACTAGACGATTAAGATCCTTCAGGTTGCTTAGCAATTAAGCTCCTTGGATCGGACTAATGCAATAAGCATAGTGGTTCCTCGTGATCCTCGAGTCAAACTAGTTTCCCATTGATATCCCTGTGTCACTCGAGGGGTCGTCAGTCTGCTAGCGAACAAGATCCTATCTATGTAGAACAAAGCATCATGTTGTCTGGGCCCTTAATTAGACAACAAGCATTAGGCATCCCACAAAGAGTCAAGCACACATAATATAATAATTAAAATCAATCACAAACTAATGGAAAATACATGGAGGCACATCACATCTCACCAATCCATTACATCTCCCATGCCCAAGGAACTTACTCACACATGAGAGAAGAAAGCATCATCGATATAATTAAATAAAGGGAGTTCTTCTCGATATTACTGTGGAGATCCACGATAAGAATAGAAAAGTAATTCAACACAATTCAAGATAGGAAGAAACAATATCAAACCCTAATCTTGCAAAGTGAAGATCTCTCTCTCTCAAGTACAAGTAATGGCTATGAGGGTGTGATGGCTAGGAGGTCGAAGATCATGGAGCGAGATGATGAATGTCTTCCCCTTCTTCTCTGGATCTCTTCTTTCTCCTCTCTGGATGGGATGGCGGCTGATGTGTTATGATTTCGCCTCTGGCCTCTTCTCGAAAGTTGTCCCTTTTGACAAGACAGAGGCAACGACAACTATATGGTGACAACTATACGGCCAGAAAAATATTCCCGCCGTATAGTTGCTCGTCAAAGCTTCAGTATGCGTCCCTTGATTGCTTCCAAAAAGAGACTTGCTAGTTTTCGCCTGAATATTGTGTTTCTCTTGTTAAAACCTTCTGTTGATGTTTAGAACCTAAAACACACATTAAAAACCAAGTTTTCTTTGCTACCGAAGTATTAGCGTTAGGTAAAGCTAGAAAACGATCAAATCCAGAAGAAAACCATCAATAAAAACCATCAAAAATATGTCAAATCTCACAGCTATCAACACGCATGGTGTAGGTCCTGCCGACCTAGAAGCTAAAGCCGTCAATCATCATGTTGACCTCGGTGTTGAGTGAGTTGAAGGCCGGGCACATAGCCGGCGAGTGGATGGTGAAGTCGAAGGAGCCGATTGTGAGGAATCCTTCTGACGTGGATGAGTCGAAGACGATAGGTGATGGGACCGTCGAGGTCACAACATCAGCGCGCCCACTTCCCATAGATGGCGCAAACTGGCGTGGGTGATCACATCAATTCCCGTAGTTGATGGACTTGGGTTTTGATGAAGAGGGGAGCGTTGGAGATCTCGTTTGGCTAACAAGCAAGCAACACGGGGACATGGTGTTTATCCAGGTTCATCCTCGGAGGGAAAACCCTACTCCTGCTTGTCTGCTCTTGATTGAAGAAGAACCGAAGGTTACAAGGGTGCCTTGATGGCGATGGTGCGCAAATGTAATATGGCGGGTGTTTGTGCTAGGGTTTGCAGGAGTCCTCCTTGTGGTTCCCTCCTAGCCTTTATATGAGGAGGCCGAGTCTCAGGATACCACCGAATCAGCTACAGATTAGGGTTTCTTTCAAACTTTCTATCTAGACTTTGCCATATCCTCCAAGGAGTCGCGTCCTCCATGGGCATGGGCCACCTGAGCTTTCATGGGCTTCATTACTGGACATGGTTTGTATTGTGGGCCTCCACTAGGCTGAACCGGTTAGGCCAATCTTAGGCACCCATAGGGCATACCCATGTCACATGTCATCTTAACAAATCAACTAAATAAAATAAACAATTCAAACTTCTAAAGTGGGAGACATAGTACATACCTCTCATGAGTGACTTCATAAATCTCTTCCTTATGGGGATGTGTTCCTTCAAAACTCAAGTTAGAATAACTCTCATAATAATATTGAAGCAAAGAGGCAATAGGAAAATCCACTTTCATGAAAAAGGATAAAACAAAAAATCTTTTTTGTGTTTTAGAGGATGGGGATTAAAGAATAAAAAAGAACTTGCGACCAAGCAAGGAACTAAGAAAAGAAAAACAAACAAACAAACGAAAGCGAATGAAAAATGAAAGAAACAATAGAGTGTTGGAACAAAACCAACAGTGAGTGTTTCAAAGCTCACATGGAGCTAAAATACAACCTCGTTATTACACAAATAAAAATGTCGGGGGACGCATCCCCAAGCTCGGGATTTTTCAAGCCCTTTTGTTTCTCATTGTGGTGGTGGTGGATAATCTCCCACGTTCCATTGGCTGCTCCATTTGGTGAACTGCGTAGAGAGGTTGGAAGTAGCATCTCGAAGGTTGATGGAGAGGCTGATCATTTTCTGGATGCTTCCTTCGAGAGCATCAATATCATCACAAGTGGTGTAGTATTTTGGTGGCTGCACATCTTGTTTGGGTCCTTCTTGTTCTAGTTCTTCATCTTCTCCTTATTCTCCCGCATGTACTTCTTGTTGACGTGGACTTGCTTCAACCTGCGCATCATAATGCAAATGTCCCTCCTCAATAGAGAATAAACCATTAGGAAAAGGAGATGGGATCAAGTGATCCACCCCAGGTATATCAAGAAAGTATCTACCATTAGATTTGGATGTCATAGCACAAGCTCATAGTGTAGAGAAACCGACATGGCGGTCTCCTGCCAATGGTTGGATATTACCTAGGTTGACTTAAAGTGCATGTGCAAGATTGGTGATAACTCCTCCTCCGCATATGGGTCCTCGAGATTGGAGAGCCTGATAATTAAGATAAAATAATAGAAGGACGCCCAAATTTGGCATCAAGTTACAATTAGGAATAGCAACTCTAGCGAGGATTATCATATCCTCCTCACTAACTCAAGTAAACTCACCACGTGCCTGCAAGATGTTAGCAATAACATAAAACGAACAACGGATAGCAGGGTGATCAATTTGGTTTCCCTTGGGAACGTTTCCACGGATTTGCATTTTATTAAAGTAACACAAGGGTGATGGATCAAGGACTAAGGTAGTGGAGCGTATGTCGGTGTTGTTGTTGGCAAACCCAAAATAATAGGCCCATTGGTTGAGTGTCAAAGAATACTCACAGTTCATAAGATGGAAGTTGACGCGATGAACTCCTAGCATATGCTCCTCGGAGCAGTAGTGTGAACTCACCTTATGCGCCAAGGTACTAAGGAACGCAAGTGTCAAGAAGCAATAGTGGCAGTGTCCTGGAATATAATTGATACAAACCAACATTATGACAAAGGAAATCAAAATCATAGCGAATACCCATTTGGTTGAGGATATAAGGACACATCCACTTGGTGGACTTGATCTCTAGGTGCTTGAGACGATTGAAACGAGTTAGCTAAAACTCCTCGGTGAATTCGATTCCAAATGACTCGAGGTTAGCGTATCAACGTGTGGTGCGTCTTGTTCCGCAAAAACTGCACGTGTACGTCTCCTCGTGTTCATCTAAGACAAAAAAAATAAAGCTAATTAAAATTTTGATACAATAGAAACATAGCATAAGTGATCCTCTATACTTTTTACAAAAGAATCTCCTATAAAGACAAAACTACGCATGCTCATAATCAAGATTAGCTCAAGAACAAGACCTAAGTCTAGATTGATAATGGTGAAAGATTGAGCAAGATTTTGATGCAAATAACTCGGGGATTAGAGGAGAAACATATCTTAGATCGATTGGGTGCGAGGAATTGAAGAAATAATGGACATAAATGAAGATCAAATGAAGGTAGTTTGGAGTTTACAGGAAGAAGAAAGATAGTTTGTGATTTGAGACTTAGGTTTTACCTCTTCCTGGGTTATTGTCATGGTCACGAGCTCCGTACGGGCGGGCGGTATGACCGGAGCCCGCCCGTACCAAGTGCACAACCTTGGGGGTCAAAGAACCCTTCCATCGGTGCACTCGCTACAGGCGCGCGGTACGGTCACTCACACCCGTACGAGTGATCGTTAACTCCTCAGTATGTTTACCTCAAACTTTATGCTTTGCTTTGGGGTATGGTACATGCGGATGGTACGGTCAGCTCCGGTCATATCGATGGTCGTTAAAACCTCTATGTCCATCAGCAAAAATCAAGTTGTACATTTTCCTGTGCCGCGAGGTGGTGCGGGCACGTGGGACGACCAGTTCTAGTCGTAGCAGTGCTCATTAAGCTTGCAGTAAGCTTCAAAAACTTAGGGAATTAAGTTAGTAGCTTCGCATGCCTTTGCACATCTTAGCAACAAAAAATTGACAAAAAATAAACTTCATAAATAGTAATACTTTTTGGCCATGTATTAGCAAATATAATAGATCAAGGATTACCTTGCTTTCTTCTCCTCTCTTCAAAGGATCTTTCTTGAACACTCTTTATTAAAAACAAAAACAAAACTAACACAAGATTAAAAACTTTATTTCACATGGGTTGCCTCCCATGAAGCGCTTCTATTTAAGGTCAATTAGCTTGACCCTAGATGGTGATCATTTAGGCTATGCGAGTGGGACACCCACTCCAAAGTAATTAGCTTTTAAAGTGATTTTACTATCATCATCATTAGGCTTGGCCTTCTTATTCCTTGGGAAGTGGACTATACAAGGATCTCTAGACGAAAGTCATATTCTCACATTCCCTTCATGTAAATTGATTAAATCTTTAATAGTTCTAAGGAATGGTCTACCTCTAATTATAGGTGTTATGGGATCTTCAGGCCTGTCCACTATAACAAGATCAATAAGAGCAGGACATCCTTTAATTTCAACAACTATATTTTCTTTTATAGGTCGACTCAGCAATATGGAGTCCCATTTCAGTAGTTGTAAATGGCCCTAAGTTTAGCTTATCAAATAGACTCTTGTAAATTGTTGAGACGCTTGATCCAAGATCACAAAGAGCAGCTATCTCATTAATCCCGATTTTAATTTTAATAGCGGGCTCAAAAATATCATCTATCTTAGCAAGAAGCTTATCAGCTAGTTTCTTATACTCCATTTCTGGTTCACAAACTTTAGATGCTACTTCTTTTATAAATTGTTGGTATGTAGCATCGTTACCTTGTTCAATACCGGGATTCTTCACTATGATCATCTTTAACAAATCTTCCATGGTATAGTCTGGTGATGCCGCATTGCTATAGTCCATCTCTTCATGCATCTCATCTTTATTTTCTTCCCTCATCATTTTGAGGTCCTCCACCGGGTTTGGCTCGGACTTTCTAGTGAATTTTGTAAGTATGAGAGATTGGCTCTCAGCTACTTTGCCCAATTGTGCCTCCATGGTCTTGGTTCTTTCCTGTAGAGCCTATACATCATTTGTAATTGCAATGGCATGGTTAGATAATTTTCCAATACTAGTCTCATTGTTCTCCGTAATATTAATAAGCATATTATTTAGCTCAGTTTAAGCTTGCATGAAAGTTCTTACAGTATGTTCAAAAGAGAGATTACCATGATTTGCTCCATTATGATTATTATTATTATAGTTGTAAGGGGCACCTGCAGGATTAGAATATTTTTTTGAAAATTTGAGCCCAAATTTTGACTCTTCCAAGCAGGATTATAAGGATTTTGAGCTATAAAATTAACATCATTAGCATCGGTAGTGATATTATTAATTTGGGTACTTTCCTTACCCTTCACAATATTAAGTAATTCATCTACCTTTTCAGTAAGCTCTTCATTATGTTCATTGGTGATTGCATTCACCCTTTTTGAGGTTCTTTCTACATGCCATTGGGCATGGTTGTTTTGCATATCATCAAGCAATTTTTTGCAACACTCAGTTGTTTTCCCATGATAGTTCTTCCTACGGCAGTATCTAGCATAGACTTAGACATCAAGTTAAGACCATTATAAAACAAATGTAATATAAGCCATTCTTCCATCCCATGACTAGGAAAGTTCATTATGGCTTCTTTCATCCTTTCCCAAACAAGCGCTAGTGGCTCATGGTATTCTTGTCTAAAGCTTGTAATATTGAACCTTAGCTGCATAGTCTTAGCCAGAGGGAAATGTTTTGTCATAAAAATATTAGTACATTCCTCCCAAGATTTAATAGAGATTTTAGGTAAAGCTAGCAACCAATCCTTAGCCTTTACTCATAGAGAGAAATAAAATAAATGTAATTTAACCGCATTTGGGTCAACATCCTTCATGCCCATCATGTTGCAAATTTCAGTAAAACTGTTTAGGTGCAAACCTGAGTCCTCAGCAGATGAGCCTCCAAATTGGTTCCGTTGAACCAAACTCAAAAGGTTAGGCTTAATTTCATAAGTTTCGCATCAACAGCGGGCTGAGTAATAGGTGCATGAATAAATTCATCAGTGGGAGTAACATACTCCCCAAGATTCTTTTGAGCCATGGCTCTTTTCTTTTTGGTGTTTTTGAATAAGAGAAACAAATAAACAAGTAACTATTTTTTTCGATTTTCAATAGATAACAAAAAGTAAATTAATAACAAGAAATAAACTACCAAGAAAATTAAAACTAAAAACAAGGTCTCTAGTGACCTCACCAGGATAGCTAATTGCTTCCACAACAACGATGCCATAAAAAGGGTTGATACCTTCGATCCAGATTTATGGATGCGGTATAGTGGTTTTTTCCCTAGTAGACCTAAGTTTAATCAAGTCCTTGGGAAACAATGCTAAAAGTAAAATAATAAGGCACATCTACAAGACTTGTTTCTTCGTTTTACCTTCATTCACCAGACCTTTCTAGTTTACTTTATAACGTGGGTTGCATCAATGGATGGAGATAGGCCAAGGTTGAAGATTCACCTGCAGATGCACATCATATGGGATAAAGATAGTAATACGCATATTCATGTGTAATTCTTTAATAAAGGTAAAATTTGTGGGTAGCACATCCCGATATACTAGAGCCCAACAAGTCATAGGCATAGCAATAGTCTTTTGATCCAACCGTTTGCACCGAGAAGCACCGGGCTACAAACAATTATTAAGGTAAAACACAGATCAAAGCCTTAAGAAGTGATGTGAAGGAAATATGCCCTAGAGGCAATCATAGAGATGATTGTATTTCATGTGTATCCATGAGTTATTATAATGTTCCTTGAATATCCATATACCAGGCAACTTGTATTGATTGGCAATTATGTGAATTGTTTGTGAAACTCTTTACTTGTATGGTTATCTAATAATTGTCCCTAGTCGGAGTTCATGCGAGGACACACGTGAATATTAGACTAGCACATCGATTGGTTAATGACTATGTTTCGCAAGTCATTGACATGGAGATGTCAAACCAATGATGTGGACACATGTTATGAACATGGGGTTGGACTGACCCAACATGAGACTAGCAATAATACTTGCAGCTCTCTCTACACATCGTGTACGTTTTGTCCTTAGACCTGAGATTGTCGCATGTACTTGAGATGTGGATCGACCTACTTTGGGGCTATCAAACACTACTCCGTAACTGGGTAGTTATAAAGGTAGCTTTCGGGTTTGTCCTGATACATGCTGCAAGGCATCGGTCAATCAAGATGGGATTTGCCCCTCTCTACTTGAGAGAGATATCTCTGGGCCCCTCGAGTGATCGGATCCAGAAATGCATGGCCGTGCTACATATGGTTAAGAGTTAACCTAGTAAAGGGATTCTGAATCACAGTATCGAGAAAGAGAGGTCAGCTTAGAGCTAGACCAAATATCGTGAGGCAAAGGGAAAGACATGTACTCAACCTTGTGATGGTTCGTCCGAATGATATTTATATGCGTTTAGGAGTTGGCACGTCTTGCTAGAGGCCGCTACCAACTATTGACGGAGTAAGTGTACTCGCGTCATGTCTATACGTGTATGAACCTATAGGGTCACACACTTTAGGGGCTGGAAGCCTAATGAGGATTGGATCCGAATTAGAACAGGCTTAGGCTGCTAATGGGCTGCTAATGTAGAAGCCCACCAGGGATGCCTATATAAGAGGGAGTGAGGCGAGCTGAAAACTAGAGAGCATTCCACCCAGCCGCCACTCCTCTTCCGCCTGTGTTGCACGCGCAGACCTAGCAGTCTGGCGTGTGACGACTTCCACTCCGGACGTGTGGATACCTCGGAGGTGCTGCATCTGTAGCACTTGGACGAGCCGCGCAAAGGGGAGCTGCTCGTGGGACGAGGACGAGGAGGAGACGTAGAACATCTACACTGCCGCAACGTGCTTCATCGAGTTCCGCACCTGCGCGTCTAGCGGTAATCCCGTGATCTATGACAATAGTATTCCTGGTAGACGCGGTAGAAATTTTTGATTTTACGCTAGTGTAGCCTACCCGTTACCCTACATGATGTTGTTGTTGTTCCCCAATGGGTCGCTAAGCAAAGACCGTACTCCCCTTTATGCAACTAGGTTTCTTATGAAATTGTCGCTAACCAAGTATCTCACCTCAAGCCTTTATCCATCTCTGGGATCTTGGGTACCTACAATCCATAGCTCGAGACAAGAGACAAATATACACATCTCTATTCAGTCAATACACAACACTCCTATAGATTAGATGCACATAATCGCTGCGAGGTTTCACCCCAACACGCAGCCCATGAGGACTACTCACTCATAACAATAAGATCAAAGATAGAAAACATTGTGCAAAATACTTAGATTGAAATCAAATATTCTTACAATGGTCGCCGAATCATAAGGAGATCTCAAGTACAAGCTAATGGCTATGGATATGGAGAGGATGGTGGTGGATCTCCTTTGGTGGTGTTGTGATGCAATCTGAGAATGGCGGTCCTCTGCGCGATGGCTGGGATCTCGAAATATCTAGGCGCCTTCACAAAAGTTGTAGGATTTGACAAGATGAAGCCAACACCACCTTGTACGGGCAGGCTGTACGGGAGGACCTTTCTCGTACCAGTGGTCATTATGGCCTCTGTCGACTAGTTTTTCTCCATAATTACTTGGCCATGTGGACTTCCTCAAAATCTTCATTTATGGCTCCTAATTTTGCCTTAAAAGCATGATTTCCTGCATAACACAATTCAAAACAATGGATTGCATATGTTTGCAATAATTAGTCATTAGTAGCAAGGCTAGAGAGATTCTTGGTCAATTACTTGACTAAAAACAAAGTTTAAATGCTGAGAAAGATGGCTATTTTCACATCCATTAGTTTTCAAGGGTGCAATAGCCAATGGATGATTCCATTGCGTATGATAGTAAGGTTGCCACACTCTCCTAGTGAATGCCAAGGGAATTGGATCCGCTACCTTATTATGATTGTCTCTCATTTTCCCCATGATGAGGAGGTATATACTTTGGCGCCCTGGTAGTAGATATCAAAGACGACCACCATTAAGGAGTAGTTGATGCCATCGTCGGCAGTTAGAACGACATACTTGTGTTTCCTGCTATGATCGCTCCTGATCTCTAGTGGGTTGGAGAATAATGTCTAGGCTCCACTCATATGGTCATAAACATAGATGTGGAAGCAACAGTCAGACTTGGGCTGGTCTTTTATGTTTAGGCCGCAGAGGACAACAAGGCCATGTCGAGACAATATGAGTTCGTATTTGCCAAGGAGGGTCACTGTATCCTTGCATGACAAGAAGCATGAGAGGTGGTTGTTGCAGAAGGACGAGGTGTCAGGGGTAGTCAGGTGAAACAGGATGAGAAGCTTCTTGACATCAGTGCACAAATTGGCGAGGATGCATGGAGCCGCTTGGCTAATGCGGCGGATGAAAGGTCTTGGCATAATTTAGGTTTTGGAACGATACAGAGTCCTCAAAAAATCTACCTTATTCTATTATAATATAAATTTCTAACATACATATACCATTCATATTAAAGGGACTTAATCATCAGCTAAGATATAAACCAATCTGTTAAGACAAACTGCGGACAAGAACTAGGTACCGGGGAGGACAACGGAGTGGTGCGCGCAGCCACAATTGAGGACATGAGAGAGGTGCACGCAACCATGGTCGAGGGCGCCGGAGAGATTCGCGCAACCACGATCGAGGGTGGTGGAGAGGTGCGCGCAGTCGTGGTGGCTATTGTGCAGATAGGTGAAGGTGAAACTGAGATCTATATGTGGAGAGTGAAAGTGAGATCTAGAGCTGGGTGATTTCTGTCAGATAAGGTTAAGATCTAAACCTTGATGGGATTGGTCGTTCTAGCCCATTAAACGAGTTTGCAAACATGTAAAGAAACAGCGAGTCCTCAAAAAAGTAGATAGAGAGATAATAATTCTCAAAAAAAAGAATGCAATAAAGTACTCAGATAATAATTACACAATATGGATCTAAATAACAATAATTATACAATACATGTTCAAACTAAATAAAAGGACATGACCTACTACCCATTATCCACTAATCCTCCTTAATAGACTCGGTATTGGTAATAGAGTCTACATCATCATCCAATAGTTCATCCACATCAAGATGAACTAATTGACTCATTCAACCAATAACATCCTCCATCTAGAAGGATATTTGTTGATATGCCATCTTCTTCTTGCGGAGAAACTGGTCCGCTTCTTCTTGAGCGATATTGTTGATTTGGTCATAGTGGAATGCCTGTCGTTGCTCATGCAACACTTCCTTATGTTTAAATCGATTCAAGAGACAACAAAACACGCAAAAAAGGAACAATGACCTGTGATCCGTATCATCCCATACAATGGCACTATAGACAGGATAGATTCTTCTGACCGCATCACTACTGGAAAAATGCTTACTGCCAGCACACATAATTAGGCTACCACCGGCGCATGGGCACGCACTGGCCATGATCACGCTGGTGCGTAGCCCACACGCCAGGGATAACGCTAGATAGCCCTAGTGCATGACACCTGTCTGTCAGGGGGTACTTACTCTAGGCACCGACAGTAGCACCCATTAACCCCGGCGTGCGCCCATTCAATGTGTCGGGGGTATCATCCACCACTTAGCCCCGGCACGCCAACCCTGTATGTTGGCAATAACAATGTCTAGAGCTAGCGTGCACACCCAAGCGCCAGCGGTAAGTATGTCTAGCAGAGGCGCACACTCGTGTGCCGGCGGTACTATGTACTCGTGCGCCAGCGATAGATAGTATAGGTAGACAAAATTGCTGGCAGTATTTATATAGGCAATACACCGAGAGTATAAAATATGTACAATAGGCAGTATAAAATACATACAGATACACATGCAGTATAAATACATACACACATGGAATAGAAATACATAAGTGGCGCCCAAACACAATGGTTTACAAACAAGTGACAAAGTTATTACATGAATACATTGTCTCGACCACAAATGAAGTAGATAGGTAGGTTACAAACAAGCGACAAAATTATTACACGAATACATTGTCTCCAGAAGCTAGCTAAGACATCTAAAGTGGGAACACATAGAACGGAAACGCGGGCATGATGAGCATCATCACGATGAAGGTAGTCTTCATCTGGTTCCTCCTCCTCTCTCTCGCTAGATTGCGTGTGTATCTAGATTCCGTCGCCACCATAGTGTTGTATCCTTTGTAGTTGTTGCTGCAGAAATAGTGCACCTGTCTTTGACAGTCTTCCCAATCATCATAGACTCCGAGAACCCGTCCCTTATATGCGACATACCACGTCATCTATAAGACAAATAATATTAGGCAACGGAAAGCAAGAGTTCACGATGTCGGCATTAATAATTAAATGATGGGTGAAAAAACATGTAAAGCCTCATATAAAGATATACTTATCACATAGGGCCAACTCAAAAAGCACGCCTCATATATACTTAGGTTGTTGGACACAGGAATGTGCTGTGATGAAATTGTGAGCCAAGTAGGATGCACAAGACTTGGACTTTTGCATAGCACAAGGCTCACAATCCCATCGCAACACATTCACATATATAGTGTGCCATGATATTTTAATCATCGGCATTCTCGAAAAAGGACCAAAGTAAGAAAAAACATGTAAATTCGCATATAAAGAAACATTTCAAATATGATTCAGATTTATATATCAAAAACGACATTTTAGGACTAACATTTAAAGGACGCGTGACAGGCATTTATTGTCTTAATTAGTTTTGGTGTTCGTTAACAACTTGGGGACACTTTTTACCATGTGCTAATTATTTTAGGTTGATCTACTGAAAAGAGAAAAGTCCAAGACATCAGGAAATTTCCCTGGCTGAAACAAAAGCCTGATGAAAAGTTCATGCCAGAATCTCGAGTGTGCAAGGACCAGAGTTTCCGGTGTGCACCAGAGTTTCGGCCCAAACCTCCGGTGTGGATCAATGATGATGCCCAGGGTCATTCTAACTAGGGGTCCAGAGACATGCCAGAAATTGGCTGGAATCTCTAGTGTGGAGTCGCAGACCGGAGTCTCTGGTGTACAAACTCCGGAGTTTCCGGAGTCTCCGGTGTTCTCAGGTCCGGAGTTTCGGCCAAGTCTATAGAGAGACTATCAAGACCAGGTCTAGGACAGTCTAACTGGGGGTCCGGAGATGGTCTGGAGTTGGATCGGAGTCTCCGGTGTGAGCTACTTGCAGACTAGAATCTCTGGTCTCTAGACCGGAGTTTCCGGTGTGGAAATTCCCCAACGTGCAGAAAACGGTCAGGAGCAATGGGCCTATAAATAGGGGACTTCATCCCCTACCTCAAGCTGCTCATTTTCTGAAAGGAAGAATACCCATTTGAGAGCCACCAAATCTCCAAGATCTCCCTCTCCAACCATACAAAGTCCCTAATCTTTGGGGAATCGAAGGAGGAGGCCTTGATCTACAGCTTCACCAAGAGAGATCTTCATTTCCCCCTCATTCACTTGAGGGCCCCTTTCTCTACGGTTTCATTGGAAACCCTAGGCCTTGATTTGGTTCTTACAAGCTTGTCTTTGATTTTTGTGACATCTTGCTTGGATTTGGGAGCCTCCAATTCAGTTGTGGATGTGTGCTTCGAACTTGTTGTAAAGGTGTCAGTTTCCACCTCGAAGATTACCAATATAGTGGAAGAGTGAACTGATCCCCTTGGGGTGAGGTTCATCAGAGAACAAGGGAGGCCTTTCGTGGCGGTGGTGGTTTGAAACCACCCCCCTCCAAATGTAGACGTACTTCCCCTCAAAAGGAAGGAACTGTGGGAAATCATGCTCGTGTCTTCGTGTGCTTCATTTCGGTTACCTCTATCCTTTACCGCACCTTACTTATATCTTTCTCTTTGTTAGTTAGTTGTGCTAGTGTGACATATAGGTAAATTCACCTTAGTTGCATATCTAGAGAATTTACCTTTTGTGTCAAACCCTAAATTGAAAAGAGCAAAATTTGAAGTAGCACCTATTCACCCCTCCCCCTCTAGGTGCCCATACGATCCTTTCAATTGGTATAAGAGCCTCGGCTCTTTATTCGGGCTTAACCGCCTAGGGGTGTATGGGTAACCTGGAGGAAGATGGAGGGGGTGAGGCTAGCACCTCGGTGACCATGGTGGATCTCAAGAATTTGGAAACAAGCTTGAGATCCTCCTTGGGCAACGAAATCTAATAGTTGTGTCAACTAGTTGAGCAACTTGTTTAGGAAAAGATAGACTTACCACCTCCTTCTCAAGAGGAAACCCCTCGATCCTGAAGGTGAATGCTTCGGCTAAGCCTAGGGTGAAGTAGTGGGGGATGAACATATTGCCACTAACTCCTCCACCAAAAATGGTGATGTGAAGGAAGAGCACCATTTGGTTCCCTGCTGGTACTCTCCCGACCCTCCGATTCCCCATCCCCATATAAATAATAGAGATGGCCCACCTATGCTAGCTGCACATTCTTTTGCTCAATGGCAAGTTTTATTGAAATCTCATGTGCGCAGCTATTGCATTGATTTGTGGAATATTATTGGAGAAGGACTCAAAATTGAGGATCCAACCAACTTGACAAGAAGAGAAGTAGTCAATAGTCAACTCAATGCCACCATGTTGCACATGATTCAGCTAGGTGTGGGGCCAAAAGATTTTCCTCACATTGAACACCTCAACACCGCCAAGGAAGCTTGGGATGCTCTCATTGATTTATTTGTTGGTAATGAGAGCATGAGAGAAATCATTATGATGCTTCGAGCAATGAAGACGAATGCTTATATATGAAGGATGATGAGGACCATGAAGACATGTATCGAAGACTCAAATCCACTGCCACAACTTTTAGAAATATTGGTGCATCTCATGTGGATGATGCTTGGATAAAAAGAAAGTATGTGAGTGCACTCATGCCTTTTGAGCCCACCGACTTGAAGAGTCTCCAAGGAAAACACAACTACCATCTCATGACCTCCAATGAAGTTATGCAAGAAATGTCCTTCTTCAAGGTTGCTACCAATAATGCCAAAGATGCCCACGCCCGTGCCCTTGGAATGAGCAATGGTGTTAATCTTGCCTTGCAGGCCAAGGTTGTGGAATAAGAGGAAGAAGAAGGAAGTGATGAAGTCCTAGCTATGAGTCACCCTAAAGATGTCAAGGTAGCTCATGGTGAATACATGGCCTTTATGCAAGGAACTTTTGGAAAGATCACTCCAAGGCCAAAATGGAAATGCAACGAAGAAGCAACTCAAGTGGTAGAAAAGAGAATGGTTCAAGATTGAGAACTTGCTTCAACTATGGTGGCCGATATCATTTTGTTGCTAAATGTCCTTATGATAAGAGAGAAGATCATGGTGGTGTACTTGTTTTGAACAAAAAGTCCAAGATCCCTTTCAAGGAGCCCTTCAACTAGAAGAATGCCACCAACAAGAAGTCAGCTAACATTGCGTTGATAACACATGAAGAGTTCTCATCCGACGATGAAGATGAGGAAGAAGAAACATCGAATGGTGTGGCAGCCATGACCACCACCTCTACATCCACTTTCTCACTCTTTGACTCTCTAAATGAGAATATCTCCAACAAGAACGCCACTTGCCTTATGGCAAGAGCATCAGAGGTATCATCATCTCCTCTCTCCACCTCTATAATCAATGATGAATTGAATGACAATTTAACTCTTGAGGTGAAGAAGGAATTAGTTGCTTTGTATACTTATATGACTAACTTGCAAGGAGAGCACAAGAAGCACTTTCTAATATATTGAATCAACTTTCTCACACACAAGAGCTTCTTGATGAGAGATGCAAACTTGGGAGAGAGCACATCCTTGAGATGGATGCTCTAACCAATGCTTTAGAAGTAAAAATTGAAGGCCTCGATGAGGCAAATGACCTAATTGTCTCTAAACTCATTAAGGAACGTGATCATGCCATTGCTAAGTATAAAGAGGCTAAAAAGGATAAGATTGAGTTTGGTATTGTTCATGACAAACTTGCCAAGGAATTTGAGAAGCTTGACAAGGCTCACAAGGCATTGGAAAGTGAACTCTTGACTCTCACAAAGTCTCGTGAACAACTTCAAACTCAACAAAGGTTGCCTCACCTAGTATTTTTATTCCTTCTAGTAACACAAATATATTTGAAGAAAATGCTAGGTTGAAGGGGGAGCTTACAAAGGCCACCTTCCCTGAAGGGAACAAGTCTCTTGATGACCTCTTGAGTAAGCAAAGGTCGAATAATGAGAAAAGAGGCATTGGCTATGTGTCTAAGTCCAAGAAGAAGAACAAGAAAAAGAAGGCCAAGCCCGCACAAGAAAAGGACAAGACCATTATGGGCAATACCACAAGTGGCAAAACTATGTCACAAGATGACTTTGCGGGAATTGCTAACCCTCACTATGTTCTAATGCGTGATTATTATGGTGATGTTTATGCACAATATGTTGGTCCACTTGATGGTTATATTGCTCGGTATATTTGGGTCCCAAGACCCTTGTCACTAACAAAAGAAGACCCATTGGAAAATGGGTACCTAAAAACTAGTTTGATCTCTTGTAGAACTATGCTTCCAGCGGGTCAAAGTGGGTGCTTGATAGTGGTTGCACAAGTCATATGACTGGAAGCAAGGCGATAATGATGGAGATAAGGCCAAATCACGATAATATAACTGTCACATATGCCAATAAGTCAATGTCTCTGGTAATGGGTCTTGGCAAGGTTGTGGTTGAACACGACATTACTCTCGTGGATGTCATGCTTGTTGAGACTCTTGGGTATAATTTACTTTCAGTCCATGCTCTTGGAAAGATGGGCTTTGCCATCTTTATTGATGACGGTATTGTGGTTCTCTTGTGGAGCAAGACTCTAAAGATCGCTTTCGTTGGGTACGTCAAAAATGACTTGTATGTGGTGGAATTTTCGGGGAAAACCACTACAAGTGCGATGTGCCTATTCGGAAAGGCCGATGTGGGTTGGTTATGGCCGACTAGCCCATGTCAATATGAGAACTTTGCAAAGTCTCCACAAGGGTGGCCATATTGGTGGACTAAAATAAAATGTTTGTTTTGCCAAAGATCGTGTGTGTAGGGCTTGTGTTGAAGGAAAGATGCATGACTCTCCTCACAAAGCAAACAACATTATAAAATCGAAGAGGATCTTGGAGCTCCTTCATGTGGATCTCTTTGGTCTCCATCTCATGCGAGTATTGGTGGGAAGAAATATTGTTTGGTGATTTTTGATGACTACTCAAGATATAAATGGGTATATTTCTTCAAATTGAAGAGTGAGACCCAAAAATACTTCATCGACTTTGTCAATATGGTTCAACATCAATACAATGTCCCTCGGTTGGTGATAAGAAGCGAAAATGGCACCGAGTTAAAGAACTACACATTGAATGTATTTCTTAGTGATGAGGGGATAAAACATCAATATTCCGCTGCATACAGCCCTCAACAAAATGGTGTGACGAGAGGAAGAACGAATACTAATGGATATGGTAAGGTCCATCTTGGCAGAGTTTAAGTCTCCATATAAGTTTTGGGCAGAGGCAATCTCCACCGCATGCCATGCATCAAACTAGCTCTACCTCCACAAAGAGTTGATCAAGACTCCATATGAAATACTTACCTGTAACAAGCCCAACGTTTACTTCCGGGTGTTTGGTTGTAAGTGTTTCTATCTCATAAAAGGTGTTTGTTAGTCCAAATTTGATCCCAAAGCTTTAGAGGGTATTTTTATTGGCTATGGCCTCGATTACCACACTTCTAGAATCTATGATAAACTCTCCGGAATTGTCATAGAATCTTGTAATGTGGTTTTTGTTGTCTACGCACTTCTATTCTTGTAGACAGTTGTTGGGCCTCCAAGTGCAGAGGTTTGTAGAACAGCAGCAAGTTTTCCCTTAAGTGGATCACCCAAGGTTTATCGAACTCAGGGAGGAAGTGGTCAAAGGTATCCCTCTCAAGCAACCCTACAATCAAGATACACGAAGTCTCTTGTGTCCCCAAGACACCCAATACACTTGTCAGGTGTATAGGTGCACTAGTTCGGCGAAGAGATAGTGAAATACAGGTGGTATGGATAAAAGACAACGGTGCCAGCGTGGAACAGGCTAAAGGCAAACTAAAATAAAGATGGAAGCACGCAAACATGTAACAGATCTAGTCGCAAACAGTGTTTCAATGCTTAGAAACAAGGCCTAGGGATCATACTTTCACTAGTGAACACTCTCATATAAATATCTTCTCTTTATGATACTACTCTTAACTACTCTCCGGTTGGACACTCTAATCCATGGTAGGGCTATAACAACACACCTCAAAGTAAGCCTTTCCCATCTAGATAACCCCACACTGTCACCTTGAGCACTAGATGGTTCCAACAAACACCACAATTTCATAAAGACATCCAACTCCAAATATAACTCATAACAAGTATTTGTAATCTCTAGCCTAAGTGCCACCATGGTGTGCATACTGTCACTTTCACACAGATGGGGAGAGCAGAGATCTATTAAAGCACTTGAGTAGCAAAGTAGATCTACTTGATTACAAAGCTCATGACCACCACAAGATCATGCATAGAGAGATAGATGAACACATAGCTACCGATAGAACCCTTAGCCTCGAGAGAGAACTACTCCCTCCTCATCATGGGAATCAGCAACGGTGATGGAGATGGCGGTGGAGATCGATGGAGATGGCTTTGGGGGCACTTCCCCGTCCCGGCAGGGTGCCGAAACAGAGACTTTTTGTCCCCCGAACCTCCCCTTCGGTGGCAGCGGCGCTGCGGAACTTTTCGTGGCTGGAGGCTTGACGATTTAGGGTTTTGCATCGGGAGGCATCTTATAGGCGAAGAGGCAAGGTCAGTTGCCAGCCAGGGGTCCCACACCATGCCCTGGCGTGGCTAGGGGGACCCACAAACAAGGGGTGGTGTTGCCGCCCTAGGGCCCCCCTTCGTCTAACCTTCTGGCTCCGTGAGTCTTCCGGGAAAATAACGACTTTGGCTTTTGTCCGGTCCAATTCCGAGAATATTCATTTTCTGACTTTTCTGGAACCAAAAACAGCAGAAAACATGCAACTGGCATTGTGGCATCTTGTTAATAGGTTAGTCCTAGAAAGTGTATAAAAATACTCCAAAGTGTGGACAAAACATAAGAAAGTATATATAAACCAAGCATGGAACATCAAAAAAATTAGATATGTTTGCAACGTATCAACATCTCTAAGCTTAACTCATGCTCGTCCTCGAGTAGGTAAGTGATAAAAAGAAAGAATAAATTTTGAGGTGACATGCACCATCATAAACTTGATCAAAGTATTTGTAAAACATTGATAGCTAGGATCATAGTACTTCAACATAGCATGAAAGATAAAGTTCTAAAAATAAGACAAAGCAACTATTGTTGCAACATGAAAAGGCACAAACAAAAGATTCATGAATAACAATGCTTTACAAGACGTTTGTCTGTTTCACATAAAGAAAACATAGCATAGTGGCATTCAGCTTGTCCCTCATAGAGTAGCAAACATAAATGCATACGACACCTTCAAAGTTCAGAAGAGTGACTAGATACAAATAGTTTAAGAACAAGCAATATCAACATCATGCATCAATCAACAAGTCTTGGGACAATGCAAATAGAACTAAGAATGTCCACTATGCTCTCAAAGTAGGTGCATAAAGATAGAAGGTGGAGACTCAACATAAAAGTAAAAGAAGGGCCTTCATAGAAGGAATTAGGGATTCCAGTTTCATAAAGAGCTTCCAAAAATTATGGTACTTATTAGCTTTCAGCTCTCATTGCCCCTATCATAAGCATCTTTAGGTGATTAAGGTTAAAGTGACACAACTAAGAGGATATGCTTGACAAGTTATAAGCTGAAATCTCATGCCCCTTACTTATGAAGACCGAACCTCATGCTACTCAACTTTAGTCACAAGTAAGCTCTTGTCATTGTAAGTATATATGTATTATAGAGAACCACCAATGGGGTACCCCTGCACATGATACAAGAGCTATACCATAATCAAAATGACAAGGCAAGCAGACAATGGGCATCTCAGCGATCTTTTTATTTGCTATTTGCATAGGTTTTTATTGAGGATGCTTCATAGAGTGCTCAACCATGATTAGGCATGGCTTAGGCTAGCGGCCCAGGCGTTTCTCTAACACAAATACAAACTCCATGATCTTACAAGTTCCCCTTTTATTTCACACTGCAGGGATCCATAAGCAAAAGAACATGATATCAACTAGGTACAATGTACAAGTGCAATGTTGAAAGCGTTCCCCATGATACATGGTTCTGCTAATTTCAACTTATAAAGCGCAAGCATATACGCAACAAAGATGGATGCAATGGTTCAAGTTTATTAAGTGCAAGAAAGTAAAGTGTGCCATCAAGTTCGTGAGAGCTTGAATCACTAATTTTCACATAACAAGTTTAATTCGGAAGGTAGATAAAAACATGAATATACTTGGAATAGCTTATGCTAATAGGTAGGTATGGTGGACTCTTTGGAATAACTTGGTTTTAGGAATTGGATGCATGAGTGGAACTCATACTTGGTTATGGAGGCTAGCAAAAGACTGTGAGCGACCGACTAAGAGAGCAATACTGGCAATAATCACGCAGAGCGACAAAACATCATTAATCAAAGCATAAAGTGATATTACAAGTTGAAAACTAAAGGATCATAAAGGCTTTGGTGACTTGGGATAATCATAACATGGTGTGAGCATGTGCCAAGTCAACCCAAATAAAGCATCAAAGGAGAATACCACAATACTATGCTTTAATATGCTAAAATAACGCATGATGCTTTCAAAGCACATTAAGCAATATCAATTGTTTATAACATGTAATGCTACATCAAAACTCATTAAGCATAAAGCCAAAACAATATCAAGCATGACATGACAAAGCATAGGCCACAGTCAAAAACAAGCTCTCTTCACCACTTAAGCATGAACTTTCCTACTCTTTTCCGATCCAAACCAAACTATTTGAAAACCAATGTATGAAAGAGGGGGTCCAACCAATTTATTCAGCAAACTAAGCAAACCAAGCAAACGAAAACCAAAAACAAAAAGCAAAGACACTCCAAGAACAACACAATTGTGCATGAAACAATAAAAATGAAGTGTTTGGAAGAAACCTGGGATTTTTATTGATGAAGAAGGGGATGGCTTGGGCATCCCCAAGCTTTGACGCTTGTACTTCTTGGATATTTCTTGGGGTGACATGCGTGGCATCCCCAAGCTTGAGAGTTAGTCCATTCTTCATCTCATTACTCATTCCTTCCATACACCTAAAATATTTCCTTCATACAAAACTTCACACAATCTACATTAAGAACATTAGTGCACTCAAGATAATAAGTCTTTGGGTTCAGTTCCAAAACCAATAAAACTTCCATTAAAACACAAGCTACTGTAGCACTTCCCTCAAAAAGCTCAATTCCCCAAAAGAACTCAAAAAGGAACCAACAAGAAGCAAATGCAAATAATGGCAGAAATCTGTCAAAACAGACCAGTAGGTAAAGCCGAATTTTTTCGAAGACCTTCTGTTGCTCAAATCGAAAAGTGTTGATCTTGCGAAAGTTATATAACAACCTGGGGCAGAAGCACAAAAATTCACGCCTCAAAACAATGTACAGAGATTTTACACGAATTTTTACGGTGAAGTACAGAAATCTGTTTCGGGACATCAACTTTCCCAATCATTACTCCTCTCTCATTAGAGGTTACTCTTGGCACAAAAAGCAAATAAAAAGGATAAGGAGCGGTTATTACTGAAGTAATAACTTTCAACACTCATCTAAAACTTTTGGGTTATCTCCCAATAAGTACTTTTCTTTAACGCCTTTAAGTTAGGCATGATAGTTTGAGAAGATGCTCCCATAAGAAATATGAATTGAAGTAAAAGAGAGCATCAAGAAGCAAATTCAAAGAACATTTAAGTCTAACCCAATTTCTATGTATAGGAATCTTGTAAAGAAACAAGTCATGAAAGCACAAAGCAGCAAGCATAGTAAAGCAAAACAAGTGCAACTTCAAGACTTTCAACATAAAGAGGGGAAACTTAATATTATTGAGATGCATTAAACCATGTTTCACTCTCTCATAATAACTTTCAGTAGCAACATGAATAAAATTAACAATATAACTATCACATAAAACATTCTTATCATGAGCCACATTCATATAATAATTATTACTCTCCACATAATCATAGTCATTCTTATTAATTTAGTGGGAGCAAATTCAACAAAATAGCTATCATTATTAATCTCATCACCATAATCATCAAATATAGGAGGCATATTGTAATCATAACTAATTTTCTCCTCAATAGTAGGTGGACTGAAAATATCATATTCATCATTGTAATCATCATATATTGGAGGTTTGGTATCATCATAAGTAGAATAGCTATCTTCCAAAGCTGGGGAACTAAAAAGATCATTTTCATAAAAACTAGCTTCCCCAAGCTTAGACTTTTCCATAGCATTAGCAATAATGGTGTCCAAAGAATTCATACTAACAAAATTGCTATTAGCATGCAAAGAAAGTTCCATGGGTTTTTTAATTTTCTTTTCAGACAATTCATGTTCTACCTTAGGAAAAATACTAAAAAGCTCTCTAATTTTTTTGTTGTTTTCCATTAAGCCTAACTAGTGAAAATAAAAACAAGAAACAAAAAGATATAATTGCAGAATCTAAAGGAAATAACTTCGAGCACTCACACCGGAGGATGTGAGTACCTTTTACCTTACCTCCCCGGCAACGGCGCTAGAAAATAGCTTGATGTCTATGCGCTTCTATTCTTGTAGACAGTTGTTGAGCCTCCAAGTGTAGAGGTTTGTATAACAACAGCAAGTTTTCCCTTAAGTGGATCACCCAAGGTTTATCGAACTCAGGGAGGAAGTGGTCAAAGGTATCCCTCTCAAGCAACCCTGCAATCAAGATACAAGAAGTCGCTTGTGTCCCCAATACACCCAATACACTTGTCAGGTGTATAGGTGCACTAGTTCAGTGAAGAGATAGTGAAATACAAGTGGTATGGATAAAAGACAACGGTGCCAGAAAAAAGCTTGAGGGCGTGGAAGATACTAAAGCAAACTGAAATAAAGATGGAAGCAAGCAAACATGTAACAGATCTAGTTGCAAATGGTGTTTCAATGCTTAGAAACAAGGCCTAGGGATCATACTTTCACTAGTGAACACTGTCATATAAATATCTTCTCTTTATGATATTACTCTTAACTACTCTCCGGTTGGACACTCTAATCCATGGTAGGGCTATAACAACATACCTCAAAGTAAGTCTTTCCCATCTAGATAACCCCACACTGTCACCTTGAGCACTAGATGGTTCCAACAAACACCACAATTTCATAAAGACAACCAACTCCAAATATAACTCATAACAAGTATTTGTAATCTCTAGCCTAAGTGCCACAATGGTGTGCACACTGTCACTTTCACACACATGGGGAGAGCAGAGATCTATTAAAGCACTTGAGTAGCAAAGTAGATCTACTTGCTCACAAAGCTCATGACCACCACAAGATCATGCATACAGAGATATGAACACATAGCTACCGGTAGAACCCTTAACCTCAAGAGAGAACTACTCCGTCCTCATCATGGGAATCAGCAACAGTGATGGAGATGGCGGTGGAGATTGATGGAGATGGCTCCGGGGACACTTCCCCATCCCGTCAGGTGCCAGAAGAGAGACTTTCTGTCCCCTGAATCTCCCCTTCGGTGGCGGTGGCGCTGCAGAACTTTTCGTGGCTGGAGGCTTGATGATTTAGGGTTTTTGCATCGGGAGGCATCTTATAGGCGAAGAGGCGAGGTAGGTGGCCGGCCAGGGGGACCTGCGCCAAGGGGTGGTGTGGCCACCCTGTGGGCCCCCTTCGTCTCTCCTTCTGGCTCCATGAGTCTTCCGAGAAAATAACGACTTTGGATTTTGTCCGGTCCAATTCCGAGAATATTCATTTTCGGACTTTTCTGGAACCAAAAACAGCAAAAACCAAGCAACTGGCACTGTGGCATCTTGTTAATAGGTTAGTCCCAGAAAGTGTATAAAAATACTCCAAAGTGTGGACAAAACATAAGAAAGTAGATATAAACCAAGCATGGAACATCAAAAATTATAGATACGTTTGCAGCGTATCAGTTTTCAAAGAATATGATGGCCCCCAAGCGGCGCATTGTTTGTTTGCGGTCCGAAAGTTCATGGGCGAGTGCATGGCGGTACCCAAGTTGCCTGTAATTGCCGCGTTTTGTAAAGTTGGGCTGCCAACTACTCAGAGCGGCCATTTCGAGGCAAACTCATCTCACCCCTGCCAAATACAAACATTTCGTTAAACTACCCCGTGAAGTAGACGGTCAGGACCCACATGTCGGTCATCTGTCCGTGATGCGAGTGCCAACGCGGCAACCTCTTAGGCAAATCGAGGAACTAAGTGGATTGGATGCGTTGACCAATTTCACAAATCCATTCCCTCCTTTCCCCTAGCTCCGGCGGCGTCGAAATCCACCCTCCAAGCAGGACGATCCCTTTGGACATTTGACTTCCAGCGCCAAGTTGCTGCGCCTAGTCATTGATCCCGAGCTCCTATGGCGCATGCCGTAGCTGCTGTTGTGAGGCTCTAGCTCGCCTCCGCCGCTGACAAGCCGAGCAGCTCGAGGGATGGCTACTACCAAGGAAGAAGAACTTCTGGCTACATGCGGGTGAGCTACCCTTCTCTTTTCTATTCACACTAATTATAACTTCTAACTGGCTACTGAACCTACCATTGTTTGTTAGCCCAACGCTGACAAACATATTTTGTCCACAGTTTTCTGTCAAGTGGGATCTCCGCGGACCACCCTTACCAGGTTACGGTAGTCCTCTTCAGGTACGACTCTAAATCACCAAGGGTGAAGGGCAAGTGGTATGGACACCATTGTATCATGATGGAAGAATTGCCTACGCAGATCTGCACTATATCTGGTATGGTTGCTAATCTGCGTAATCATAATGAATTATGGCGAAAGCAGATTGCAAAGTTTAGCTTCATGGATGAACGTGGCATCATGGTTCCTCTAACGTGTGATAGTCAGCTAATTGGGTTGATGAAAAGGTAATCTTCGGCTTGCATGTTTGAGCTGAATTGTGATGTACTGGATGTGGAAGCTGCTGCAACTGGGAGTCGCCCTTCTATTCTTGGACAGGGTGGTCGGTCGAACGCAATTAGCTCCTAGTAAGCAAAAGTCTCTTGGGGTTCGCATGTTTGTGCTGAATTGTAATTTTTGTTTCATTTACTCTGTAGATATTGGGAAGTTATGCAACAGTCATGTTTCTTTGACAGGAAGCGCCGCAAGGTTAGAAACATGACTGCCAGGTCAGTCATTTTGCTGCCCGAAGAAGGTAAAAACGAGTGGAAAGATGATGCTGGACACGATTCTGGTGCTGATTGTCCCGGCGATGCAGAGTACGTGAAGCTAAGCAAATTGGCACTGAGGAAGAGGAAGAAGGCAGGAAATGAAGAAGCCAGTGGACGTGAAGGATTGGCACCCAGGCTGCAGAAGAAGGCGGCTGGCAATAAAGATGCATAGTAATGTGTTGAACTTGAACCTATATATGTAATTCGGTTAAATTCTAGAGCTCTGTGTGTGGCACTTTGCTGGGCGAAACCATCTACCCACGTTCTCTGACTAAAATGTACAACGACTTAGGGTTTGGAAACGCTCGAGTCAGTAGTTGAAGCCGAAATTGTGATTGTGCCACTACTATCTGAAAACACGCAACACCGGTTCCACGATTGCTGAGGGGCAGGAGGTCTCCAAATTCGATGGAATGTAAGTGGCACGAAAATAAATTATTTAAGCTGCTACACTCCACGAAGCAGGAACTTATTTCAGATGCTGCACAATGACGTGGCAACATAAACAGCAATGGCAACCGATAAGGCCCAGATGAGGAGGAAATCGGTACCACTTTTTGGCCTAATCTTGAGCCCGTCTATCTCACCGCCACCCTGCTCCTGCATCCCCTGCATCTGGCGAAGCTCCCGGATCTCCAGTAACCAGGTGTACGTACTTCCACTTTATAAATTGTGGTTGTCCCATTTGCATATGGCACAATCCACGTAGATTACGTTTAAACAAACCACCAATGTCAGAATACCACCATGATCAGACAAAAGGAAGTAATGCAGGGTTAAGACAGATTAACGAGCGACCAATTTTTTTCCTCCCAGGACTCCAGGACCACTAGTTCAGACCGCTAGGTCAACAAGTACTACGATTACAACTTAAAAAGGCACGGAGCTCAAGCTAAATAGAACTAGTTATCACACATCTCCTTGATCTTCCTAATCTTAGCCCGATGCGTATCTTCCTGTGAGAGCAAGGAGCGAATCGTCTGCTCCTTCCTTTTAGCATCTTCCTTGCACAACTTCAATTGTTTCTCTGCATTTTTTCTCATGCACTTGTCAATACTCATAGTTGTGAACTGCAGGACTTTGACCTGGTGAAGATCATTCCTTGCTTGAGTCAGTTCTTGCTCTGCTTTAGCCTTCATGGCCAACGCCATGTCCCTCTCCTTCTCAACTTTGCTAACCTCGCCTTGCACCCTCCTGAGATCTCGGTTAAGCTTGGTCATGTCATCTGGTTCCCATAGCTTCATCTCAACACTGTCAAGAAGTGAGCTGAATACGAATTCTTTCAACTCAACAGTCAAATCCCATAGTTTGTCCAGCGTTTTCTGCATTGATTTAGGCCACTCTGGATCTACCCATTTGACAACACTGCAACTTCTGCCTTGCATCATTGCACGATGTACTTGACACTGTAGAAACCTCCTGCCTACGTTTCGTCCTTCGAACTCTACAAATTTAGCGGGCACATATCCATGTTTACATAGCAGAGGACTGTCTTCATCCGCTAAACTTTGATAGTCGGAGTCATACAGCGTCTGGTTGGCCTAACACATCATACGCGCATGAGTAAACAGAGTAGATCTAGCTCAAAATAGATAACTAGCCACAGATGATAGAGATAGAGATGAGACGACTCACATCGAAATTGCCATCCCTGTTGTCACGACGCGTTTCCTCACCGTCTCCCCTTGAACCCATGGTGAGAGGGGAGGGGGTGGCTGCCGGAGAGGAGAATATCATTTTGCGGCCCGAAAGTTGGGGTGGCCAGGCAACGCGGTACCCGAGTTCCCTGAAATTCGCCACGATGACTACAGTTTGCGTGCCAAATACTCAGAGGGTCTTTTTTGGCACGAATTCAACTTTACGTTTCAATACAAAAAATTAGGCTAACGGCCGTCAAGTTGGGCCCCCCTGTCAGCTTTTGCCGTTATGTTGTTGCCGTCGTCGCTGCCATGTAGGCTTGCAGCGTTGGCGCATGCATCCTTTACGCGTCTTCTTCTTCCTCCGGGGCGGCAATCTGTGGTCGCGGCCATGGCGCGAAGCTAGGACTTGGATGAACCTGCTCAGCCCGTTCTCCTCCCCATCCCAAATCGGAGCTCGCCCTCACCATGACCGCACCATAGGCACGGCGCGGGGACGGGAATTCATTCCCAGGTGAGATCTGTCACCATGCCGACCATGCTCGGTCCTGTTGGCCTCCTCCAGAATCCGAGCTCGCCGTCGCCGTGGTCGCACACGCACTAGCCACGGCGCCTTCCTCTCCGAACCCCAAAGCCACATCCACCTAGTTCGGCACAACGCCAACAAGGTGAAAATGCATCAAGTTTTCTTCTTGTGATTGTAGAAAAACATGTATGTACCGTGGCCATAGCATACACTAACAATGTAAACATATATTGTTTACTAGATTTTCATTTGAAATTAGTAGCTCCGTGATGACGAAACATAGAGAACCTAAATGGAATGAAGATGGCAACCATGTTCTGTACTTTGCATTGCATCAACAAGTGCTCGCTAACGAAGGAAGTCACCAAGAGAGTGGAGTTCACCAGCCATTGCCAAAAAATATGTGAACAAATCAATGAGCGATTCAATGCAAATACGCGCAGAAAAGCTAGATCCATGTCATCAATCATCAATAGGTGGCACATTCTAGTGATGCGTTCAAATGCGTACACGATGTATCATTTGCTTGAAGTGGTTGTTATCCTGAGCAAAAATGCCTGGTATGCACATTACATTTATATGTTCTATGCTGCAATTCTATTGTTATGGGCGTGGAAAGAAAAGCTGGGCTTCACTGAATATTACGCAGTTAGGACTAACTTAGTCTTACACAAATAAGCACAACTTAGTCTTTACACACATAAGCGTAACTAATGATAAAGATAAAGACAAATGGTTCATCGGATCTGCCAGTATGAGCACTAGGTCCCTGGAGCTGGTGGTATCGTTGGAACGAACCAGAACGCTTCGTTTGGCCGTCTTTCATTCTCCTTCAAATCGTATGACCCCACTGATGAGCCAATTGTAGGCCCCCTCCCCCTGACATGGATTCGGCTGCAGGTCAGATCTAGAGTGTCAACATGATAGGCGCGTGAGTGTGCAACAAACACACAGTCTGCTATCAACACTGGAAGTGCTGGCACCTCAGCAACAACACCAGCATGTTCTTCCTGGACTCCGGCAGCAGCCTTAGCAGGTATTTCGTCAGCTTCACCAGCAGCAGCCTCAGGAGGTATTTCGTCAGCTTCACTAGCAGCAGCATTAGCAAGTATTTCATCAGCTTCACCACCAGCAGCATCACCAAGTATTTTGTCAGCTTCACCAAGAGCAGCAGCAGCTAGTTCTTCATCAGCTCCACCACCACCAACGCCACCACCAGCAGCAGCATCAGGGGCCAGGGCTGCCTGAGCAATTACAGTTTCAACAGCTCTAGAGGCTTCGACAAAGAAAGGGTAGTTGATCCCAAGAAACACTGATTGTCCCTTCAGATTGTTGACTCTGCTCTAGACTTGCTCTACTGGGTCTTTGGATGGGCATGCGGACCTTGAGAAAACGTGACACCACAGCGATGGGTATGAAGAAAGTTGTGTCCCCATATGTTCTATTGTATCACCAACGTTGTTTAGTGCTCCCCTAATATGAATCCACATGGGTTCATCATCCTGTTCCGTGTTGTCTCCGAGAGGTGCCAGGAACCAGCGTTGTGTCCCAAGTTCAGCATCTGCTACTGCATCTTCGATGACCGGAGCTGGAATGATGCGCGGGGCTATGTGGGTACCTGCGTGTTACTAACAGTCAGTAAGCAGAATTTTGAATGGGATTTTACATGCTATATGACACCATGACTCACCCCAAATGGACGGCTCCCAAACACGCACGTCGCCGCTAGGTTCAGTGACCGCATAAATGTGTTGGGGTCTGTACGAAGAGTAGCCGTAGGTGAAGACGGCGTCGACATACTTCTCCAGCCGCAGGAAGTCGTCGCGCAAGACTGTCCATTCATTGTCTTCTGGGCATCTAATGAATGTGATTGCCTTGTCGAACACCGCTAAGAGGTTGTACTCCAAGTTCTTCCACGCCCCCTCCCATGGTCTATGTGGGAGCTGTACCTTCACGAGGTCAAGTTCTGCCATGTTGAACCTGTAAGCGAATTCGGAAATGGGCGGTGGCCACCCGTTGTTGAATGCAGTAATGTCGACACCCTTCAAAGCTGGCACTGCAAGTCTCAATGATCTGTAGCTATTTTTTAGAGTCCAAGTACTACCATCCTGTGATAAAAGGACCAGCCACTCACCGTTGCCACCCACCTAGTTCTGGTCATCTTCCATTTCCGTCTCTTCTTCTTCCTTGATATTCACCACTACTGATTCGGACCACTTATCCAGCAACATCAGTTTTGCATGAATATTCTGCAGAGTTTGTTGTCAGTTGGTACAATCACCTAGCATGGATTCCATTGCAAATACAATTTGACAACTAGACCTTTAGATTAAAGTACACAAAATATCGCCTAAATACGAGTGTCTCCTCAGATATCGCCTAAATTGTGCATGTGTCACTACGAAGATACTCAATATATGTAGTAGTAGCAGTGCCCCTAGAACAAACTCCTGACGATGATCATAAACAACTTGGGGCATAACAGCCTTAAATCGTCTAATCTGTTTGTTTTTATTTTAGGAAACAGAATATCACCTAGCAGTCATTCCATTGCAAAATCAAAATTGACAACTCATCTATCACCTAAAGTAAGACTGTGTCACTACGAAAATATCAGAATATCAGGTACGAGCAGAGCTTCCGCTGTATAGAATAGTCTTAAATGGTTCGATTTGTTCAAACCGCGCGTGCACACAACACGTTCGACAAAAGGAGCATAGGATTCTAATGAGAGTTCAGCACATATGAATCAACGATATGACTGAACGAATAAGCTAGATACTGGAACTTACATGGCCATCACGGTCGTTTGGCCATTTGCTGTTATCGGGGTAAAGAAGGCCTGGCGTGCCGAACGGTTGTTCGTCCATGTTCCTCATCGTCAAGCGGTAGCCAGGGATGCAGCGAGCGAGGCGGCCGGCTGAGATGATGTCAAACCCCGAGGCGATCTTGTGCATGTTCGCGACGCTGAGGTTCGGCCATCCCCAATTCTCGCAGTAGCGGTCGCCCTGGCCATCCGCGTCGTCGTCGCATGCCTTTCACTTCAGCCTGCTACTACCCCAAGCTCTACCCATAGCGGCAAATGGAGTCTGGAACCCGGTAGATTAATGGAGGCGTTGTGATAAGGAGGCGGATGGATTCGAGAGGGGGTGGAATCAGGGATGGGGGAAGTTGTTCGAGTGGGGAGTGAATTTGGAAGGAACCGCCGCCGCCGCCGGTTCTCGTCCACGTGGAAGACAAGAAGGGGGCGTAATTATTGAGGGCGGGCACCGAAACCGTCTAGAGGAAGTGAAAAAATAAATCGTAAGAGAGAAATGTGCGGGCCGCCTGTCGGTGAGTGAAGGTCGGCATGCACAAACATGCCTATGTTTGATTTGATTCCACCGCATGCAAGTGGCACAGAACAAATTTTAGGAAGCGCTAGCGTCGACGTGTAAAACCGCCATTTTCTCCACCTTCACCCTACTACAAATGGTCGTGCACCATTCTAGATATTGGTAAGGGTGGTTCGACTCTTTCACTTGTCTGTCTCATTTCCTCCTCCACGGCCTCATCGTATTTCTCCTCCATGGCCTCATCCATTTCCTGCACCACCTCATCACCCTCTTCCTCCGTATCCTTTCCCTCTTGCCTGTAGTCATGGATGCTTTGGACGTCCGAAACGACGGTAGGCAAGAAACTGCGCACTTTGACATCGAAGTACATGGCGGGAAGAAGATCGATGTCGTCTACACCACTGACCCTCGGGCGGTGAGGAACACTCTGAATAATTACATGAGTTGGCTGTAGTTCGAAGAAAACAGGTTCGTAGGTCTCGACCTCGAGTACAACCGCGATCACCGTAGGACCGCCGTGGTGCAACTCTCCATGAAGGGGCACGTCCTCGTATACCAACCTTTTGCGAGAAGGGGGCTGACGGGATCTGGTAGACTTTGCTGTCTTTTTGTTCCTGAACCATCTGTTTGCAAAAGTTATTGCTATATTATTTTTCTGAATTCATTTTCATGCAAGTGGGGCAAAAGCATTAGGGATCTGTTTCATGACTTTCTCGTGAACCTGCACATAACATTTACTAGTGTTGACATCACGAATGACACTAAACTGCTTGAAAGCCCGACTGTCAACATTAGAATCCCAAAGGAGTGCAGAGTGGACATCCAGGAAATTGACTAGATCCTAGGGACGAAGGGCGGCAAGACCAGGATGGCCGCCCTTGCCTTCGAACTCATCGACCCATGGTACGCTGACATGAAGGATAGATTGCCAATATGTTCGTGAAGGCGTTTAGGGCATGATTACTGGGAGGATAAGCCACTTTCTGAACCTAATCTGAAGTACACTGCAATTGACGGGTATGTTAGCCATGAGCTGTACCGCCTGATTGTAAAATCTCGTTCCAGACATTGCATCATTGAACCACCACCAAGGTAGGTTGTTTGCCCCAGATGCCGGAGTGTAGATGAATCTACAAACCGGGGCAAGCGACCGAAGGCATCCTGGGATCGGTTGCCTTCTCCAACAGGCTGGGATGTAGACTATTAGTGCATGATTGTTGTGTTTATGAAAACGTGTTATTTCATAAGTACACTATGTGAGCAATTACGAACTGATGTGTATTACCTTTGTCAAACTATAATCTAGGTTTGGTTATGATTGTATCCTTCGCTATAATCTGGGTTTGGTTATGACTTATGACTATATCACACCTTATGCATGTTAGTCCTGGATTCTACCGCATGCAAATGGCACAGACAGAATTTGTAAGAATGAATGTTAAGCATACAAAAGGGGGAATGTAATTCATATAGGTTAAGTAGCTAATAGCACAGGGATCATACGAGCTTGGTTCTTACACACAGAATGCTTAGAAAATACATGCGAGATAAAATACAGGGGAGATAAAACTAGGAACGAAATGCAAAACTAGTAGTGGTAAACAGCACACTCACCCACCGCCAGATCCTGTTGAGCATCTCGTAGCAGACATACGCGTCCCTGGCTGCGTGCTTGATCGTATCGTAATCCAGGTGCCTCCACTCCCATCGCTCGTGCTGGTGCTTCGGGAACTCGACTTTCATGCCAGCGTACTTGCGGTCGATGATGTCGGAAGCGAGTCTAGCCATGTCGGCTTTCCCCGTACCGCCATCCGGGTACCTCCACAAACGTTGGAGGTCGACGTGATTCACGACATGCACGAGGAGATCCTATTCTAGCTTCGGAGTGTCGTTCTTGATGTCGACGCTGGCGAAGTAGATCTCCCTCTTGTGTAGGAACTCGCGAAGCTCCGGGCATACAGATTTGGCCCTACATACGTGATATAGGAGGCAGTGGTTGCGCATGGACAGCTGCAAAAGCGCCGTCCTCTTCCTATCTCCGGTATACTCGAGGTCAAGGCCGACGATCTTGTACCTGTCCATCGGCTCCTGTAGCCACCGCTCGTACATTGCGATGACCTTGGCGACCTCCACTGACGCATTTGTGTGGACGACCGTCAGCTTGGTGGTGCCATGGGCGGTGACGGTGTACTCGTCGGTGTAGTCGCTCCCGTTGCCAAACACGCTGTACTCTGCGTCCATGGCAGCAACTAATGCGGCGGCGGTGGCCTAGGGTCGGTAACAGTGGCTGGGACTGGGCGTGGCGGTGCAGTGGTCTGTTGCGGTGCTATGGCCAGGCGGAGGCGGTGGCTGGGACTGGGCATGGCGGTGGAGTGACCTGTTGCGGTGGTATGGCCAGGTGGAGGCGGTGCCTGCGGCAGCGTCGATGGTTCTTGCGGTGGAGGCGGTGGAAGGAATGAGTTGGGGATTTTTGCACAGTGATGTGCTAAGGAGACGGAAGGCGATGCTTAAATTCCGTTTACCAATATTCCGGTCATACCCATGCGGAAGCAAATTTGACCGGGCAAGCACCGATGGTTTCCAATCCTAGCGATTAAATTCGGCATTTGTCCCGGTAGGCGATGGGACGGGTGTGCGACGTGGCTTTGGCATGGCAGAGACCGGTCACGTAGACCACCGTCCCGTTGCCGATCCACAGCGGGTGCGCGGTGCTGACACGATGTAACATGAAAGGACAGAAGGAAGTGTACAGTTATTATTAATTCCTAACAAGTTTAAGAAGTGTAAGCATAGACATGGACCTAGCATCCCTGCACCCCGGGGCAGCCGATCAGGCCTACCGATTGCGCAAAGCTTGTCCTGAATTGGCCAAAATGAAGCTCGTTTGCCCATGCTTCTATAAGTTTCTCTGTGGGCCACTTGTGTAAGCATGCACGATCAAGCAACTTTGCAACACACGTGTCGGTGGAAAAGCATTAGGTTTCAACACACCACATAGTTTAGGGATTTAGAATAGCTACATTGTGGAGCTCTAGCCAAATTGCATGGTAAAGCCAAATTCAGCTTTTTGTCAGATTTAGCTATAGCAACATTGTGTCTCGTTTGTCCTCATTTTTGCCCTCCCGATATTCCGAAGCCCTCACATGTGCTCGGAGGGGGGTGCTGTCTGGTCAAAGGCTTAGCCGTTACGTGCGCCATGACGCCTAAAGTGGAAGTTTTTTTTGTTATTTGGCCTTTAAGAGCGACTTTTCCCCTCTCTCTCTAACAGTTGTATTTTTTTGCCCAAAAAGGTAGGGAATCTAGAGCAGCTTCTCTCTTCATTCATTGTTCCTTTTGCGATCGGTTTTCCCCAATCTGGTAGCAAATCTAGAGCAACAAAACAAACCAGCACCATAAATAAATTCAGTGAATAGAGCAGATGTAGATAAAGCAGCTAATATAGGTTATATAGTACGGTACTTAACGAGGTTCAATAATTAGGCTACTCAGCGGCAGCAGCGGACTGCTTCAACACAGACAAGACAAAAGAAGCTGCTTTACAGCAGCAACAACTGATCAATGGACCCTCGTGGCCTCTACCAGGAGGGCATCCGCCTCCTCCCTCTAGCGCCTACTCCACTTCTTGCTGCCCAGCCCCTTGACCTTGGGCTCCTAGGGTCTGATCGGGGGCATGCGACCCTCCTCGATAGCCACCTTCTGGAGGTTGCGGAGGTGAAGACCGAGCGCCTGGTGCTTGGCCCTGAAGCCATGGACGTTCACGGACTCGCCCCAGGTCCTCACGTCCTCGGCATGCTTCACGAGGGAGTTGAAGTCCGTGGTGCGGAGCTTCCTGGTGGGGCAGAAGGGGCACATGTACACATCGGCGGCGAAGAAGTTGTTGTACTGACTGGACTTTAGCCTCCTCAGCACATGACGAGTCTTGGTGTCCTTGGACTCGTCGTCGCTGTGGAGGTCGCTGCTATCCTCCTATTGGGAAAAAAGTAGAGTGAAATAAGGACACGATTGAGATACTTTGATTATCGGGATTGATTTTTTGCATAAATTAACCGAATGAGATCTCCCGATTATTCCCCAAATCTCAAACCAAATCGAATACTGATCCCAACTACAAACATGGGGATTCATCGAAAATCGAGATCTAACACAAGAGGATTAGCTACTGTAAAAAATACAAACAGTCGAGCCCTAATAACATATGATCTAGCATCCAACGATGGGAACGGGGGAAGAACAAGGGAAGGGGAAAAAAACCCTGGTTACCTCGGACCATGGGTCGGCGATGCTGGTGTCGTAGTGGTTCTCCGGACTTATGTAGACAACCTCCTCGTAGGGGTCCCAGCCAAGCAGGATCTGTCCGAGACCGGCGGGGGCCTCCTTGCCGGTGGCTACGGCGGATGCGGGGACGGGGAGAGGGGCTCCTCGCCAGCGGCCTTGGAGGCGCCAATGGCCACCGCGCCATTCTTCTCCATCGCCGGCGTGGTTAGAGTTTTGTTGGGCGTTTGCAGAAGGTGATGGGACAGTGGAGACGGTTGAGTGAGCGAGTGCATGATGAGTGGGAGTGGGGAGGCCTCTATTAAAGGAGAAAAGTGACGTTTCGTTGCACTACCATGCAGCGTGTACGCTAATGCACCGTGCACGGACACACGTGTCCGCTACCGCCCCGTGCACCGCACAAGCGTACCGTGAGTCGCTTTTTTTCCCCTCGTGTCTAACCCTGGTGATTCAGTTGTACTCAGTTTTGCCCACCAACCGTTGATCCTCTGTGATCTAGCGGACAGGATAACCCTTATATATGTCGGGGGCACCCCTCTATCCATGCAAAATAACGAGTATGCCACCGGAACTTTAACTCCATAAACAGATGAACTTGAATATATTTTGAAGGGTACGAAAATAGAAATCCCCATAGTTTAAGGGTCTAGATATGGTAAGAGAACTAAATGTTATTAGTAGTCGGGCCAGCACAGTGACGGGGTTGGTCGGCTAGAAGTTGTTGATTCCTAAGTAAGGGGACACTAGGCTGGTCTTGACATACTCCCTTAGGAATTTGCCATAAGCAGCGTGCTTAGCCTTGGTCGCCGACTTGTGTTTACTAGTCGCGCTTTTACCGATGCCAACCGCATGCGGAATCAAGCTGGCAATCCTTAGGTTGACTCCTTTCTTACAGAAAGGGCACTTGAGCTCCCCAAGTCGAGTGCGGAAAGGGATTATCCCGCTCTTGAGCTTCTTCATGACATGGCGGCTCTTGTTGTCCCTGGTCTCCTTGTCAGAGTCCATCTCACTTGAATACACCTGTAATGTATGGAATACAAACCGAATAAGCAAAATAATAAATATATATTCCTTCCACCATTCCAAGTTACTTTCGATGCAATAACATGTCTATACAGGTTCAGCAGTTCATTATGGTCGTCTCCCCATCTCGCTCCTAAATTAATGTGGTTTGTGTTCTTGGTAACTTATTAATAAATAAATAATGTAGATTCATTCAGAACAGACTAGATCTCTCCATGTACCGGTTCGTATTGCATCTAATTATTAGGACTAGATTTTTTTATGACGCCAGGATAGATTAAGCTCGAGCGGAAAATATGAAACATGTAGAAATAGATGTACCTCCGGGTACACGAGCGGAGCGTGTTCGTCAAACTCCACGCCCTCATCGGTGCCTCCGAAGTCGTCAGCACCGGCGAGCACATGGTCCCCCAAGGGGTTGAACTGCACGTCCTCCTCTCCTTGTGCTGCGTGATGCTCCTCCAGATCTACCGCGTGAAGCACCACCCCGGCGGTGATGCCCGGACACTCACCCCCACGCACTGGTTTCATGGAGAAGGTTCATGCAAGTACGTTCAAGATTGTGGGGTTTTGCTGGATAGGGAAGAGAGAGTAGTGGATGAGTGCGAATGGAGGACCCGATAGGCTGGGTTTCTAATGCGGGGACGTTTAGGCCTCCTCGAGGGCCCCGGTTGGCAGCTCTTCCAGCTGCGGCTGCCGCGTGGAAGGTTCGTATGGTGAGGGCCTATAAGAAGTGAGAGTGCAGGCGTTCTGCGAAGTAAAAATGGTATAGCTGGTGGTCCGTGGATGACCAGTTGTCGTGCAGTAGACTTGTAGCCTTTGCAGACTAGATTAAACATGACATGACCACTCGACAACTTTTTCCATGGATGGCATTGTGTTCCTTCTTGTAGAAGTCTCGTTGAGGGAGACGTCTGTGCTGTCTCGCGCTGTCCTGTGAAGGGCACGACGTGTGCAATGATCCTCGTTGGATGAACGGTTGGTGCGCACGATCCGCATGACAACTGTGACAACCAATCAGGGCGTAGCAGACAGAGTGGGCACATGTTTGGGCTTCTACGAAAGAGAGAGGGGGGAACTGGGTAGTATCAAAAAACCAAGGGCAAAGCTGAGTAGTATAAAAATGGAAAGTGGGTGTCTTTTACAATGAAATGCATTGTGGCATACATCAAATTATGCCAAGATAGATCCACTAGAGTTCATTGCATGTGTGTTCTTTCCACAAACCACATATGTATCCACAAGAGTCATTGCATGTGTGTTCCTGTCATGAACCACATTTTGATCAACTAGGGTCATTGCATGTGTGTTCTCTCCACAAACCACATATGGATCAACCAATGGCATTGCATGTGTATTCTTTTCACAAACCACACATGGATCAACCAGTGTTCACTGCATGTGTGTTCTTTCCACAAACAACTTATGGATCAACCAGTGGTCATTGCATGTGTGTTCTTTCCACAAAACACTTATGGATCCACCAGTGTTCATTGCATGTGTCTTCTTTTCCACAAACCACATATGGATCAACCAGTGGTCATTGCATGTGTGTTCTTTTCACACGCCACATGTGGACCTACTAGAGTCATTGCATGTGTGTTCTTATACTAAAACCAGCACTAGACTCATTGCATGTGTGTTCTTTTCACAAACCACACGTGGATCCACCACTGTCATTGCATGTGTGTTCTTTCCACAAAACACACATGGATCAACCAGTGTCATTGCATGTGTGTTCCTGACATGAACCACATATGGACCCACTAGAGTCATTGCATGTGTGTTCTATCCACAAACCACACATGGATCAACCGGTGTCATTGCACGTGTGTTCTTTCCACAACCACATATGGATCAACCAGTGCCATTGCATGCGTGTTCTTTCCACAAACCACACATGGATCAACCAGTGTCATTCCATGTGTGTTCTTTCCACAAACCACACATGGATCAACCAGTGGTCATTGCATGTGTGTTCATTTTTCCACAAACCACATATGGATCCATTAGAGTCATTGCATGTGTGTTATTTCCACAAACCACACATGGATCAACCAATGGCATTGCATGTGTGTTCTTTCCACAAACCAAACATGGATCAACCAGTGTCATTGCATGTGTGTTCTTTCCACAAATCACATATGGATCAACCAGTGGTCATTTCATGTGTGTTATTTTCCACAAACCACTTATGGATCAACCAGTGGTCATTGCATGTGTGTTCTTATACTAAAACCAGCATTAGAGTCATTGCATCTGTGTTCTTTCCACAAACCACACATGGATCAACTAGTGGTCATTGCATGTGTGTTCATTTCCACAAACCACATATGGATCCATATGTGTTCTTATACTAAAACCAGCATTAGAGTCATTGCATGTGTGTTGTTTCCACAAACCACTTATGGATCCACCAGTGTTCATTGCATGTGTGTTCTTTTCCACAAACCACATATGGATCAACTAGTGGTCATTGCATGTGTGTTCTTTTCACAAACCACATGTGGACCCACTAGAGTCGTTGCATGTGTGTTCTTATACTAAACCAGCACTAGACTCATTGCATGTGTGTTCTTTTCACAAACCACACATGGATCCACCACTGTCATTGCATGTGTGTTCTTTCCACAAACCACACATGGATCAACCAGTGGTCATTGCATGTGTGTTCTTTTCCACAAACCACATATGCATCCATTAGAGTCATTGCATCTGTGTTCTTATACTAAAACTAGCACTAAAGTCATTGCATGTGTGTTCTTTCCACAAACCCACACATGGATCAAGCAATGTCATTGCATGTGTGTTCTTTCCACAAACCACATATGGATCAACCAGGGGTCATTGCATGTGTGTTCTTTCACAAACCACATATGGACCCACTGGAGTCATTGCACGTGTGTTCTCTCCACAAACCACACATGGATCAACCAGTGTCATTGCATGTGTGTTCCTGACATGAACCACATATGGACCCACTAGTCATTGCATGTGTGTTCTATCCAAAAACCACACATGGGTCAACCGGTGCCATTGCAAGTGTGTTCTTTCCACAAACAACAGATGGACTCAACAAGTGTCATTGCATGTGTGTTCTTTCGACAAACCACACATGGATCAACCAGTGTCATTGCATGTGTGTTCTTTCCACAAACCACACATGGATCAACTAGTGGTCATTGCATGTGTGTTCTTTTCCACAAACCATACATGGATCAACGAATGGCATTGCATGTGTGTGCTTTCCACAAACCACACATGGATCAACCAGTGTCATTGCATGTGTGTTCTTTCCACAAATACACGTATGGACCCACTAGAGTCATTGCTTGTGTGTTCTTATACTAAAACCAGCACTAGAGTCATTGCATGTGTGTTCTTTTGACAAACAACATATGGATCCACCAGTGTTCACTGCATGTGTGTTCTTTCCACAAACCACTTATGGATCCACCAGTGTTCATTGCATGTGTGTTTTTTTACACAAACCACTTATGGATCAACAAGTGGTCATTGCATGTGTGTTCTTTTCACAAACTACATGTGGACCCACTAGAGTCATTGTAGTGTGTTCTTATACTAAAACTAGCACTAGAGTCATTTGGTGTGTTCTTTCCACGAACCATACATGGATCAACCAGCGGCATTGCATGTGTGTTCATTTCACAAACTACACATGGATCAACCAGTGTGCACTTCATGTGGTGTAAGAGTCTCAACATAAAGGTAAGATCCCTGTGATTGCAGTGCTACTCCCTGGATCGAAAATGCTAGCACCCACAGTTTAAGATGAAGTACACAGAAACAAAGGTCATTATTACATCGCATATCCAAGAATATAATGGTTCTTACAACTCACTTAGCCTAAGGCTAAGAAAACTTAAAGTTCACATTACATAGCATAATAATAATAGAGTCTTTAGTCTTCATGTGCCACAGGCAAGCATGTCGAGTGTAGACCCGCAACCCTACTCATCATCAGAGTATCCTGCAACATAATAAGTTACAGCCACAAGGGTCAATACATTTGGAATTGTATTGGCAAGTAATACCATACTTACTTAGTATAATTCAACAACTACATGAATATATGGCTAAGTGGGTTATGGCTGGCTTTGCTAAAAGCTGGTTTAACTTATAGTTTTTGAAGAGTAAGTTTGCTCATTCAAAACACTAAGGTACCAATGATAGACATCATTGAACCTCTACCATGTTCACCCACAGTTTTAACTTAGAGAAATTTGGGATGAGGAGATTATTGAACTGCTTCACTGTCTTGAGGCTCAGAAAGTGTCCATAACCGGGGACACGGCTAAGTACTTAGTTTTACCCTCTCGAGAGGTGGTGCACTTTCCACAAGACTCGACATGCATCGAGACAAGACCTTTCAGAAGCAATCCCTCAGACCACCACGGACGCGTTCCCTCCTACCACATCTACCACCTTCTGTCCGTCTGGCTGAGTTCTTGCAACTTAGTTGGTCAAGGCAGAGCCCATATGCCATGTGGCTACACTGGAAGCTTCATGACAAGAATGTCTCCAATCTCTTTGTTCCTGGGTGGCCATCCACAAGTGTGATACACCAGCTGACCATAGACATGGCCCCTGAGTAACCACTCAACATAATCCAGGCAAGTCCCATTCCACCCAGGTGTGTTCATTAATATTAGTTGTTTTCTTAGTCAAACAAAATAATATCTTTCCATACTATCTTATATGTATTTCCACCCACGATTTCTAATAGCATGGCTAAGCACTCTAGCATACGAAGTCTTTCAACTAGGAGATACTACCAAGATATAATCTATAGGGTAGCAGAGCATAGTATAAACATGTAAATAATCCTATCATGCTAAGATTTACCAAAATAACACTAGTGCAATAGTGAAAATAATAGGACATGAGATGAAATAGCACTTTCTTGGTTGCTAGGGGAATAGGTACAATCCTCACAACAACAAACTTCACAATCCAAATATACACAAAGAACAATACAACAACAATAATTCAATCAATAAAACATTACAAAAATATGAA
>OU342742.1:496325219-496346452 GCA_910589775.1 Avena eriantha
AAGAACACACATGCAATGACACCGGTTGATCCATGTGTGGTTTGTGGATAGGACACACATGCAATGACTCTAGTGGGTCCATATGTGGTTCATGTCAGGAACACACATGCTATGCCATTGGTGGATCCATGTGTGGTTTGTGGAAAGAACACACATGCAATGACTATAGTGGGTTCATATGTGGTTTGTGAAAAGAACACACATGCAATGCCCACTAGTTGATCCATATGTGGTTTGTGGAAAGAACACACATGCCATGACACTTCTTCATCCATATGTGGTTTGTGAAAAGAACACACATGCAATGACCACTAGTTGATCCATATGTGGTTTGTGAAAAGAACACACATGGAACGACCACTTGTTGATCCATATGTGGTTTGTGGAAAAGAACACACATGCAATGAACACTGGTGGATCCATAAGTGGTTTGTGGAAAGAACACACATGCAATGACCACTGGTTGATCCATAAGTGGTTTGTGGAAAAGAAGACACATGCAATGACCACTGGTTGATCCATATGTGGTTTGTGGAATGAACACACATGCAGTGAACACTGGTTGATCCATGTGTGGTTTGTGAAATGAACACACATGCAATGCCGCTGGTTGATCCATGTGTGGTTTGTGGAAAGGACACACATGCAATGACTCTAGTGCTAGTTTTAGTAGAAGAACCCACATACAATGACTCTAGTGGGTCCACATGTAGTTTGTGAAAAGAACACACATGCAATGACCACGGGTTGATCCATAAGTGGTTTGTGGAAAACAACACACATGCAATGAACACTGGTGGATCCATAAGTGGTTTGTGGAAAGAACACACATGTAGTGAACACTGGTGGATCCATATGTTGTTTGTGAAAAGAACACACATGCAATGACTCTAGTGCTGGTTTTAGTATAAGAACACACAAGCAATGACTCTAGTGGGTCCATATGTGATTTGTGGAAAGAACACACATGCAATGACACTAGTTGATCCATGTGTGGTTTGTGGAAAGAACACACATTCCATGTGTGGTTTGTGGAAAAGAACACACATGCAATGACCACTGGTTGATCCATGTGTGGTTTGTGGAAAGAACACACTGTAACATCCCAAATTTTTTTCTAAAAATCTTCATCATAGCATTCATATCATCATGGCATGTACTACTTTGCATTACATTTGACCTCCAAAAATTTGGTGAAATTTAGAGGCTTTTTGGAGCACTTATGCTAAATTCAAAGAAAACTAGAAAAGAAATTCAAAAAAGAAAAATAAAAGGAGGGAAAGGATTTTCAAACCGCAGCAACAGTTCTGGCCTTTTGGCCCAAACCGGCCCAGCTAGCCCACCCGGCCTCCCTCTCCCCCTCTCTGTCTTTTCACACACCTCCTCAACTCACCCCCACTCACTTACCACTGGGCCCCACGCCATGTCAACGCCAGCTCAGCATCTTCCACGCGAACGGCCGGTGCCCTCTCTCCTCCTCTACCATTTCCTTCGCTGATTGATTGCGAGCGTTTCCGTGAGTAATTCGCCGCCGCTTCATCCCCTTATTAATCCCCTCCTCCTCACCGACCGATTCCCCCAGACACAGCCCCTGGAGAGCCCCCAGGCTCCCCAATTTCCACCTCACACCACCGCAGACCGAAGCAACTCCAGCGAGAATTCCGGTGAGCCCCGGCGACGCCGTGCCCTCCTCTCGGCTATGTAATGCTTGCGGCGACCTAGCGCACATTTTAACCTCGGCCACGTGCCTTCTTTTGCACCAGATCGACGACGTGGTTCAACTCCGGCGAACCCTCTCTGCCGCCGCCGTCCATTGCTTTTTCCGGCCAGGTTAAGGTTCACGCCGCCCCCTTTTGGTCTTTGCTAGGTCGTGCAGATCCTTGCGCATCTCGCTGACCCCTTTGCTATCTGGTTCGAGCCCCAGGTCGCCGTCTCCGACACCAAGCCACGAGCTCCGCCGCCTTCTCAACTCCGGCGAGGGATCAAGGCCAGACCAGAGCACCCCCCGCACCGCAGTGACCTCTGTCGAGACCACCACGACCTCCTCGACCTCTAGTACGTGTCCACGGTCTCCCAGCCCTTGTAGAATCACCGGAACCTCATCGGCCGACGCTCCGCCGTCGTGCGCAGCCAGTCAGCGCCGCCCATCTCCGGCCAGGCCATCTAGAACCGTTAGATCGTTTGTCTGCGGCTAGGATTAGATCGTGGACGAACCGGTACGGGCTAATCTGATCCGTCTGTCATCACTTAAGATCCAACGGCCCACAGCGGTCGATCCGACCGAACCGGTACGGGCCAATTAGATTGCGCCACGTCGCCCAGGATTATTTGTTTAAGTAGAAATTAGACAGATTTTGTATTAAACTTAGAAAATCCATAACTTTTGTTCCAGAATTCAGAAAAATGCAAATTTGGTGTCTATGGATTCATAAAAATAAGACCTTTATTATAGAGGCCTTATTTCACACTTTTACCTCTGAAAAGTTGGAATTATAGGCAGAACCTTTTTAGGAGTATTTTGCTCATAAAAATTGTTCTATAAATTGTTTTGGGGTATTTCTATGCATTTAGATGAGGTATTTTACCCTCTGTACTGTAGACTCTGTAAATTATAGAGTTGTGATCATATCATTGCATTTTTCATGCATTCATATTTTTGTAATGTTTTATTGATTGAATTATTGTTGTTGTATTGTTCTTTGTGTAGATTATGTGGATTGTGAAGTTTGTTGTTGTGAGGATTGTACCTATTCCCCTAGCAACCAAGGAAAGTGATATTTCATCTCATGTCCTATTATTTTCACTATTGCACTAGTGTTATTTTGGTAAATCTTAGCATGATAGGATTATTTACATGTTACTATACTATGCTATGCTACCCTATAGATTATATCTTGGTAGTATCTCCTAGTTGAAAGACTTCGTATGCTAGAGTGCTTAGCCATGCTATTAGAAATCGTGGGTGGAAAATACATATAAGATAGTATGGAAAGATATTATTTTGTTTGACTAAGAAAACAACTAATATTAATGAAACACCTGGGTGGAATGGGACTTGCCTGGATTATGTTGAGTGGTTACTCAGGGGCCATGTCTATGGTCAGCTGGTGTATCACACTTGTGGATGGCCACCCAGGAACAAAGAGATTGGAGACATTCTTGTCATGAAGCTTCCAGTGTAGCCACATGGCATATGGGCTCTGCCTTGACCAACTAAGTTGCAAGAACTCAGCCAGACGGACAGAAGGTGGTAGATGTGGTAGGATGGAACGCGTCCGTGGTGGTCTGAGGGATTGCTTCTGAAAGGTCTTGTCTCGATGCATGTCGAGTCTTGTGGGGAAAGTGCACCACCTCTCGAGAGGGTAAAACTAAGTACTTAGCCGTGTCCCCGGTTATGGACACTTTCTGAGCCTCAAGACAGTGAAGCAGTTCAATAATCTCCTCATCCAAATTTCTCTAAGTTAAAACTTGTGGGTGAACATGGGTAGAGGTTCAATGATGTCTATCATTGGTACCTTAGTGTTTTGAATGAGCAAACTTACTCTTCAAAAACTATAAGTTAAACCAGCTTTTAGCAAAGCCAGCCATAACCCCACTTAGCCATATATTCATGTAGTTGTTGAATTATACTAAGTAAGTATGGTATTACTTGCCAATACAATTCCAAATGTATTGACCCTTGTGGCTGTAACTTATTATGTTGCAGGATACTCTGATGATGAGTAGGGTTGCGGGTCTACACTCGACATGCTTGCCTGTGGCACATGAAGACTAAAGACTCTATTATTATTATGCTATGTAATGTGAACTTTAAGTTTCTTAGCCTTAGGCTAAGTGAGTTGTAAGAACCATTATATTCTTGGATATGCGATGTAATAATGACCTTTGTTTCTGTGTACTTCATCTTAAACTGTGGGTGCTAGCATTTTCGATCCAGGGAGTAGCACTGCAATCACAGGGATCTTACCTTATTATGTTGAGATCTTACACACACATGAAGTGCACACTGGTTGATCCATGTGTAGTTTGTGAAATGAACACACATGCAATGCCGCTGGTTGATCCATGTATGGTTCGTGGAAAGAACACACATGAAATGACTCTAGTGCTAGTTTTAGTATAAGAACACACATACAATGACTCTAGTGGGTCCACATGTAGTTTGTGAAAAGAACACACATGCAATGACCACTTGTTGATCCATAAGTGGTTTGTGTAAAAAAACACACATGCAATGAACACTGGTGGATCCATAAGTGGTTTGTGGAAAGAACACACATGCAGTGAACACTGGTGGATCCATATGTTGTTTGTCAAAAGAACACACATGCAATGACTCTAGTGCTGGTTTTAGTATAAGAACACACAAGCAATGACTCTAGTGGGTCCATACGTGATTTGTGGAAAGAACACACATGCAATGACACTGGTTGATCCATGTGTGGTTTGTGGAAAGCACACACATGCAATGCCATTCGTTGATCCATGTATGGTTTGTGGAAAAGAACACACATGCAATGACCACTAGTTGATCCATGTGTGGTTTGTGGAAAGAACACACATGCAATGACACTGGTTGATCCATGTGTGGTTTGTCGAAAGAACACACATGCAATGACACTTGTTGATCCATCTGTTGTTTGTGGAAAGAACACACTTGCAATGGCACCGGTTGACCCATGTGTGGTTTTTGGATAGAACACACATGCAATGACTAGTGGGTCCATATGTGGTTCATGTCAGGAACACACATGCAATGACACTGGTTGATCCATGTGTGGTTTGTGGAGAGAACACACGTGCAATGACTCCAGTGGGTCCATATGTGGTTTGTGAAAAGAACACACATGCAATGACCCCTGGTTGATCCATATGTGGTTTGTGGAAAGAACACACATGCAATGACATTGCTTGATCCATGTGTGGTTTGTGGAAAGAACACACATGCAATGACTTTAGTGCTAGTTTTAGTATAAGAACACAGATGCAATGACTCTAATGGATGCATATGTGGTTTGTGGAAAAGAACACACATGCAATGACCACTGGTTGATCCATGTGTGGTTTGTGGAAAGAACACACATGCAATGACAGTGGTGGATCCATGTGTGGTTTGTGAAAAGAACACACATGCAATGAGTCTAGTGCTGGTTTTAGTATAAGAACACACATGCAACGACTCTAGTGGGTCCACATGTGGTTTGTGAAAAGAACACACATGCAATGACCACTAGTTGATCCATATGTGGTTTGTGGAAAAGAACACACATGCAATGAACACTGGTGGATCCATAAGTGGTTTGTGGAAACAACACACATGCAATGACTCTAATGCTGGTTTTAGTATAAGAACACATATGGATCCATATGTGGTTTGTGGAAATGAACACACATGCAATGACCACTAGTTGATCCATGTGTGGTTTGTGGAAAGAACACAGATGCAATGACTCTAATGCTGGTTTTAGTATAAGAACACACATGCAATGACCACTGGTTGATCCATAAGTGGTTTGTGGAAAATAACACACATGAAATGACCACTGGTTGATCCATATGTGATTTGTGGAAAGAACACACATGCAATGACACTGGTTGATCCATGTTTGGTTTGTGGAAAGAACACACATGCAATGCCATTGGTTGATCCATGTGTGGTTTGTGGAAATAACACACATGCAATGACTCTAATGGATCCATATGTGGTTTGTGGAAAAATGAACACACATGCAATGACCACTGGTTGATCCATGTGTGGTTTGTGGAAAGAACACACATGGAATGACACTGGTTGATCCATGTGTGGTTTGTGGAAAGAACACGCATGCAATGGCACTGGTTGATCCATATGTGGTTTGTGGAAAGAACACACGTGCAATGACACCGGTTGATCCATGTGTGGTTTGTGGATAGAACACACATGCAATGACTCTAGTGGGTCCATATGTGGTTCATGTCAGGAACACACATGCAATGACACTGGTTGATCCATGTGTGTTTTGTGGAAAGAACACACATGCAATGACAGTGGTGGATCCACGTGTGGTTTGTGAAAAGAACACACATGCAATGAGTCTAGTGCTGGTTTTAGTATAAGAACACACATGCAATGACTCTAGTAGGTCCACATGTGGCGTGTGAAAAGAACACACATGCAATGACCACTGGTTGATCCATATGTGGTTTGTGGAAAAGAAGACACATGCAATGAACACTGGTGGATCCATAAGTGTTTTGTGGAAAGAACACACATGCAATGACCACTGGTTGATCCATAAGTTGTTTGTGGAAAGAACACACATGCAGTGAACACTGGTTGATCCATGTGTGGTTTGTGAAAAGAATACACATGCAATGCCATTGGTTGATCCATATGTGGTTTGTGGAGAGAACACACATGCAATGACCCTAGTTGATCAAAATGTGGTTCATGACAGGAACACACATGCAATGACTCTTGTGGATACATATGTGGTTTGTGGAAAGAACACACATGCAATGAACTCTAGTGGATCTATCTTGGCATAATTTGATGTATGCCACAATGCATTTCATTGTAAAAGACACCCACTTTCCATTTTTATACTACTCAGCTTTGCCCTTGGTTTTTTGATACTACCCAGTTCCCCCCTCTCTCTTTCGTAGAAGCCCAAACATGTGCCCACTCTGTCTGCTACGCCCTGATTGGTTGTCACAGTTGTCATGCGGATCGTGCGCACCAACCGTTCATCCAACGAGGATCATTGCACACGTCGTGCCCTTCACAGGACAGCGCGAGACAGCACAGACGTCTCCCTCAACGAGACTTCTACAAGAAGGAACACAATGCCATCCATGGAAAAAGTTGTCGAGTGGTCATGTCATGTTTAATCTAGTCTGCAAAGGCTACAAGTCTACTGCACGACAACTGGTCATCCACGGACCACCAGCTATACCATTTTTACTTCGCAGAACGCCTGCACTCTCACTTCTTATAGGCCCTCACCATACGAACCTTCCACGCGGCAGCCGCAGCTGGAAGAGCTGCCAACCGGGGCCCTCGAGGAGGCCTAAACGTCCCCGCATTAGAAACCCAGCCTATCGGGTCCTCCATTCGCACTCATCCACTACTCTCTCTTCCCTATCCAGCAAAACCCCACAATCTTGAACGTACTTGCATGAACCTTCTCCATGAAACCAGTGCGTGGGGGTGAGTGTCCGGGCATCACCGCCGGGGTGGTGCTTCACGCGGTAGATCTGGAGGAGCATCACGCAGCACAAGGAGAGGAGGACGTGCAGTTCAACCCCTTGGGGGACCATGTGCTCGCCGGTGCTGACGACTTCGGAGGCACCGATGAGGGCGTGGAGTTTGACGAACACGCTCCGCTCGTGTACCCGGAGGTACATCTATTTCTACATGTTTCATATTTTCCGCTCGAGCTTAATCTATCCTGGCGTCATAAAAAAATCTAGTCCTAATAATTAGATGCAATACGAACCGGTACATGGAGAGATCTAGTCTGTTCTGAATGAATCTACATTATTTATTTATTAATAAGTTACCAAGAACACAAACCACATTAATTTAGGAGCGAGATGGGGAGACGACCATAATGAACTGCTGAACCTGTATAGACATGTTATTGCATCGAAAGTAACTTGGAATGGTGGAAGGAATATATATTTATTATTTTGCTTATTCGGTTTGTATTCCATACATTACAGGTGTATTCAAGTGAGATGGACTCTGACAAGGAGACCAGGGACAACAAGAGCCGCCATGTCATGAAGAAGCTCAAGAGCGGGATAATCCCTTTCCGCACTCGACTTGGGGAGCTCAAGTGCCCTTTCTGTAAGAAAGGAGTCAACCTAAGGATTGCCAGCTTGATTCCGCATGCGGTTGGCATCGGTAAAAGCGCGACTAGTAAACACAAGTCGGCGACCAAGGCTAAGCACGCTGCTTATGGCAAATTCCTAAGGGAGTATGTCAAGACCAGCCTAGTGTCCCCTTACTTAGGAATCAACAACTTCTAGCCGACCAACCCCGTCACTGTGCTGGCCCGACTACTAATAACATTTAGTTCTCTTACCATATCTAGACCCTTAAACTATGGGGATTTCTATTTTCGTACCCTTCAAAATATATTCAAGTTCATCTGTTTATGGAGTTAAAGTTCCGGTGGCATACTCGTTATTTTGCATGGATAGAGGGGTGCCCCCGACATATATAAGGGTTATCCTGTCCGCTAGATCACAGAGGATCAACGGTTGGTGGGCAAAACTGAGTACAACTGAATCACCAGGGTTAGACACGAGGGGAAAAAAGCGACTCACGGTACGCTTGTGCGGTGCACGGGGCGGTAGCGGACACGTGTGTCCGTGCACGGTGCATTAGCGTACACGCTGCATGGTAGTGCAACGAAACGTCACTTTTCTCCTTTAATAGAGGCCTCCCCACTCCCACTCATCATGCACTCGCTCACTCAACCGTCTCCACTGTCCCATCACCTTCTGCAAACGCCCAACAAAACTCTAACCACGCCGGCGATGGAGAAGAATGGCGCGGTGGCCATTGGCGCCTCCAAGGCCGCTGGCGAGGAGCCCCTCTCCCCGTCCCCGCATCCGCCGTAGCCACCGGCAAGGAGGCCCCCGCCGGTCTCGGACAGATCCTGCTTGGCTGGGACCCCTACGAGGAGGTTGTCTACATAAGTCCGGAGAACCACTACGACACCAGCATCGCCGACCCATGGTCCGAGGTAACCAGGGTTTTTTCCCCTTCCCTTGTTCTTCCCCCGTTCCCATCGTTGGATGCTAGATCATATGTTATTAGGGCTCGACTGTTTGTATTTTTTACAGTAGCTAATCCTCTTGTGTTAGATCTCGATTTTCGATGAATCCCCATGTTTGTAGTTGGGATCAGTATTCGATTTGGTTTGAGATTTGGGGAATAATCGGGAGATCTCATTCGGTTAATTTATGCAAAAAATCAATCCCGATAATCAAAGTATCTCAATCGTGTCCTTATTTCACTCTACTTTTTTCCCAATAGGAGGATAGCAGCGACCTCCACAGCGACGACGAGTCCAAGGACACCAAGACTCGTCATGTGCTGAGGAGGCTAAAGTCCAGTCAGTACAACAACTTCTTCGCCGCCGATGTGTACATGTGCCCCTTCTGCCCCACCAGGAAGCTCCGCACCACGGACTTCAACTCCCTCGTGAAGCATGCCGAGGACGTGAGGACCTGGGGCGAGTCCGTGAACGTCCATGGCTTCAGGGCCAAGCACCAGGCGCTCGGTCTTCACCTCCGCAACCTCCAGAAGGTGGCTATCGAGGAGGGTCGCATGCCCCCGATCAGACCCTAGGAGCCCAAGGTCAAGGGGCTGGGCAGCAAGAAGTGGAGTAGGCGCTAGAGGGAGGAGGCGGATGCCCTCCTGGTAGAGGCCACGAGGGTCCATTGATCAGTTGTTGCTGCTGTAAAGCAGCTTCTTTTGTCTTGTCTGTGTTGAAGCAGTCCGCTGCTGCCGCTGAGTAGCCTAATTATTGAACCTCGTTAAGTACCGTACTATATAACCTATATTAGCTGCTTTATCTACATCTGCTCTATTCACTGAATTTATTTATGGTGCTGGTTTGTTTTGTTGCTCTAGATTTGCTACCAGATTGGGGAAAACCGATCGCAAAAGGAACAATGAATGAAGAGAGAAGCTGCTCTAGATTCCCTACCTTTTTGGGCAAAAAAATACAACTGTTAGAGAGAGAGGGGAAAAGTCGCTCTTAAAGGCCAAATAACAAAAAAAACTTCCACTTTAGGCGTCATGGCGCACGTAACGGCTAAGCCTTTGACCAGACAGCACCCCCCTCCGAGCACATGTGAGGGCTTCGGAATATCGGGAGGGCAAAAATGAGGACAAACGAGACACAATGTTGCTATAGCTAAATCTGACAAAAAGCTGAATTTGGCTTTACCATGCAATTTGGCTAGAGCTCCACAATGTAGCTATTCTAAATCCCTAAACTATGTGGTGTGTTGAAACCTAATGCTTTTCCACCGACACGTGTGTTGCAAAGTTGCTTGATCGTGCATGCTTACACAAGTGGCCCACAGAGAAACTTATAGAAGCATGGGCAAACGAGCTTCATTTTGGCCAATTCAGGACAAGCTTTGCGCAATCGGTAGGCCTGATCGGCTGCCCCGGGGTGCAGGGATGCTAGGTCCATGTCTATGCTTACACTTCTTAAACTTGTTAGGAATTAATAATAACTGTACACTTCCTTCTGTCCTTTCATGTTACATCGTGTCAGCACCGCGCACCCGCTGTGGATCGGCAACGGGACGGTGGTCTACGTGACCGGTCTCTGCCATGCCAAAGCCACGTCGCACACCCGTCCCATCGCCTACCGGGACAAATGCCGAATTTAATCGCTAGGATTGGAAACCATCGGTGCTTGCCCGGTCAAATTTGCTTCCGCATGGGTATGACCGGAATATTGGTAAACGGAATTTAAGCATCGCCTTCCGTCTCCTTAGCACATCACTGTGCAAAAATCCCCAACTCATTCCTTCCACCGCCTCCACCGCAAGAACCATCGACGCTGCCGCAGGCACCGCCTCCACCTGGCCATACCACCGCAACAGGTCACTCCACCGCCATGCCCAGTCCCAGCCACCGCCTCCGCCTGGCCATAGCACCGCAACAGACCACTGCACCGCCACGCCCAGTCCCAGCCACTGTTACCGACCCTAGGCCACCGCCGCCCGCATTAGTTGCTGCCATGGACGCAGAGTACAGCGTGTTTGGCAACGGGAGCGACTACACCGACGAGTACAACCGTCACCGCCCATGGCACCACCAAGCTGACGGTCGTCCACACAAATGCGTCAGTGGAGGTCGCCAAGGTCATCGCAATGTACGAGCGGTGGCTACAGGAGCCGATGGACAGGTACAAGATCGTCGGCCTTGACCTCGAGTATACCGGAGATAGGAAGAGGACGGCGCTTTTGCAGCTGTCCATGCGCAACCACTGCCTCCTATATCACGTATGTAGGGCCAAATCTGTATGCCCGGAGCTTCGCGAGTTCCTACACAAGAGGGAGATCTACTTCGCCAGCGTCGACATCAAGAACGACACTCCGAAGCTAGAATAGGATCTCCTCGTGCATGTCGTGAATCACGTCGACCTCCAACGTTTGTGGAGGTACCCGGATGGCGGTACGGGGAAAGCCGACATGGCTAGACTCGCTTCCGACATCATCGACCGCAAGTACGCTGGCATGAAAGTCGAGTTCCCGAAGCACCAGCACGAGCGATGGGAGTGGAGGCACCTGGATTACGATACGATCAAGCACGCAGCCAGGGACGCGTATGTCTGCTACGAGATGCTCAACAGGATCTGGCGGTGGGTGAGTGTGCTGTTTACCACTACTAGTTTTGCATTTCGTTCCTAGTTTTATCTCCCCTGTATTTTATCTCGCATGTATTTTCTAAGCATTCTGTGTGTAAGAACCAAGCTCGTATGATCCCTGTGCTATTAGCTACTTAACCTATATGAATTACATTCCCCCTTTTGTATGCTTAACATTCATTCTTACAAATTCTGTCTGTGCCATTTGCATGCGGTAGAATCCAGGACTAACATGCATAAGGTGTGATATAGTCATAAGTCATAACCAAACCCAGATTATAGCGAAGGATACAATCATAACCAAACCTAGATTATAGTTTGACAAAGGTAATACACATCAGTTCGTAATTGCTCACATAGTGTACTTATGAAATAACACGTTTTCATAAACACAACAATCATGCACTAATAGTCTACATCCCAGCCTGTTGGAGAAGGCAACCGATCCCAGGATGCCTTCGGTCGCTTGCCCCGGTTTGTAGATTCATCTACACTCCGGCATCTGGGGCAAACAACCTACCTTGGTGGTGGTTCAATGATGCAATGTCTGGAACGAGATTTTACAATCAGGCGGTACAGCTCATGGCTAACATACCCGTCAATTGCAGTGTACTTCAGATTAGGTTCAGAAAGTGGCTTATCCTCCCAGTAATCATGCCCTAAACGCCTTCACGAACATATTGGCAATCTATCCTTCATGTCAGCGTACCATGGGTCGATGAGTTCGAAGGCAAGGGCGGCCATCCTGGTCTTGCCGCCCTTCGTCCCTAGGATCTAGTCAATTTCCTGGATGTCCACTCTGCACTCCTTTGGGATTCTAATGTTGACAGTCGGGCTTTCAAGCAGTTTAGTGTCATTCGTGATGTCAACACTAGTAAATGTTATGTGCAGGTTCACGAGAAAGTCATGAAACAGATCCCTAATGCTTTTGCCCCACTTGCATGAAAATGAATTCAGAAAAATAATATAGCAATAACTTTTGCAAACAGATGGTTCAGGAACAAAAAGACAGCAAAGTCTACCAGATCCCGTCAGCCCCCTTCTCGCAAAAGGTTGGTATACGAGGACGTGCCCCTTCATGGAGAGTTGCACCACGGCGGTCCTACGGTGATCGCGGTTGTACTCGAGGTCGAGACCTACGAACCTGTTTTCTTCGAACTACAGCCAACTCATGTAATTATTCAGAGTGTTCCTCACCGCCCGAGGGTCAGTGGTGTAGACGACATCGATCTTCTTCCCGCCATGTACTTCGATGTCAAAGTGCGCAGTTTCTTGCCTACCGTCGTTTCGGACGTCCAAAGCATCCATGACTACAGGCAAGAGGGAAAGGATACGGAGGAAGAGGGTGATGAGGTGGTGCAGGAAATGGATGAGGCCATGGAGGAGAAATACGATGAGGCCGTGGAGGAGGAAATGAGACAGACAAGTGAAAGAGTCGAACCACCCTTACCAATATCTAGAATGGTGCACGACCATTTGTAGTAGGGTGAAGGTGGAGAAAATGGCGGTTTTACACGTCGACGCTAGCGCTTCCTAAAATTTGTTCTGTGCCACTTGCATGCGGTGGAATCAAATCAAAACATAGGCATGTTTGTGCATGCCGACCTTCACTCACCGACAGGCGGCCCGCACATTTCTCTCTTACGATTTATTTTTTCACTTCCTCTAGACGGTTTCGGTGCCCGCCCTCAATAATTACGCCCCCTTCTTGTCTTCCACGTGGACGAGAACCGGCGGCGGCGGCGGTTCCTTCCAAATTCACTCCCACTCGAACAACTTCCCCCATCCCTGATTCCACCCCCTCTCGAATCCATCCGCCTCCTTATCACAACGCCTCCATTAATCTACCGGGTTCCAGACTCCATTTGCCGCTATGGGTAGAGCTTGGGGTAGTAGCAGGCTGAAGTGAAAGGCATGCGACGACGACGCGGATGGCCAGGGCGACCGCTACTGCGAGAATTGGGGATGGCCGAACCTCAGCGTCGCGAACATGCACAAGATCGCCTCGGGGTTTGACATCATCTCAGCCGGCCGCCTCGCTCGCTGCATCCCTGGCTACCGCTTGACGATGAGGAACATGACGAACAACCGTTCGGCACGCCAGGCCTTCTTTACCCCCGATAACAGCAAATGGCCAAACGACCGTGATGGCCATGTAAGTTCCAGTATCTAGCTTATTCGTTCAGTCATATCGTTGATTCATATGTGCTGAACTCTCATTAGAATCCTATGCTCCTTTTGTCGAACGTGTTGTGTGCACGCGCGGTTTGAACAAATCGAACCATTTAAGACTATTCTATACAGCGGAAGCTCTGCTCGTACCTGATATTCTGATATTTTCGTAGTGACACAGTCTTACTTTAGGTGATAGATGAGTTGTCAATTTTGATTTTGCAATGGAATGACTGCTAGGTGATATTCTGTTTCCTAAAATAAAAACAAACAGATTAGACGATTTAAGGCTGTTATGCCCCAAGTTGTTTATGATCATCGTCAGGAGTTTGTTCTAGGGGCACTGCTACTACTACATATATTGAGTATCTTCGTAGTGACACATGCACAATTTAGGCGATATCTGAGGAGACACTCGTATTTAGGCGATATTTGTGTACTTTAATCTAAAGGTCTAGTTGTCAAATTGTATTTGCAATGGAATCCATGCTAGGTGATTGTACCAACTGACAACAAACTCTGCAGAATATTCATGCAAAACTGATGTTGCTGGATAAGTGGTCCGAATCAGTAGTGGTGAATATCAAGGAAGAAGAAGAGACGGAAATGGAAGATGACCAGAACTAGGTGGGTGGCAACGGTGAGTGGCTGGTCCTTTTATCACAGGATGGTAGTACTTGGACTCTAAAAAATAGCTACAGATCATTGAGACTTGCAGTGCCAGCTTTGAAGGGTGTCGACATTACTGCATTCAACAACGGGTGGCCACCGCCCATTTCCGAATTCGCTTACAGGTTCAACATGGCAGAACTTGACCTCGTGAAGGTACAGCTCCCACATAGACCATGGGAGGGGGCGTGGAAGAACTTGGAGTACAACCTCTTAGCGGTGTTCGACAAGGCAATCACATTCATTAGATGCCCAGAAGACAATGAATGGACAGTCTTGCGCGACGACTTCCTGCGGCTGGAGAAGTATGTCGACGCCGTCTTCACCTACGGCTACTCTTCGTACAGACCCCAACACATTTATGCGGTCACTGAACCTAGCGGCGACGTGCGTGTTTGGGAGCCGTCCATTTGGGGTGAGTCATGGTGTCATATAGCATGTAAAATCCCATTCAAAATTCTGCTTACTGACTGTTAGTAACACGCAGGTACCCACATAGCCCCGCGCATCATTCCAGCTCCGGTCATCGAAGATGCAGTAGCAGATGCTGAACTTGGGACACAACGCTGGTTCCTGGCACCTCTCGGAGACAACACGGAACAGGATGATGAACCCATGTGATTCATATTAGGGGAGCACTAAACAACGTTGGTGATACAATAGAACATATGGGGACACAACTTTCTTCATACCCATCGCTGTGGTGTCACGTTTTCTCAAGGTCCGCATGCCCATCCAAGACCCAGTAGAGCAAGTCTAGAGCAGAGTCAACAATCTGAAGGGACAATCAGTGTTTCTTGGGATCAACTACCCTTTCTTTGTCGAAGCCTCTAGAGCTGTTGAAACTGTAATTGCTCAGGCAGCCCTGGCCCCTGATGCTGCTGCTGGTGGTGGCGTTGGTGGTGGTGGAGCTGATGAAGAACTAGCTGCTGCTGCTGCTCTTGGTGAAGCTGACAAAATACTTGGTGATGCTGCTGGTGGTGAAGCTGATGAAATACTTGCTAATGCTGCTGCTAGTGAAGCTGACGAAATACCTCCTGAGGCTGCTTGCTGGTGAAGCTGACGAAATACCTGCTAAGGCTGCTGCCGGAGTCCAGGAAGAACATGCTGGTGTTGTTGCTGAGGTGCCAGCACTTCCAGTGTTGATTAGCAGACTGTGTGTTTGTTGCACACTCACGCGCCTATCATGTTGACACTCTAGATCTGACCTGCAGCCGAATCCATGTCAGGGGGAGGGGGCCTACAATTGGCTCATCAGTGGGGTCATACGATTTGAAGGAGAATGAAAGACGGCCAAACGAAGCGTTCTGGTTCGTTCCAACGATACCACCAGCTCCAGGGACCTAGTGCTCATACTGGCAGATCCGATGAACCATTTGTCTTTATCTTTATCATTAGTTACGCTTATTGTGTAAAGACTAAGTTGTGCTTATTTGTGTAAGACTAAGTTAGTCCTAACTGCGTAATATTCAGTGAAGCCCAGCTTTTCTTTCCACGCCCATAACAATAGAATTGCAGCATAGAACATATAAATGTAATGTGCATACCAGGCATTTTTGCTCAGGATAACAACCACTTCAAGCAAATGATACATCGTGTACGCATTTGAACGCATCACTAGAATGTGCCACCTATTGATGATTGATGACATGATCTAGCTTTTCTGCGCGTATTTGCATTGAATCGCTCATTGATTTGTTCACATATTTTTTGGCAATGGCTGGTGAACTCCACTCTCTTGGTGACTTCCTTCGTTAGCGAGCACTGTTGATGCAATGCAAAGTACAGAACATGGTTGCCATCTTCATTCCATTAGGTTCTCTATGTTTCGTCATCACGGAGCTACTAATTTCAAATGAAAATCTAGTAAACAATATATGTTTACATTGTAGTGTATGCTATGGCCACGGTACATAATGTTTTTCTACAATCACAAGAAGAAAACTTGATGCATTTTCACCTTGTTGGCGTTGTGCCGAACTAGGTGGATGTGGCTTTGGGGTTCGGAGAGGAAGGCGCCGTGGCTAGTGCGTGTGCGACCACGGCGACGGCGAGCTCGGATTCTGGAGGAGGCCAACAGGACCGAGCATGGTCGGCATGGTGACAGATCTCACCTGGGAATGAATTCCCGTCCCCGCGCCGTGCCTATGGTGCGGTCATGGTGAGGGCGAGCTCCGATTTGGGATGGGGAGGAGAACGGGCTGAGCAGGTTCATCCAAGTCCTAGCTTCGCGCCATGGCCGCGACCACAGATTGCCGCCCCGGAGGAAGAAGAAGACGCGTAAAGGATGCATGCGCCAACGCTGCAAGCCTACATGGCAGCGACTACGGCAACAACATAACGGCAAAAGCTGACAGGGGGGCCCAACTTGACGGCCGTTAGCCTAATTTTTTGTATTGAAACGTAAAGTTGAATTCGTGCCAAAAAAGACCCTCTGAGTATTTGGCACGCAAACTGTAGTCATCGTGGCGAATTTCAGGGAACTCGGGTACCCGCGTTGCCTGGCCACCCCAACTTTCGGGCCGCAAAATGATATTCTCCTCTCCGGCAGCCACCCCCTCCCCTCTCACCATGGTTCAAGGGAGACGGTGAGGAACGCGTCGTGACAACAGGGATGGCAATTTCGATGTGAGTCGTCTCATCTCTATCTCTATCATCTGTGGCTAGTTATCTATTTTGAGCTAGATCTACTCTGTTTACTCATGCGCGTATGATGTGTTAGGCCAACCAGACGCTGTATGACTCCGACTATCAAAGTTTAGCGGATGAAGACAGTCCTCTGCTATGTAAACATGGATATGTGCCCGCTAAATTTGTAGAGTTCGAAGGACGAAACGTAGGCAGGAGTTTCTACAGTGTCAAGTACATCGTGCAATGATGCAAGGCAGAAGTTGCAGTGTTGTCAAATGGGTAGATCCAGAGTGGCCTAAATCAATGCAGAAAACGCTGGACAAACTATGGGATTTGACTGTGAGTTGAAAGAATTCGTATTCAGCTCACTTCTTGACAGTGTTGAGATGAAGCTATGGGAACCAGATGACAGACCAAGCTTAACCGAGATCTCAGGAGGGTGCAAGGCGAGGTTAGCAAAGTTGAGAAGGAGAGGGACATGGCGTTGGCCATGAAGGCTAAAGCAGAGCAAGAAACTGACTCAAGCAAGGAATGATCTTCACCAGGTCAAAGTCCTGCAGTTCACAACTATGAGTATTGACAAGTGCATGAGAAAAAATGCAGAGAAACAATTGAGTTGTGCAAGGAAGATGCTAAAAGGAAGGAGCAGACGATTCGCTCCTTGCTTCACAGGAAGATACGCATCGGGCTAAGATTAGGAAGAATCAGGAGATGTGTGATAACTAGTTCTATTTAGCTTGAGCTCCGTGCCTTTTTAAGTTGTAATCGTAGTACTTGTTGACCTAGCGGTCTGAACTAGTGGTCCTGGAGTCCTGGGAGGAAAAAAATTGGTCGCTCGTTAATCTGTCTTAACCCTGCATTACTTCCTTTTGTCTGATCATGGTGGTATTCTGACATTGGTGGTTTGTTTAACGTAATCTACGTGGATTGTGCCATATGCAAATGGGACAACCACAATTTTATAAAGTGGAAGTACGTACACCTGGTTACTGGAGATCCGGGAGCTTCGCCAGATGCAGGGGATGCAGGAGCAGGGTGGCGGTGAGATAGACGGGCTCAAGATTAGGCCAAAAAGTGGTACCGATTTCCTCCTCATCTGGGCCTTATCGGTTGCCATTGCTGTTTATGTTGCCACGTCATTGTGCAGCATCTGAAATAAGTTCCTGCTTCGTGGAGTGTAGCAGCTTAAATAATTTATTTCGTGCCACTTACATTCCATCGAATTTGGAGACCTCCTGCCCCTCAGCAATCGTGGAACCGGTGTTGCGTTTTTCAGATAGTAGTGGCACAATCACAATTTCGGCTTCAACTACTGACTCGAGCGTTTCCAAACCCTAAGTCGTTGTACATTTTTAGTCAGAGAACGTGGGTAGATGGTTTCGCCCAGCAAAGTGCCACACACAGAGCTCTAGAATTTAACCGAATTACATATATAGGTTCAAGTTCAACACATTACTATGCATCTTTATTGCCAGCCGCCTTCTTCTGCAGCCTGGGTGCCAATCCTTCACGTCCACTGGCTTCTTCATTTCCTGCCTTCTTCCTCTTCCTCAGTGCCAATTTGCTTAGCTTCACGTACTCTGCATCGCGGGACAATCAGCACCAGAATCGTGTCCAGCATCATCTTTCCACTCGTTTTTACCTTCTTCGGGCAGCAAAATGACTGACCTGGCAGTCATGTTTCTAACCTTGCGGCGTTCCTGTCAAAGAAACATGACTGTTGCATAACTTCCCAATATCTACAGAGTAAATGAAACAAAAATTACAATTCAGCACAAACATGCGAACCCCAAGAGACTTTTGCTTACTAGGAGCTAATTGCGTTCGACCGACCACCCTGTCCAAGAATAGAAGGGCGACTCCCAGTTGCAGCAGCTTCCACATCCAGTACATCACAATTCAGCTCAAACATGCAAGCCGAAGATACCTTTTCATCAACCCAATTAGCTGACTATCACACGTTAGAGGAACCATGATGCCACGTTCATCCATGAAGCTAAAATTTGCAATCTGCTTTCGCCATAATTCATTATGATTACGCAGATTAGCAACCATACCAGATATAGTGCAGATCTGCGTAGGCAATTCTTCCATCATGATACAATGGTGTCCATACCACTTGCCCTTCACCCTGGTGATTTAGAGTCGTACCTGAAGAGGACTACCGTAACCTGGTAAGGGTGGTCCGCGGAGATCCCACTTGACAGAAAACTGTGGACAAAATATGTTTGTCAGCGTTGGGCTAAACAAACAATGGTAGGTTCAGTAGCCAGTTAGAAGTTATAATTAGTGTGAATAGAAAAGAGAAGGGTAGCTCACCCGCATGTAGCCAGAAGTTCTTCTTCCTTGGTAGTAGCCATCCCTCGAGCTGCTCGGCTTGTCAGCGGCGGAGGCGAGCTAGAGCCTCACAACAGCAGCTACGCATGCGCCATAGAGAGCTCGGGATCAATGACTAGGCGCAGCAACTTGGCGCTGGAAGTCAAATGTCCAAAGGGATCGTCCTGCTTGGAGGGTGGATTTCGACGCCGCCGGAGCTAGGGGAAAGGAGGGAATGGATTTGTGTGAAATGGTCAACGATCCAATCCACTTAGTTCCTCGATTTGCCTCCTAAGAGGTTGCCGCGTTGGCACTCGCATCACGGACAGATGACCGACATGTGGGTCCTGACCGTCTACTTCACGGGTAGTTAGTTTAACGAAATGTTTGTATTTGGCAGGGGTGAGATGAGTTTGCCTCGAAATGGCCGCTCTGAGTAGTTGGCAGCCCAACTTTACAAAACGCGGCAATTACAGGCAACTGGGGTACCGCCATGCACTCGCCCATGAACTTTCGGACCGCAAACAAACAATGCGCCGCTTGGGGCCATCATATTCTTTGAAAACTGATACGCTGCAAACGTATCTATAATTTTTGATGTTCCATGCTTGGTTATATCTACTTTCTTATGTTTTGTCCACACTTTGGAGTATTTTTATACACTTTCTGGGACTAACCTATTAACAAGATGCCACAGTGCCAGTTGCTTGGTTTTGCTGTTTTTTGGTTCCAGAAAAGTCCGAAAATGAATATTCTCGGAATTGGACCGGACAAAATCCAAAGTCGTTATTTTCTCGGAAGACTCATGGAGCCAGAAGGAGAGACGAAGGGGGCCCACAGGGTGGCCACACCACCCCTTGGCGCAGGTCCCCTGGCCGGCCACCTACCTCGCCTCTTCGCCTAAGATGCCTCCCGATGCAAAAACCCTAAATCATCAAGCCTCCAGCCACGAAAAGTTCTGCAGCGCCACCGCCACCGAAGGGGAGATTCAGGGGACAGAAAGTCTCTCTTCTGGCACCTGACGGGATGGGGAAGTGTCCCCGGAGCCATCTCCATCAATCTCCACCGCCATCTCCATCACTGTTGCTGATTCCCATGATGAGGACGGAGAGTCGTAGTTCTCTCTGAGGTTAAGGGTTCTACCGGTAGCTATGTGTTCATATCTCTGTATGCATGATCTTGTGGGTGGTCATGAGCTTTGTGAGCAAGTAGATCTACTTTGCTACTCAAGTGCTTTAATAGATCTCTGCTCTCCCCATGTGTGTGAAAGTGACAGTGTGCACACCATTGTGGCACTTAGGCTAGAGATTACAAATACTTGTTATGAGTTATATTTGGAGTTGGTTGTCTTTATGAAATTGTGTGTTGTTGGAACCATCTAGTGCTCAAGGTGACAGTGTGGGGTTATCTAGATGGGAAAGACTTACTTTGAGGTATGGTTATAGCCCTACCATGGATTAGAGTGTCCAACCGGAGAGTAGTTAAGAGTAATATCATAAAGAGAAGATATTTATATGACAGTGTTCACTAGTGAAGTATGATCCCTAGGCCTTGTTTCTAAGCATTGAAACACCATTTGCAACTAGATCTGGTTACATGTTTGCTTGCTTCCATCTTTATTTCAGTTTGCTTTAGTATCTTCCACGCCCTCAAGCTTTTTCTGGCACCGTTGTCTTTTATCCATACCACTTGTATTTCACTATCTCTTCACTGAACTAGTGCACCTATACACCTGACAAGTGTATGGGTGATATTGGGGACACAGCGACTTATTTGTATTGATTGCAGGGTTGCTTGAGAGGGATACCTTTGACCACTTCCTCCCTGAGTTCGATAAACCTTGGGTGATCCACTTAAGGGAAAACTTGCTGTTGTTATACAAACCTCTACACTTGGAGGTCAACAACTGTCTACAAGATAGAAGCGCATAGACATCAAGCTATTTTCTAGCGCCGTTGCCGGGGGGTAAGGTAAAAGGTACTCACATCCTCCGGTGTGAGTGCTCGAAGTTATTCCTTTAGTTCTGCAATTATATCTTTTTGTTTCTTGTTTTATTTTCAC
>OU342742.1:496347452-496763627 GCA_910589775.1 Avena eriantha
CAAAACCACACATGGATCAACCAATGGCATTGCATGTGTGTTCTTTCCACAAACCACACATGGATCAACCAATTGCATGTGTGTTCTTTCCATAAATCACATATGGACCCACTAGAGTCATTGCATGTGTGTTCTTATACTAAAACCAGCACTAGAGCCATTGCATGTGTGCTCTTTTCACAAACAACATATGGATCCACCAGAGTTCACTGCATGTGTGTTCTTTCCACAAACCACTTATGGATCCACCACTGTTCATTGCATGTATGTTCTTTTCCACAAACCACATATGGAACAACCAGTGGTCATTGCATGTGTGTTCTTTTCACAAACCACATGTGGACCCACTAGAGTCATTGCATGTGTGTTCTTATACTAAAACCAGCACTAGACTCATTGCATGTGTGTTCTTTTCACAAACCACACATGGATCCACCAGTGTCATTGCATGTGTGTTCTTTCCACGAACCACACATGGATCAACCAGTGGTCATTGCATGTGTGTTCTTTTCCACAAACCACATATGGATCCATTAGAGACATTGCATGTGTGTTTTTATACTAAAACTAGCACTAGAGTCATTGCATTGTTCTTTCCACAAACCACACATGGATCAAGCAGTGTCACTGCATGTGTGTTCTTTCCACAAACCACATATGGATCAACCAGTGGTCATTGCATGTGTGTTCTTTTCACAAACCACATATGGACCCACTAGAGTCATTGCATGTGTGCTCTTTCCACAAACCACACATGGATCAACCAGTGTCATTGCATGTGTGTTCCTGACATGAACCACACATGGACACACTAGAGTCATTGCATGTGTGTTCTATCCACAAACCACACATGGATCAACAGGTGTCATTGCAAGTATGTTCTTTCCACAAACCACATATGGATCAACCAGTGTCATTGCATGTGTGTTCTTTCCACAAACCACACATGGATCAAGCAGTGTCATTGCATGTGTGTTCTTTCCACAAACCACACATGGATCAACCAGTGTCATTGCATGTGTGTTCTTTTCCGCAAACCACATATGGATCCATTAGAGTCATTGCATGTGTGTTATTTCCACAAACCACACATGGATCAATCAATGGCATTGCATGTGTGTTCTTTCCACAAACCACACATGGATCAACAAGTGTCATTGCATGTGTGTTCTTTCCACAAATCACATATGGACCCACTAGAGTCATTGCGTGTGTGTTCTTATACTAAACCAGCACTAGAGCCATTGCATGTGTGTTCTTTTCACAAACAACATATGGATCCACCAGTGTTCACTGCATGTGTGTTCTTTCCACAAACCACTTATGGATCCACCAGTGTTCATTGCATGTGTGTTCTTTTCCACAAACCACTTATGGATCAACAAGTGGTCATTGCATGTGTGTTCTTTTCACAAACTACATGTGGACCCACTAGAGTCATTGTATGTGTGTTCTTATACTAAAACTAGCAATGATGGCGCGTGCGTGCGTGGCCGGCGTCAGCACTGACGTCACGGGTAGTGCAACCGCCAAGCACAGCCAGACACAAATTAAAAAACAAGAAGGAGCGCGCGCACATTTCGCCTAAGGGCGGAATCCACACGCGCTCGGGGGCTAGTGTTGGGGGGATGATCCCCAGGTACCCAAACCGGAGAAGAAACCAGGCAGTCGGATCGCGTCCGGTTGACCAAATGCAGCCGGACAGGGTAAGACAGGCCGACTATCACCCGGTAGCCGGATCAGGAAGAGACAGCCAGATACGGCGACGTAGCCGGACCCAATCAGTGGGATAGGACGACGTGCGTATCAGTGCACGGTACGCCCTGTACGATGACAAGACTGGCAACCACCCGGCCATACCGAAGACTTTGCGAGGGTGACGCAGGAATAGTGGCCTGTGCTGACGATGGGCTCGCACGGCGTCCACTGTGCCTACGACAGCCATACCGCTCGTACTCCGATAAGACATACCATACCAGACACTATGGATGACCAGCCGGCTGGGGCCCGCGTGTGGGGCCCGCTAGTCGGGTTGGCCAGGGAAACTGTTGCCTCTCTGCCTATATAACGAGAGGCAAGGCCTCAGTAGAAAGGGTTGGTGATATAGCATTTAAGGCAGTAGATAGCACATACAACTCGAGGAGCACTTGTAGTTCGTATATCCCACATAGTCAGATCAGGAAGGAGTAGGAGTTTTACCTCACCACGAGGGCTCCAAACCTGGGTACTTCATGCGTCCAGCTACGCTTGCTCGTATCCAATCCCGCCTGCGGACGCCGTCGATAGCTTCCCTACTAGTCCCCACACGTCTATCTAACCTCTTCAGGTACTGCCATTCCCAATACAACGACAGACATAGATTGCATAGCCACCCACTCCATATCAGCCATTGAGGATTTCAGTTTGCTGCCTATTGGACACATGTGTGGAGGGCCCATTTTGTTCACCTGCAACACAGATTAATTAAAAAGATAAGCGGAGTCGACTAGTTGCCAGAAAGATATCGCACATCAATTGTAGTTATGGAGTGAAAAGAGAGAGAGTTCCAATGGTTTGCTGCATTCATTGCCCCAATACCCTAATTGCATTCGACGTAGGTAAGGCTCTTGCTGTGATCCTCCATGGACAATGTACCTCGGCCCATCCATTCATCCACGTTAACTTGCAAATGGCCGCATACCTCTAGGCAGTGTTCTTCAGTCGATAAACGTCAAACTCCCCCTTGATACAAAAATGCCAGAACGACATCCTGAACGCATGCATGCTACTGAACTCGGTGCCGACCAAAATTATAGGATACTCGTGGTCATGTTTCATTTCTTCTACTTCAACATCCAAATCATCGACTGGAATACCAGCCTCATTGTTAAGTTCCTCGTCTATTTCATCATCACCAGATTCTTGATCCTTTACAGTGCCTTCTTCTTCATCTGATTCAGAATCCTCGCCATCGTCTCTAATGCCTAGTACTGCACACATCATATTGACTCCCATGGGTGGGGCTGCACCATCGTCTCCACCCGGATGGACCGGAACATTGCCCCAATCCACCTCAACGGCAACTTTGTTTTCTCCAAGACAATCGGTTGGTTCTGCTGCAACCACATGGGGTGGTCTTACGTTTGCACGCATCCTAGGTATTTCAGTGGACAAACAGTAGTCAGAATCAATTTCATCTTGAGTGTACAGAACCCTCTTGCTCTTCCTGTGTACATCCACCTTCCTGATGTAATCTTTCCTGATGGTATCAAAAGGGCTTGACATCCGCGTTCCATTCCCCATCGAACTAGGCTTTTTGCTGCCGCTCTTGGGTGTGATCTCCTTACTGTCTCCCCTCATGGGTGTTGGCTCCAAGGTGCTGGCATTATTTCCTGACCTCTACGGCGTGTTCTTCTTCGAATTAGCCCTTTTGCTGCTACTGTTGGGCGTGTTCTCCTTCGTGCTGGCATTATTGCCTGACCTCGCCGGCGTGTTTCGCTCCAAATTAAACCCTTTTGCTGCTACTATTGGGCGTGTTCTCCTTCGTGCTAGCATAATTCCCTGACAGTGGCGTGTTCTGCTCCAAATTAGTATTTTTTCTGCTCCCACTGGGTGTGGTAGCCTCCGTGCTGGCCATCTTCGCCTCTTTGCTACCACTCCTGGGAGTGTTCACCACTGTGCTAGCCCTCTTAGCGTTTTTGCTGCCACCGTTTGGTGTGGCATTTTGACTGGATCTCAGGGGTGTACTCTGCGGCGTGGTGCCTTTTATCGTGTGACCCTTGGGCGTCCTCTTCTCTAGCATGGTCTCCTTGGTGACATTCTTCTTCGGGGTGCCCTTTTTGGGGATGCTCTTCCTTCTCCTCTTTATGACGCTCCTCTATAAGACTATCCTCTGTTCGAAGCTACCCTCAGTCGCACCAGCCCCAGTGATGCCATGGATCAGGTCACGCATGCCTTCTAAAAGTCCATCATCTCTATTGTCGAGTTCCAATTCCTCTCCAAACGTGAGCACTATCAAGTGGAAGTAAACTTCATCTCTATAATGTTTCCTTGTAAACGGTATGACTAAATCCCTGGTATCTTTCACTTCGATAGCCTTTTTGCTCCTGTAACCATAATATAACAAACGTGCTTCCTGGGAGGAACCCCACAACACCTTCACACGTAACGATGCCATCAGGTCAGATAACTCTACAACTTCAGGGTCGTATCTGCCAAGGATTACATCAAACTCATCATAGAATTTTTCTATGCCATCATCTAATTTTGTAGTATAATCCGCGACACCGATACGTACGATTACTTTGCCATCATCAGGTTCTTCAGGATAGAAGCCTCCGAGAGGTTCGAGAGATGGAGCGGCACCATCAGACCCATCCCCAATGCCACCGCCACCATCACTAGCGTCATCGTTAGCTAGATCAACCTCGGTGGGAATACCAGGACCAGGCGCAAGGCGAGGGCCCTTAGCAGCGGGAGCTACATTACATGATGGACATGTAGGGCCCCTTCTAATGGCAGCCACAATAGGATCAGCTGCTGCCATGCCACATCGACGATCAGGAGCAGTTCCCACAATAGCAGTGTTTCGAGTGCTAGCAGAGTCCAGACCATGAGCTAGCTCTAGACCAGCAGCTCGCTGAACCCGAGCACGGGTTTGAGGAGGAGACAAGGCATCAGTCTTTGCAACAACAGTGGGGCAGCCTCCGGAAGCCTTAGTTTGCTCAACAGCGGCAGGGATTGGGTCAACAGTGTCCAGATCAACAACAACACGAGGACGACCAGTACCAGCAGATTCCAGAGCACGGGTTCACACAACCTGAGGACGGTTTTGAGGAGGAGGAGCACACAAGGCGGCGGTCTTGGCAACAACAACGGGGCAGCCTCTGGAAGCCTTAGTTTGCTCAACAACGGCATGGATTGGGTGAGCAGTAGCCGCAGCAACACGGGCACAGGGACGGGGACGGGGACGACCAGTACCAGCAGATACCAGAGTAGAGTTTTCCACAATGGCAATACGGGGACTCCTACGAGGAGGTTGCCTGACAGAAGCATGCCGCGGTTGAGGAACCACATTTTGCTCAACAACAGCAGGGGTTCGAGTTAGACCTCCTTGTCCAATAATAGCTGGGCGACTCCTAGTAGCAGGAGCTTCCTCATCCAGTATATTACACACCAGCATAACCACGCGAAGCCCAACATGTTGTTTCATCAACCCAATTAGCTGACTATCAATCGCTATAGGAACCTGCAAGCCTCATTCATCAACGATGCTGAACCGTGCAGTCTCCTCTGGCCTCATTTCAGCAAGTTCATGCACGGCAGCAACCAAACCAGGGATAGTGCATAATTGCACAGGCGTTACTTCCATCTTCAGATTCTGAGCCTGTTTCCACGTGCTCTTCCCATGTGCTAATTTAATGAGGTAGGCGCAGATGGTGACCAGAACCGTGTATTTGGGTTCAGCGGAGATCCTAGTTGACAGAAAATTGGAGACAAAAGATGAGAATTGTTTGTTAGCGTCATGCTAGCAAACAATTCTATGTTCGATATATCTCTGTAATGCCAATAGCCAACTAGAAGTTATAGGTAGTGCGAATAGCAAAGAGAAGAGTAGCTCACCCGCAGTTAGTCAGAAGTACTTATTCCTCGACAAATGGATCTGCCATCCTTCGCGCTTCTCAGCTCGTCGGCGGTAGAGGCGGGCTAGATCGTCACAACGGCTGGCACGGCATTCGGATATAGAGCTCGGTAGCAGCGAGTAGGCGCAACAACTTGGCGCCGGAAGTCAAATGTCCGAAGAGATCATTCTGGTTGGAGAGGGGATTTCGACACCGCCGGTGCTAGGGTTCATGTGAAAGGGGGAGGGAGTGGATTTGTGAATTTGGTCAATGCACCATGCTCCTTTAGTCTCTCATTTCTCCTACGTGGTTGCCATGTTGGTGCTCGCGTCACGGAAATATTAGTGACATGAGGGTCCCGACCGTCTACTTCACGGGGCAGTTTCACGGCATGTTTGGATTTGGTACGGGTGAGATGAGTTTGCATCGAAATGGTAGTTGGCGGCCCAACATTTCGAAACGCGGCAATTTCAGGCAACTTAGGTACCACGGTGCATTCACCCGCGAACTTTGGTACCACAGCCCGGTAGCCCCGCCGGAGAGGGGATTGGGATGGAGGCTTCGTCGGCTTGCGGCTACGACAGGATGGGAGTGAAGTAGGGAAAGTGGCTTCGAGGGGAAGGAAGAGAAGTACAGGGAGGAAGAGAAGTAATGGGGACGTGACACTGGAATATGGCCCACTGAACTCGTGATTCGTGACACTCGCAACAGGGGAGCACCCGGTGTTGCCAGTTTGTCCAGAGCAAGCGGGCAACAAGCGTGGCCAATCATGCCGTAGAAAAGCCTACTTGCGGATCGCTCTCACGAAGACCATCACAATTTGCCAAGCACCCCGATCAAACGGTATGTAACAATCGTCACACAGAACAACTGTTTTAGGGCGTGCCTTCTAGAAGACTCGGTCTAACGGCCACCATTGGGGGGCTAAGGTTAGGGCTCTCCTAAGGTTAGGATCCATATGTGGTTTATGAGAAGAACACACATGCAATGACACTGGTGATATGTGTTTTGTGAAAAGAACACACATGCAATGACTCTAATTATGGTTAATGAAAAGAGCACACATGCAATGACACTGGTGGATCGATGTCTAGTTTGTGAGAAGAACACACATGCAATGACACTTGGTGTGGTTAATGCAAAGAGCAGACATGCAATAACACTGGTGGATCCATGTGTGGTTTGTGAGAAGAACACACATGCAATGACACTGGGTGTGGTTCATGAAAAGAACACTCATCCAATGACACTGGTGGATCCATATGTGGTTTGTGGAAAGAACAGACATGCAATGACTCTAGCTATGGTTTGTGAAAAGAACAGACATGCAATGACTCTAGTTGTGGTTTGTGAAAAGAACACACATCCGGTGACGCTTGTGGATCCATATGTGGTTTGTGGAAAGAACAGACATGCAATGACTCAAGCTGTGGTTTATGAAAAGAATAGACATGCAATGACACTGGTGGATTCATGTGTGGTTTGTGAGAAGAACACATATGCAATGACACTGGGTGTGGTTCATGAAAAGAACACACATCCAATGACACTGGTGTATCCTTATGTGGTCTATGAGAAGAAAAGACATGCAATGACTCTAGCTGTGGTTCATGAAAAGAACAGACATGCAATGACACTGGTGGATCCATGTGTGGTTTGTGAGAAGAACACACATGCAATGACTCTGGCTGTGGTTCATGAAAATAACACACATGCAATGACACTAAGTGTGGTTCATGAAAATAACACACATCCAATGACACCGGTGTATCCCAACTGTGGTTAATTAAAAGAGCACACATGCAATGACACTGGTGGATCCATGTGTGGTTTGTGAGAAGAACAAACATGGAATGACACTGGGTGTGGTTTGTGAAAAGAGCAGACATGCAATGACACTGGTGGATCCATGTGTGGTTTGTGAGAAGAACACACATGCAATGAGACTGGGTGTGGTTCATGAAAGGAACACACATCCAATGACACTGGTGTATCCTTATGTGGTCTGTGAGAAGAACAGACATGCAATGACTCTAGCTGTGGTTCATGAAAAGAACAGACATGTAATGAGACGAGTGGATCCATGTGTGGTTTGTGAGAAGAACACACATGCAATGACTCTGGTTGTGGTTCATGAAAAGAACACACACGCAATGACACTGGTGGATCCATGTGTGGTTTCTGAGACGAACACACATGCAATGACACTGGGTGTGGTTCATAAAAATAACACACGTCCAATGACACTAGTGTATCCTTATGTGGTTTGTGAAAAGAGCACACATGCAATGACACTGGTGGATCCATGTGTGGTTTGTGAGAAGAACACACATGCAATGATACTGGGTGTGGTTAATGAAAAGAGCAGACATGCAATGACACTCGTGGATCCATGTGTGGTTTGTGAGAAGAACACACATGCAATGACACTGGGTGTGGGTCATGAAAATAACACTCATCCAATGACACTAGTGGATCCATATGTGGTTTGTGGAAAGAAGAGACATGCAATGACTCTAGCTGTGGTTTGTGAAAAGAACATACATGCAATGACTCTAGTTGTAGTTTGTGAAAAGAACACACATCCAGTGACACTGGTGGATCCATATGTGGTTTGTGGAAAGAACAAACATGCAATGACTCTAGCTGTGGTTTGTGAAAAGAACAGACATGCAATGACACTAGTGGATCCATGTGTGGTTTGTGAGAAGAACACACATGTAATGACACTTGGTGTGGTTCATGAAAAGAACACACATCCAATGACACTGGTGTATCCTTATGTGGTTTGTGAGATGAACATACATGCAATGACTCTAGCTGTGGTTCATGAAAAGAACAGACATGCAATGACACTGGTGGATACATGTGTGGTTTGTGAGAAGAACACACATGCAATGACTCTGGCTGTGGTTCATGAAAAGAACACACATGCAATGACACTAGGTGTGGTTCATGAAAATAACACACATCTAGTGACACTGGTGTATCCCAACTGTGGTTAACTAAAAGAGGACACATGCAATGACACTGGTGGATCCATGTGTGGTTTGTGAGAAGAACAAACATGGAATGACACTGGGTGTGGTTTGTGAAAAGAGCAGACCTGCAATGACACTGGTGGATCCATATGTGGTTTGTTGAAAGAACAGACATGCAATGACTCTAGCTGTGGTTTGTGAAAAGAACATACATGCAATGACACTGGTGGATCCATGTGTGGTTTGTGAGAAGAAAACACATGCAATGAAACTGGGTGTGGTTCATGAAAAGGGAACACATCCAATGACACTGGTGTATCCTTATGTGGTTTGTGAGAAGAACAGACTGGAATGACTCTAGTTGTGGTCTGTAAAAAGAATAGACATGCAATGACTCTAGCCGTGGTTTGTGAAAATAACACACATCTAGTGACACTCGTGGATCCATATGTGGTTTGTGGAAAGAACAGACATCCAATGAGTAGCTGTGGTTTGTGAATAGAACAGACATGCAATGACACTTGTGGATCCATGTGTGGTTTGTGAGAAGAACACACATGCAATGACACTGGGTGTGGTTCATGAAAAGAACACACATCCAATGACACTGGTGTATCCTTATGTGGTTTGTGAGAAGTACATACATGTAATGACTCTAGCTGTGGTTCATGAAAAGAATAGACATGCAATGACACTGGTGGATCCATGTGTGGTTTGTGAGAAGAACACACATGCATTGACTCTGGCTATGGTTCAAGAAAAGAACACAAATGCAATGACACTGGATGTGGTTCAGGAAAATAACACACATCCAAGGACACCGGTGTATCCCAACTATGGTTAAAGAAAAGAGCACACATGCAATGACACTGGTGGATCCATGTGTGGTTTGTGAGAAGAACAAACATGCAATGACACTGGGTGTGGTTTTTGAAAAGAGAAGACATGCAATGACACTAGTGGATCCATGTGTGGTTTGTGAGAAGAACACACATGCAATGAGACTGGGTGTGGTTCATGAAAAGAACACACATCCAATGACACTGGTGTATCCTTATGTGGTCTCTGAGAAGAACATCCATGCAATGACTCTAGCTGTGGTTCATGAAAAGAACAGACATGCAATGACATGGGTGGATCCATGTGTGGTTAGTGAGAAGAACACGCATGCAATGACGTTGGTTGTGGTTAATGAAAAGAACACACATCCAATGACACTGGTGTAGCCTTATGTGGTTTGTGAGAAGAACAGACTACAATGACTCTAGCTATGGTTTGTAAAAAAAATAGACATCCAATGACTCTAGCCGTGGTTTGTGAAAATAACACACATCCAGTGACACTCGTGGATCCATATGTGGTTTGTGGAAAGAACAGACATCCAATGAGTAGCTGTGGTTTGTGAAAAGAATAGACATGCAATGACACTGGTGGATCCATGTGTGGTTTGTGAGAAGAACACACATGCTATGACACTGGGTGTGGTTCATGAAAAGAACACACATCCAATGACATTGGTGTATCCTTATGTGGTTTGTGAGAAGAACATACATGCAATGACTCTAGCTGTGGTTCATGAAAAGAACCGACATGCAATGACACTGGTGGATCCATGTGTGGTTTGTGAGAAGAACACACATGCAATGACTCTGGCTATGGTTCATGAAAAGAACACAAATGCAATGACACTGGGTGTGGTTCAGGAAAATAACACACATCCAAGGACACCGGTGTATCCCAACTGTGGTTAAAGAAAAGAGCACACATGCAATGACACTGGTGGATCCATGTGTGGTTTGTGAGAAGAACAAACATGCAATGACACTGGGTATGGTTTTTGAAAAGAGAAGACATGCAATGACACTAGTGGATCCATGTGTGGTTTGTGAGAAGAACACACATGCAATGAGACTGGGTGTTGTTCATGAAAAGAACACACATCCAATGACACTGGTGTATCCTTATGTGGTCTGTGAGAAGAACAACCATGCAATGACTCTAGTTGTGGTTCAAGAAAAGAACAGACATGCAATGACATGGGTGGATCCATGTGTGGTTACTGAGAAGAACACACATGCAATGACGCTGGTTGTGGTTAATGAAAAGAACACACATGCAATGACACTGGTGGATCCATGTGTGGTTTGGATGAAGAACACACATACAATGACACTGGGTGTGATTCATGAAAATAACACACATCCAATGACACTAGTGTATCCTTATGTGTTTTGTGAAAAGAACACACATGCAATGACACTAGTGGATCCATGTGTGGTTTGTGAGAAGAACACACATGCAATGACACTGGGTGTGGTTAATGAAAAGAGCAAACAGGCAACGACACTAGTGGATCCATGTGCGGTTTGTGAGAAGAACACACATGCAATGACACTGGGTGTGGTTCATGAAAAGATCAGACATGCAATGACACTGGTGGATCCATGTGTGGTTTGTGAGAAGAACACACATGCAATGACACTGGGTGTGGTTCATGAAAAGAAGATTTATCCAATGACACTGGTGGATCCATATGATGTTTGTGGAAAGAACAGACATGCAATGATTCTAGCTGTGGTTTGTAAAAAGAATAAACATGCAATGAATCTAGCTGTGGTTTGTGAAAAGAACACACATCCAGTGACACTCGTGGATCCATATGTGGTTTGTGGAAAGAATAGACATGCAATAACTCTAGGCGTGGTTTGTGAAAAGAACAGACATGCAATGACACTGGTGGATCCATGTGTGGTTTGTGAGAAGAACACACATACAATGACACTTGGTGTGGTTCATGAAAATAACACTCATCCAATGACAGTGGTGGATCCATATGTGGTTTGTGAGAAGAACATAAATGCAATGACTCTAGCTGTGGTTCATGAAAAGAACAGACATGCAATGACACTGGTGGATACATGTGTCGTTTGTGAGAAGAACACACATGGAATGGCTCTGGCTGTGGTTCATGAAAAGAACACTCATGCAATGACACTAGGTGTGGTTCATGAAAATAACACACATCCAATGACACCGGTGTATCCCAGTTGTGGTTAATTAAAATAGCACACATGTAATGACACTGGTCGATCCATGTGTGGTTTGTGAGAAGAACAAAGATGCAATGACACTCGGTGTGGTTTGTGAAAAGAGAAGACATGCAATGACATTGGTGGATCCACATGTTGTTTGTGGAAAGAACAGACATGCAATGACTCTAGCCATGGTTTGTGAGAAGAACAGACATGCAATGACACTGGTGGATACATGTGTCGTTTGTGAGAAGAACACACATGCAATGGCTCTGGCTGTGGTTCATGAAAAGAACACACATGCAATGACACTCGTGGATCCATGTGTGGTTTGTGAGAAGAACACACATGCAATGCCACTTTGTGTGGTTCATGAAAAGAACACACATCCGGTGACACTAGTGTATCCTTATGTGGTTTGTGAGATGAACATACATGCAATGAATCTAGCTGTGGTTCATGAAAAGAACAAACATGCAATAACACTGGTGTATACATGTGTGGTTTGTGAGAAGAACACACATGCAATGACTCTTGCTGTGGTTCATGAAAATAACACACATGCAATGACACTAGGTGTGGTTCATGAAAATAACACACATCCAATGACACCGGTGTATCCCAACTGTGGTTAATTAAAAGAGCACACATGCAATGACACTGGTGGATCCATGTGTGGTTTGTGAGAAGAACAAACATGCAATGACACTGGGTGTGGTTTGTGAAAAGAGCAGACATGCAATGAGATTGGTGGATCCATCTGTGGTTTGTCGAAAGAACAGACATGCAATGACTCTAGCTGTGGTTTGTGAAAAGAACAGACATGCAATGACATGTGTGGATCCATCTGTGGTTTGTGAGAAGAACACGCATGCAATGACTCTGGTTGTGGTTCATGAAAAGAACACACATGCAATGACACTGGTGGATCCATTTGTGGTTTGGGAGAAGAACACACATGCAATGACACTAGGTGTGGTTCATGAAAATAATACACATCCATTGACACTAGTGTATCCTTATGTGGTTTCGGAAAAGAGCACACATGCAATGACACTGGTGGATCCATGTCTGGTTTGTGAGAAGAACACACATGCAATGACTCTGGGTGTTGTTAATAAAAAGAGCACACATGCAATGACAGTCGTGGATCCATGTGTGGTTTGTGAGAAGAACACACATGCAATGACTCTAGCTGTGGTTCATGAAAAGAACATACATGCATTGACACTGGTGGATCCATGTGTGGTTTGTGAGAAGAACACACATGCAATGACTCTCGCTGTGGTTCATGAAAAGAACACACATGCAATGACACTGGGTGTGGTTCATGAAAATAACACACATGCAATGACACTGGGTATGGTTTTTGAAAAGAGAAGACATGCAATGACACTAGTGAATCCATGTGTGGTTTGTGAGAAGAACAGACATGCAATGCCACTGGGTGTGGTTCATGAAAAGAGCACACATCCAATGACACTGGTGTATCCTTATGTGGTCTGTGTGAAGAACAAACATGCAATGACTCTAGATGTGGTTCATAAAAAGAATAGACATGCAATGACTGTAGCTGTGGTTTGTGAAAATAACACACATCCAGTGACACTGGTGGATCCATATGTGGTTTGTGGAAAGAACAGACATGCAATGACTCTAGCTGTGGTTTTTGAAAAGAATAGACATGCAATGATACTGGTGGATCGATGTGTGGTTTGTGAGAAGAACATACATGCAATGACACTGGGTGTGGTTCATGAAAAGAACACACATCCAATGACACTGGTGTATCCTTATGTGGTATGTGAGAAGAACATATATGCAATGACTCTAGTTGTGGTTCATGAAAAGAACATACATGCAATGACACTGGTGGATCCATGTGTGGTTTGTGAGAAGAACACACATGCAATGACTCTGGTTGTGGTTCGTGAGAAGAACACACATGCAATGACAATGGGTGTGGTTCATGAAAATAACACACATCCAATGACACCGGTGTATCCCAACTATGGTTAATGAAAACAGCACACATGCAATGCCACTGGTGGATCCATGTGTGGTTTGTGAGAAGAACATACATGCAATGACACTGGGTGTTGTTTGTGAAAAGAGCAGACATGCAATGACACTGGTGGATCCATGTGTGGTTTGTGAGAAGAACACACATACAATGAGACTGGGTGTGGTTCATGAAAAGAACACACATCCAATGACACTGGTGTATCCTTATATGGTCTGTGAGAAGAACAGACATGCAATGACTGTAGCTGTGGTTCATGAAAAGAACAGACATGTAATGACACTGGTGGATCCATGTGTGGTTTGTGAGAAGAACACGCATGCAATGACTCTGGTTGTGGTTCATGAAAAGAACACACATGCAATGACACTGGTGGATCCATTTGTGATTTGGGAGAAGAACACACATGCAATGACACTGGGTGTGGTTCATGAAAATAACACACATCCAATGACACTAGTGTATCCTTATGTGGTTTGTGAAATAGCACACATGCAATGACACTGGTGGATCCATGTGTGCTTTGTGAGAAGAACACATATGCAATGACACTGGGTGTGGTTAATGAAAAGAGCAGACATGCAATGACACTGGTGGATCCATGTGTGGTTTGTGAGAAGAACACACATGCCATGACACTGGGTGTGGTTCATGAAAAGAACACTCATCCAATGACACTGGTGGATCCATATGATGTTTGTCGAAAGAACAGACATGCAATGACTCTAGCTGTGTTTTGTAAAAAGAATAGACATGCAATGACACTAGCTGTCATTTGTGAAAAGAACACACAACCAGTGTCACTGGTGGATCCATATGTGGTTTGTGGAAAGAAGATACATGCAATGACTCTAGCCGTGGTTTGTGAAAAGAACAGACATGCAATGACACTGGTGGATCCATGTGTGGTTTGTGAGAAGAGCACACATACAATGACACTGGTGTGGTTCATGAAAATAACACACATCCAATGATACTGGTGGATCCATATGTGGTTTGTGAGAAGAACATACATGCAATAACTCTAGCTGTGGTTCATGAAAACAACAAACATGCAATGAGACTGGTGGATACATGTGTCGTTTCTGAGAAGAACACACGTGCAATGGCTCTGGCTATGGTTCATGAAAAGAACACACATGCAATGACACTTGGTGTGGTTCATGAAAAGAGCACACATCCAATGACACTGGTGTATCCATATGTGGTTTGTGAGAAGAACATACATGCAATGACTCTAGCTGTGGTTCATGAAAAGAACAGACATGCAATGACACTGGTGGATACATGTGTGGTTGGTGATAAGAACACACATGCAATGAATCTTGCTGTGGTTCATTAAAAGAACACACATGTAATGACACTAGGTGTGGTTCATGAAAATAACACACATCCAATGACACCGGTGTATCCCAACTGTGGTTAATTAAAATAGCACACATGCAATGACACTGGTGTATCCATGTGTGGTTTATGAGAAGAAAAAACATGCAATGACACTGGGTGTGGTTTGTGAAAAGAGAAAACATGCAATGACATTGGTGGATCCATATGTGGTTTGTGGAAAGAACAGACATGCAATGACTCTAGCCGTGGTTTGTGAAAAGAACAAACATGCAATGACACTGGTGGATACATGTGTCGTTTGTGAGAAGAACACACATGCAATGGCTTTGGCTGTGGTGCATGAAAATAACACACATGTAATGACACTGGTGGATCCATGTGTGGTTTGTGAGAAGAACACACATGCAATGACAGTTGGTGTGGTTCATGAAAAGAACACACATCCAATGACACTGGTGTATCCTTATGTCGTTCGTGAGATGAACATACATGCAATGACTCTAGCTGTGGTTCATGAAAAGAACAGACATGCAATCACACTGGTGGATCCATGTGTGGTTTGTGAGAAGAACACGCATGCAATGACTCTGCTTGTGGTTCATGAAAAGAACACACATGCTATGAAATTGGTGGATCCATTTGTGGTTTGGGAGAAGAACACACATGCAATGACACTGGGTGTGGTTCATGAAAATAACACACATCCAATGACACTAGTGTTTCCTTATGTGGTTTGTGAAAAGAGCACACATGAAATGACATTGGTGGATCCATGTGTGGTTTGTGAGAAGAACACACATGCAATGACACTGGGTGTTGTTAATGAAAAGAGCAGACATGCAATGACACTGGTGGATCCATGTTTGGTTTGTGAGAAGAACACACATGCAATGACATTGGGTGTGGTTCATGAAAAGAAGACTCCTCCAATGACACTGGTGGATCCATATGATGTTTGCGGAAAGAACAGACATGCAATGACTCTAGCTGTGGTTTGTAAAAAGAATAGACATGCAATGACTCTAGTTGTGGTTCATGAAAATAACAGACATGCAATGACACTAGTGGATCCATGTGTGGTTTGTGAGAAGAACACACATGCAATGAGACTGGGTGTGGTTAATGAAAAGAACACACATCCAATGACACTTGTGTATCCTTATGTGGTCTGTGAGAAGAACAGACACGCAATGAGTCTAGCTGTGGTTCATGAAAAGAACAGACATGCAATGACACTGGTGGATCCATGTGTGGTTTGTGAGAAGAACACGCATGCAATGACTCTGGTTGTGGTTAATGAAAATAACACACATGCAATGACACTAGTGGATCCATGTGTGGTTTGGGAGAAGAACACACATACAATGACACTGGGTGTGATTCATGAAAATAACACACATCCAATGACACTAGTGTATCCTTATGTGTTTTGTGAAAAGAGCACACATGCAATGACACTGGTGGATCCATGTGTGGTTTGTGAGAAGAACACACATGCAATGACACTGGGTGTGGTTAATGAAAATAGCAGACATGCAATGACACTGGTGGATCCAGGTGTGGTTTGTGAGAAGAACAGACATGCAATGCCACTGGGTGTGGTTCATGAAAAGAGCACACATCCAATGACACTGGTGTATCCTTATGTGGTCTGTGTGAAGAACAAACATGCAATGACTCTAGATGTGGTTCGTAAAAAGAATAGACATGCAATGACTGTAGCTGTGGTTTGTGAAAATAACACACATCCAGTGACACTGGTGGATCCATATGTGGTTTGTGGAAAGAACAGACATGCAATGACTCTAGCTGTGGTTTGTGAAAAGAATAGACATGCAATGATACTGGTGGATCGATGTGTGGTTTGTGAGAAGAACATACATGCAATGACACTGGGTGTGGTTCATGAAAAGAACACACATCCAATAACACTGGTGTATCCTTATGTGGTATGTGAGAAGAACATATATGCAATGACTCTAGTTGTGGTTCTTGAAAAGAACATACATGCAATGACATTGGTGGATCCATCTATGGTTTGTGAGAAGAACACACATGCAATGACTCTGGTTGTGGTTCGTGAGAAGAACACACATGCAATGACAATGGTTGTGGTTCATGAAAATAACACACATCCAATGACACCGGTGTATCCCAACTATGGTTAATGAAAAGAGCACAGATGCAATGCCATTGGTGGATCCATGTGTGGTTTGTGAGAAGAACATACATGCAATGACACTGGGTGTGGTTTGTGAAAAGAGCAGACATGCAATGACACTGGTGGATCCATGTGTGGTTTGTGAGAAGAACACACATACAATGAGACTGGGTGTGGTTCATGAAAAGAACACACATCCAATGACACTGGTGTATCCTTATATGGTCTGTGAGAAGAACAGACATGCAATGACTATAGCTGTGGTTCATGAAAAGAACAAACATGTAATGACACTGGTGGATCCATGTGTGGTTTGTGAGAAGAACACGCATGCAATGACTCTGGTTGTGGTTCATGAAAAGAACACACATGCAATGACACTGGTGGATCCATTTGTGCTTTGGGAGAAGAACACACATGCAATGACACTGGGTGTGGTTCATGAAAGTAACACACATCCAATGACACTAGTTTGTCAAAGAGCACACATGCAATGACACTGGTGGATCCATGTGTTCTTTGTGAGAAGAACACACATGCAATGACACTGGGTGTGGTTAATGAAAAGAGCAGACATGCAATGACACTGGTGGATCCATGTGTGGTTTGTGAGAAGAACACACATGCAATGACACTGGGTGTGGTTCATGAAAAGAACACTCATCCAATGACACTGGTGGATCCATATGATGTTTGTCGAAAGAAAAGACATGCAATGACTCTAGCTGTGTTTTGTAAAAAGAATAGACATGCAATGACTCTAGCTGTGATTTGTGAAAAGAACACACAACCAGTGACACTGGTGGATCCATATGTGGTTTGTGGAAAGAACAGACATGCAATGACTCTAGCCGTGGTTTGTGAAAAGAAAAGACATACAATGACACTGGTGGATCCATGTGTGGTTTGTGAGAAGAACACACATACAATGACACTGGGTGTGGTTCATGAAAATAACACACATCCAATGACACTGGTGGATCCATATGTGATTTGTGAGAAGAACATACATGCAATGACTCTAGCCGTGGTTCATGAAAAGAACAGACATGCAATGGCACTGGAGGATACATGTGTCATTTATGAGAAGAACACACATGCAATGTCTCTGGCTGTGGTTTATGAAAAGAACACACATGCAATGACACTTGGTGTGGTTCATGAAAATAACGCACATCCAATGACACCGGTGTATCCCAACTATGGTTAATGAAAAGAGCACACATGCAATGACACTGGTGGATCCATGTGTGGTTTGTGATAAGAACAAACGTGCAATGACACTGGGTGTGGTTTGTGAAAAGAGCAGACATGCAATGAAACTGTTGGATCCATATGTGGTTTATCGAAAGAACAGACATGCAATGGCTCTAGCTTTTGTTAGTGAAAAGAATAGACATGCAATGACACTGGTGGATCCATGTGTGGTTTGTGAGAAGAACACACATGCAATGACATTGGGTGTGGTTCATGAAAAGAGCACACATCCAATGACACTGGTGTATCCTTATGTGGTTTGTGAGAAGAACAGACATGCAATGACTCTAACTGTGGTTTGTATAAAGCATAGACATGCAATGACTCTAGCTGTGGTTTCTGAAAATAACACACATCCAGTGACACTGGTGGATCCATACGTGGTTTGTGGAAAGAAGAGACATGCAATGACTCTAGTTGTGGTTTGTGAAAAGAACAAACATGCAATGACACTGGTGGATCCATGTGTGGTTTGTGAGAAGAACACACATGCAATGACACTAGGTGTGGTTCATGAAAAGAACACACATCCAATGTCACTAGTGTATCCTTATGTAGTTTGTGAGAAGAACATACATGCGATGACTCTGGTGGATCCATGTGTGGTTTGTGAGAAGAACACACATGCAATGACTCTGGCTGTGGTTCATGAAAAGAACACACATGCAATGACACTGGGTGTGGTTCATGAAAATAACACACATCCAATGACATCGGTGTATCCCAACCGTGGTTAATGAAAAGAGCACACATGCAATGACACTGGTGGATGCATGTGTGGTTTGTGAGAAGAACAAACATGCAATGACACTGGGTGTGGTTTGTGAAAAGAGCAGACATGCAATGACACTAGTGGATCCATGTGTGGTTTGTGAGAACACACATGCAATGATACTGGGTGTGGTTCATGAAAATAACACACATCCAATGACATTGGTGTATCCTTATGTGGTCTGTGAGAAGAACAGACATGCAATGACTCTAGCTGTGGTTCATAAAAAGAACATACATGCAGTGACACTGGTGGATCCATGTGTGGTTTGTCAGAAGAACACATATGGAATGACTCTGGTTGTGGTTCATCAAAAGAACACACATGCAGTGACACTGGTGGATCCATGTGTGGTTTGTGAGAAGAACACACATATAATGACCTGGGTGTGGTTCATTAAAATAACACACATCCGATGACACTAGTGTATCCTTATGTGGTTTGTGAAAAGAGCACACATGCAATGACACTGGTGGATCCTTGTGCGGTTTGTGAGAAGAACACACATGCAATGACACTGGGTGTGGTTAATGAAAAGAGCAGACATGCAATGACACTGGTGGATCCGTGTGTGGTTTGTGAAAATAACACACATGCAATGACACTGGGTGTTGTTCATGAAAAGATCACTCATCCAATGACACTGGTGGATCCATGTGTGGTTTGTGGAAAGAACAGACATGCAACGACTCTAGTTGTGGTTTGTGAAAAGAACAGACATGCAATGACTCGAGTTGTGGTTTGTGAAAAGAACACACATAAAGTGACACTGGTGGATCCATATGTGGTTTGTGGAAAGAACAGACATGCAATGACTGTAGCTGTGGTTTGTGAAAAGAACAGACATGCAATGACACTGGTGGATCCATGTCTGGTTTGTGAGAAGAACACACATCCAATGACACTGGGTGTGGTTCATGAAAAGAACACACATCCAATGACACTGGTGTATCCTTATGTGGTTTGTGAGAAGAACAGACATGCAATGACACTGGTGGATCCATGTGTGGTTTGTGAGAAGAACACACATGCAATGACACTGGGTGTGGTTAATGAAAAGAGTAGACATGCAATGACACTAGTGGATCCATGTGTGGTTTGTGAGAAGAACACACATGCAATGGCACTGGGTGTGGTTCATGAAAAGAACACTCATCCAATGACACTGGTGGATCCATATGTGGTTTGTGGAAAGAACAGACATGCAATGACTCTAGCTGTGGTTTGTGAAAAGAACAGACATGCATGACTCTAGTTGTGGTTTGTGAAAAGAACACACATCCGGTGACACTGGTGGATCCATACGTGGTTTGTGGAAAGAGTAGACATGCAATGACTCTAGCTGTGGTTTCTGAAGAGAACAGACATGCAATGACACTGGTGGATCCATGTGTGGTTTGTGAGAAGAACACACATGCAATGACACTCGGTGTGGTTCATGAAAAGAACATACATCCAATGACACGGGTGTATCCTTATGTGGTTTGTGAGAAGTGAAGGGGATCCACGGCAGAAAACAAAACAATTCCTACGTTGGAACCCCAGAAACTGCTTAGGATCTATCTATGTAGTAATGCGGTATCGGCCAATGCATAGATAATACATACCCTTGTAGACTGTACGCAGTTAACGTTCCGAGGGGAACATGGTTGATGTAGTCATACTCGTAGCCGACCTCAATGTCGCGAAGCTCCTCGCAGGTCACCCCTTGCTCCTTCTTCATCATGCAGCAGCTCCAGCTCATGACATTTAAGCGCCCCAAGTGTTGCGCCTCGTGTCTTTGTACACATCCGGTGCACGATGAGACCTCCGGCTCACCGATCCCACTAGGAGTGCGGAAGTTGATATCCGGCTAGGAATCCCTGCAGCACAACAGCGTACTATAGGTGTGCCTTGTTCGCACAGCCCAAACTTGGGGCCATGGTCACAAGGGCTAGAGAGAGAGGGAAGGAGGAAGGCAACCAAAGGACTTCTCCAAGTGATGGTGTGTTCTAATCCCACCCATGGGCACCCCTTTATATAGGCTGAGGGGATGTGCCCTCCCTATTAGATTAGCCATGTTGGACTATTAGGAAAGGGAAAATACCAGGAATTTTCATCCTGGCGGATTGGGTCGAATCAGTGCAGCACAAAGCCAAAAAGGAGGCAGCAAACAACAGCCTAAGAAGGGGGCTGGCCAGGTGGGCCTTGGTGTGGCCCACCTCGCGCCCGCCTATCTCCCGCCCGGTTGTAGCCAGAAGTGAGCAGCCCGGTTGGGCCGGCCGTCCACCCCGCGGACCACGTGCGCCCCGGCAGCCTGCTAGGTGGTCCCGCCTGGACCCCGCCCACTCAGCTGCCCGGGTAGGCCGCCTGCCCCGTCGGCCCGACTGGCTGGGCGGCTCCCCTCCGAGCCCCGCATGGTCCGGGGTCGAGCCAGGATGCCTACCATGACTGGTAGCTGGTGCCTGCCCTTAGTGGGACGCCTGGCCCACAGCGGCAGTTGTTGTTTTCTTTTTCTTTTCCCTTTTTCTTTTTCTGCAGCTTTATTTCTAGGCATTTTCCCTCCAAGATTTGGCCTAATATAAAAGTTGCCTTTATAAATCTTAATTTAAATATTATTTAGAATATATTAATTCATAATTAACATATACTAAATGTATATTCAACTTCCCATTTATCCGAAAACACTTTTCCAGGTCTTTTCCTTTATTCTTTCTCCGAACAACTTCGGATCTCTCTGCGGAACAATTCCGGCTTTCTCTTTCTCTACTATGATTCCGTCTTACAAATGATCGCTGTCATCATACCCTTAAGTGTATATTCTCATGGCTCGGGAATGCTCTAGACATGATCTATATCAATGATCAATAGAGGGACCAGGGATATCCATGTGACCCCTATGCAGTCCTGATGACAACGTCATTTGAACCGTTAAATGTAGCATCCAATTCCTTTTGTTTCTCGATATGACTTGTCCGAGATCCGATCATCGGTATCACATACCTTGTTCAATCTCGTTCACAACAAGTTCTGTTTTCTTGTTACCGTGATATTACATCCCCGTGACCGAGTCACATGTTGCAACATTTATGGATGTAATCTCACCAAGTCGGCCGTATGTATCTTTACCCGTCATGTGGGTGAACAAATCCTGGTCTTGCAGTCACATGTCATCAACTGTTCCTTTGGAATACCCAACGTACACCTTTATGGCCACCGTATTACCAGATGATGGTTGATGCAATCACAGCAGCCTCAGGAAACAGTGAGTAATATGAGCTCACGGTCTAAGGAAAAGGAGTCTAGGTATAGCTGTTGCAACATTGAACTATATGAATTGATCGTGTTGCAATCCTTCAAGGAATGTCCATCACATCATTCTCCAATGATATGACCCCGTTGTCAATTGGCATAAATGCCCATGATCTTGAAACCCAGATCATCCTCATGACCAACAAACTAGTATGAATAGAGGCTACTAGGGACTTGGTTGTTTCATACCACACCTGTACCAATGTTTCTACTTGGCACAGTTATAGCGCAATATGAAACTATTATAAACTAATTGAGATATGGCAATAAAACCTATTTATTATTTGCCTCTAGGGCATATCTCCTTTAGTCTCCCACTTGCACTAGAGTACAAATAATCCAGCTCGCATTTTATACATATAAACCATATAACATGTGTGTTTACAGATCATGCATGCGCATGGGAAATGTCATGTCCATGTTCTATTTTACTAGATCATTTTGTCTTTTGCAAATCGTTAATGTCTTCCTAATTTTGACATTCACTCCGTTATCTTATAATGGGTCGAAGCGTTTGTTTCGCAACAAAGTGAGACTTTGTTTCTAGTGTTTATAATGACGGTCGTTTTCACTTTTGTCATCTGAACTTAGAAACACACTTTTCTATCCTTTGTGTATATATTGTAGTCATGGCAGCAGAACGAGGACAGATTCCAGGAGCTTACAGTGACTTTAGATCAACCTTGAGGGCTTTCTCATGGGCACTGGGCCCTGGGACACATCATTCTATGTTAAAAGCGAACTAGCCCCGCAATAACATTATACATCACATAAGATGAAGCCTTTATACTTCTATATCTATGTAGATCCTAGTGCATGAAATGCATCTATGCCACTTACATTGCTTCTTGCTATTTAAGTACAGACTTAATTCTGGTTTTGTGATCAACTCAGGAATCACTTAAAGACACGTTCTTACAGTTAAGACTTTGTCCTACCAACTAGAACTTCGGGTCACTTTATGTCAAGTATACAACATGGGTATATGGAAGAACCTATGACTGGCGCATAGGAGATGCAACGCATCTCTTTATTTCAACCATAGTTGCAATACTAACTCAATGCTTCATATAGTAAGAACTTATTTCTTACCTTGTTCCATTCTGAGCTTCTTCAGAATCTTGTCTTAGGACATTCTGAACATCTTTCAGCATCAAGTCCAGGAAGCATTCGACATTCAGTGTTTATTAAACTCACTAATCTATCCTGATAGATTTTCATGTTTAATAACTTCAACTTCATCCTTATTTACCTATTTAAATGTTATTAACACCAATCACATCATTCATATATGTCGTCCACATATCCCAGAATGATTTCACGCTCCCACTCAAATATGACATTCATGTTTGAGATCCAGGGATTTCACTTATCTCCCACTCAAAATATCTCAGCTACATATTATGAATTAGCCAAGTTGATTTGCTCCCACTCAAATCTAGGTCCTCTCGATAATGTTGGACATTCCAAAATTCCTTGATCATGATCAAATCGAGAATTCCACTAACGAGATTTGAATGACCATTCATTTCTCGTATTTAGGTCCATCATGCTTCTTTGTAATTTGTAGGTATGTCTTGTTCAAAACATGACAAGTGAATCAACAATATAATTCCACAAACTTGTAGAGTATATAGTTGAATCCTACCTTCTTCGGTAAACGTATTCCCTAAAACTTTATGATCATTATCATTAGTCTCTTCTCATTATGTAGAGTTTAGATTCACGAAACAAATTCCACTATGCCACTCAATAATTCAGAGGTAAGGTCAAATACCTTGTTTGATATTTTACTTTCTTCCACATGTATCTTCATCAAGACACGTCAACTTTGGACAACAACAGATTTGCCCCTTTTGTGGAAGATGCATTCATAGCTTTCTAAGAATGCTCTACAAAGACTTGTTTATTCGCCACGACTTCGACTTATCGAAATCTCCAGAAACTCGAACATGCCATAACACTTATGGTGTTGTTTCCACGAATCTTTAGATGTTCCTTTGTATTTCAAATGAGTGCTTGCTTATTTTAATCTTTAACTCTAAACGATAACTATAACCCCTATAAGAGATGATATTATACCATATGTATCTTAATACATAATGATTATGATGTTTAGATATTTCAACACAGTTTGAATTCATCCAATTATCATAATTTGTGAAACATCATTCACAAGCCCCTTTTACGCTAAACATAACTTGAATATTTCAGTCATGTCGATCAAATAGAAGAGACTTTGTATTCTAGTTAATTTGAATATCCTCTTATTGTTGTGAACTCATTTGAACAATTCAAATCATTTCAAACTCATGTTTCATTAAGTAAATACGCTTATTCACTTAAGTCCACAATAGATGATTTCCACTACTTGTTGAAAATATGACACATCACTATGTATAAGATTCAACATTTCTTCGCATATCACCGTTTTACCAGAATGCGGAGTTTTAGTCATTCTGCCCAAGAGGCATGGTTTTGCAAAGTCTCATGATTAAGCATCTAGGACCCCGATCTTCATAAAGAATATGCAATAACCAAAATGACTTAAACTATAGTTTCATTTCATTATTAATCTTTGGATAGCTTTTAGCATTCTAATCCTCTTATAAATGTTTAAACCATTATCATTAACATAGTGATGAGAATAACTTATTTATAATCATAATGTGACCATAAGGTATTGTTCATTGGAATAGTACAAACTGGCTTGTAACTTGTTCATATGAATAATCGTCTCGCCAAAAGCAAGACACACAAACATGGATTAAAAATTTATATTCAAGTCCACTAATCCAAATGACTGATACGTTGCTAACGTATCCATAATTTTTGATGTTCCAAGCTTGGTTTTATTTACTTTCTTATGTTTTGTCCATACTTTGGAGTACTTTTCATATGATTTCTTGGACTAACCTATTAACAAGAGCCACAGTGCCAGCTACCTATTTTCTGTTGTTTTTGGTTCCAGGAAAGTCAGAAAATGAATATTCTCGGAATTGGACGGGACAAAAGCCAAAGTCAGTTTTTCACCGAGGGACACCAGGAGCCAGAATATGAGACAGAGAGGGGCTGGGGCCCGACCACACCACCTGGCCACGCGGCCAGGCTTGGCCCGCGCTAGGGGTGGTCTGGCCGTCCCAGGCACCCCCTCGGCCTCTCCTTTCGCCTTATATTGCCTCCGATACAGAAACCCTAAGTACCCGATCAAAATTCCATGAGAGAGTTTGTAGCCGCCGTCATCTCCATCCCTAGACCAGGAGGGATCTGAAGCTCTTCCCGGCACCCTGCCGGAGGGGAGAATTCACCCTGGAGGCCTTCTTCATCATCATGCAAGCCTCCGGTGTGATGCGTGAGTAGTTCATCTCTGGACTACGGGTCCATGTAGTAGCTAGATGGCTGGTTCTCCTCCTTTGTGCTATCTTGTTTAGATCTTGTGAGCTTCTTTCATGATCAAGATCATCTATTTATAATCCTACATGTTGTGTTTGCGGGGATCCGATGGATATTGAGATGCTATTTCAGATTGATTATTGATTCTATCATATCTTTGTTATTTGTGATCTTGCATGCTTTCTATTGTTAGTAGCTATCTTGGCCAAGTAGATGCTAGCAACTCCAAGAGTTAGTATTTATGCTCGATAGTGGGTTCATGCCTCTAGTAATTTGGGAAGTGACAGAAATCTCTAAGGTACTAGATGTGTTGTTGCTACTAGGGAGAAAACAACAATCCTTTGTTCATAGAACAATCATATTGTTTAGTTTACACGCAATTTGTAATGCAATTATCTGTTGCTTCCAACTTAATACTGGAGGGGGTTCGGATGATAACCTGAAGGTGGATTATTAGTCATAGATGCAGTTGGATGGCGGTCTATGTATAATGTTGTAATGCCCAATCAAGTCTCAAAGGAGTCAAGATGAGTAGTATATGCATATTGCTTTCTCGATGTTTGTCAATTGCCCCGCTGTAATTTGTTCACCCAACATGTCATCTATCTTAAGGAGAGCCACCACTAGTGAACTATGGACCCTGGTCCTTTCTTTTACCATCAATCTACAATCAACTGTTTACTGCTTTGTGTTTACTTAATGCAAACTATTACTTTCTTCCACTCGATACGTTTAATCCTTTGTTTTTAGCAAAACCTGTGAGATTGACAACCTCATCGCAAGTTGGGGGCAAAGTTCTATGGTTGTGTTGTGTAGGTCTCCACGTTGCTGCTGATGCTGGAAGTGCGCCCTGCCAAAGTTCAGCTAGCAACACCTTTGGGGTGTTTCCTTGCTACTACTGGATTGATGACCTTGGTTTCATAACTAAGGGAAAACTTGTTGATGTGCTCATCATACCTTCTTCTTGGGGTTCCCCAACGAGCTTGATATATTTTGGGCCATCAAGCATATTTTCTAGCGCCGTTGCCGGGGAGTCAAGGACATCTTCACAAGGGGAGTCCCTCATAACTAATCTCTTTACTTTATTATTTTTGTTTTGCTTAGTTTACTTTTCCTTTGTTTGCTTGTTTCTTTATCAAAAACACACAAAAAATAGTTTTACTAGTTTGCTTTCTTTATTAAAAACACAAAAAAATTAAGTCTTTCTATAGTTGTTACCCCCTCCTTAGTTCACCATGTTGATCCCTAAATTCACCCTGAAAGACCTTTCAATAGGTAGTGGCTCTATAATTGGAAAAGATAATATTGAAGAATTCTTTAATCATGCTAGTAAGCATGAGGATATTGAGGCTAGATCCCTTGCAGAACTTTCTCCAAATTATGAAATTGCTGCAGCTTCTTTAGTTCACATTTTGGAAGCTAGGTTTGTTAACCTTAACCCCTTAATGCAAGTAATGTTTCTTAAACTTAAAGAAATTGAGGACCCTGAAAAGAGGGATTTTATTTTGGAAACTTTGCTTAAGGAATTTTATGATGTTGCCAAGGAAGCTAGAAAAGTATTTAACCATTTTAATATGCTAGGATCTTGCGTAGATGTTGTTGGTACACAAGAAAATATGAACAAAACCGAACCTAATGGGGAGGAAATTAAGATACCAATACCTTTTAAACTTGTAGCAATGCTTGAAGCCATAGAAAAGAATCTTGATTGGATTGTTCCCGAAAACCCGTTTGATGAAAATAGTGAACCCAAGAGCATTGAGAGAGGATCCTATAGAACTTATTTGGATGAGATACCTTGCCTGGTTGAAGATATTTCTGGTATTAATCTTAATGCTTCTTCGTTGGAGAATACTTGATTCTTTTTCTTGCTTTTTATGCCTAACTTAATGGTGTTAAAGAAAAGTACTTATTGGAAGATAACCCAAAAGTTTTAGATCAGTCTTGGAAGTTATTACTTCTGTAATAACCGCTCCTTATCCTTTTTATTTGCTTTTTGTGCCAAGAGTAACCTCTAATGAGAGAGAAGTAATGATTGAGAAAGTTACTGTCCCGAAACAGATTTCTGTGCTTCACCGTAAAAATTCGTGTAAAATCTCTGTACGTCCTTTTGAGGCGTGAATTTTTGTGCTTCTTCCCTAGGCTGTTATCTAACTTTCGTTAGTTCAACACTTTTTTATTTTAGCAACAGAAGGTCTTCGAAAAAATTCGTCTTTACCTGCTAGTCTGTTTTGACAGATTTCTGCCATTATTTGTATTTGCGTCTTGTTGGTTCCTTTTTGAGTTCCTTTGGGGAATTGAGATTTTTGAGGGAAGTGCTACAGTATATTGTGTTCTAATGGAAGTTTTATTGGTGTTGGAACTATAACCTAAAGACCTATTATCTTGAGTGCACTAATGTTGCTAATAAAGATTGTGTAAAGTTTTGTATGAAGGAAAAATTTTAGGTGTATGAAAGGAATGAGTAATGAGATGAAGTATAGACTAATGATAAAGCTTGGGGATGCCATGCATGTCACCCCAAGAAATATCCAAAAAGTACAAGCGTCAAATCTTGGGGATGCCCAAGGCATCCCCTTCTTCATTAATAAAAATTCCAGGTTTCTTCCAAACACTTCATTTTTATTGTTTCATGCACAGTTGTGTTGTTCTTGGAGCGTCTTCTTTTTTGTTTTCATTTTGGTTTTTTGCTTTGTTTTCTTAGTTTGCTGAATAAATTGGTTGGACCCCCTCTTTCATACATTGATTTTCAAATAGTTTGGTTTGGATTGGAAAAGAGTAGGAAAGTTCATGCTTATGTGGCAAAGAGAGCTTGTTTTTGACTATGGCCTATGCTTTGTCATGCCATTCTTGATATTGTTTTGGCTTTAGGCTTAGTATTCTGTGCTATAGCATTAAATGTTATAAACAATTGAGATTGCTTAATGTGCCTTTGAAGAATCATGCGTTGTTTTAGCATATTAAAGCATAGTATTGTGGTATTCTCCTTTGATGCTTTATTTGGATTGACTTGGCGCATGCTCACACCATGTTATGACTATCCCAAGTCACCATAAGCCTTTATGATCCTTTAGTTTTCAACTTGTAGTATCACTTTATGCTTTGATTAATGATGTTTTGTCGCTCTGCATGATTATGGCCATTATTGCTCTCTTAGTTGGTCGCTCCTAGTCTTTTGCTAGCCTCCACAACCAAGTATGTTTTCCACTCATGCATTCAACTCCTAAAACCAAGTTATTCCAAAGAGTCCACCATACCTACCTATTAGCATTTGCTATTCCAAGTATATTCATGCTTTTTTACCTTCCGAATTAAACTTGTTATGAGAAAATTACTGATTAAAGCTCTCGCGAACTTGATGGCACACTTTACTTTTCTTGCCCTTAATAACTTGAACCATTGTGTCGTCTATGTTGTATATGCTTGCACTTATATGTTGGGGATTAGCAGAACCATGTTGTCATGGGGAACGCTTTCAACATTGCACTTGTACTTTGTACCTAGTTGATATCATGCTCTTTTGTCTATGGATGTCGTCGATGTGAAATGAATGGGGGAGCTTTTAAGTCCATGGAGTTATATGTGTGTTAGATAAACGCCTGGGCCGCTGGTCTAATCCATGCCGTCATGGTGGAAACCTGCATCGTAACCATAATGAGCTGTTTATGAAGCATTCTTCTTATAAAAAAGAATCAGATATTGAGAAAAAAATAAAAAGGAAAAATAGATATGAGCAAAGAGGAAAGAGAGAAAAAATCACCATATTCCCATGGTAAATAAGAAGATTACTGAGATGCTCGTTGTCTGCTTGCCTTGTCATTTTGATATGGGGATTCTTCCGTATCATCGGGCAAGGGGTACCCCGTTGGCGGTTCTCTATGATACACATGTACTTACGATGACAAGAACTTACCGGTGACTAAACTTGAGTAACATGAGGAGCGGCCCTCGTATTCAAGGGACATGAGATTTCCTACTTATACTTCGTCAAGCATATACACCATAGTTTGTTCACTTTAACCTTAATCACTTTAGGATGCTTATGATAGGGGCAATGAGAGCTGAAAGCTAACAAGTACCATAATTTTTGGAAGGTCTTTATGAGACTTGAATCCCTACTTCCTTCTATGAAGGCCTTTCTTTTACCTTTTGTGTTGAGTCTCCACCTTCTATCTTTATGCACCTACTTTGAGAGCATAGTGGCCATTCTTAGTTCTATGTGCATTGTCCCAAGACTTGTTGATTGATGCATAGCTTTGATATTGCTTGTTTTAAACTATTTTTATCTAGTCACTCTTATGAACTTTGAAGGTGTCCTATGCATTTATGTTTGCTACTCTATGAGGGACAAGCTGAATGCCACTATGCTATGTTTTCTTTATGTGAAACAAACAAACGTCTTGCAAAGCATTGTTATTCATGAATCTTTTGTTTGTGCCTTTTCATGTTGCAACATAGTTGCTTTGCCTTATTGCTGGAACTTTGTATTTCATGTTATGATTGAAGTACTATGATCCCAGCTTTCAATGTTTTACAAATACTTTGATCAAGTTTCGGATGGTGCATGTCACCTAAAAAATTATTCTTTATTTTTATCACTTGCCTACTCGAGGACGAGCAGGAGTTAAGCTTGGGGATGTTGATATATTGCTAACATATCCATAATTTTTGATGTTCCATCCTTGGTTTTATCTACTTTCTTATGTTTTGTCCACACTTTGGAGTACTTTTCATATGATTTCTTGGACTAACCTATTAACAAGAGCCACATTGCCAGCTACATGTTTTCTGCTATTTTTGGTTCCAGGAAAGTCAGAAAATGAATATTCTCAGAATTGGACGGGACAAAAGCCAAAGTCGGTTTTTTCACCGAGGGACACTAGAAGCCAGAATACGAGACGGAGAGGGGCTGGGGCCCGGCCACACCACCTGGCCGCGAGGCCAGGCTTGGCCCACGCTAGGGGGTGGTCTGGCCGCCCAAGGCACCCCCTCGGCCTCTCCTTTTGCCTATATATTGCCTCTGATACAGAAACCCTAATACCTGATCAAAATTCCACAAAAGAGTCTGTAGCCGCCGTCATCTCCATCCTTAGATCGGGAGGGATCTGAAGCTCTTCCCGGCACCCTGCCGGAGGGGAGAATTCACCCTGCAGGCCTTCTTCATCATCATGCAAGCCTACGGTGTGATGCATGAGTAGTTCATCTCTGGACTACCTGGTCCATGTTTTAGCTAGATGGATGGTTCTCCTCCTTTGTGTTATCATGTTTCGATCTTGTGAGCTCCGTAAATGATCAAGATCATCTATTTGTAATCCTACATGTTGTGTTTGCGGGGATCCGATGGATATTGAGATGCTATTTCAGAGTGATTATTGATTCTATCATGTCTTTGTTATTTTTGATCTTGCATGCTTTCCGTTGTTAGTAGCTATCTTGGCCAAGTAGATGCTAGCAACTCCAAGAGTTAGTATTTATGCTCGACAGTGGGTTCATGCCTCTAGTAATCTGGGGAAGTGACAAAAATCTCTAAGGTACTAGATGTGCTGTTGCTACTAGGGACAAAACAACAATCCTTTGTTCATACAACAATTGTATTATTTACTTTACACGCAATTCATAATGCAATTATCTGTTGCTTGCAACCTAATACTGGAGGGGGTTCGGATGATAATCTAAAGGTGGATTATTAGTCATAGATGCAGTTGGATGGTGGTCTATGTGTAATGTTGTAATGCCCAATCAAGTCTCAAAGGAGTCAAGATGAGTAGTATATGCATATTGCTTTTCTTGATGTTTGTCAATTGCCCCGCTATAATTTGTTCACCCAACATGTTATTTATCTTAAGGAGAGCCACCACTAGTTAACTATGGACCCCGGTCCTTTCTTTTACCATCAATCTACAATCAACTATTTACTGCTTTGTGTTTACTTTCTACAAATTATTACTTTTTTCCACTCGATACATTTAATCCTTTGTTTTCACCAAAACTGGTGAGATTGACAACCTCATCGCAAGTTGGGGGCAAAGTTCTGTGGTTGTGTTGTGCAGGTATCCATGTTGCTGCTGATGCCGGTAGTGCGCCCTGCCAAAGTTCAGCTAGCAACACCTTTGGGGTGTTTCCTTGCCCATACTGGATTGATAACCTTGGTTTCATAACTGAGGGAAAAATTGCTGCTGTGCTCATCATACCTTCCTCTTGGGGTTCCCCAACGAGCTCGATATATTTTGGGACATCAATGACAAACTTTGAGGGAAGAGGTGATGTCAGCCATCAACTTTTTTGCTTGCCGTCATCAAGCCACGCTGCCTCAAAAAATAGCAATTATCAAGCAGATCCTCCTATTTTCACAAAACGGGACAAGTGTCAAATACTTTGCAAACTGCAACGAGTTTTTGCCAGAACCACATTTATAATTTGTATATCTTACATGACCTCCATTGCAATCAAGCCCTTCTGAAAGAACATTTCATGTTTTCCTATGTTTTGCGTGTTAGATAACAATACTATGGAGATTATTCATGTGCGTTAAGTGTGCAGGAAGCTTTGAGGGGGGACGGATTATCCGCCCCACCAAGGGCCGGATAATCCGGCCTACCTCATTGCTCAAAGGGAGCCAAGGCGCGTCGCTCGGTATCCGGTCGGATTTTCTCCTGGAAAATCCGAACTGGGGCGGTTTTTCCTCCCCGGGCCGGATAATCCGGCCGTCGTGTGGGCCGGATAATCCGGCCCCCAGTTTTCGAGAAAAGGGACAAAGGCGTGTCACTCGGTATCCGGTCGGATTTTCTCCCGGAAAATCCGAACTGGGCGGTTTTTCCTCCCCAGGCCGGATAATCCGGCCTTCACATAGGACCGGATAATCCGGCCCCCAGAAGTTGATCAAGGGAAAGCTCGGTGCGACGCCCTGATAGGGGGCAGATTATCTGCCGGATATTCCGAGTCTGGGGCGGTGTTTTTCCCCAGGCCGGATAATCCGGCCCCCAAAGTGTCCAACGGCTGGTTTCGGAAGGGGGTATAAATACCCCTTCTTCCCCAATGTTCAGAACTCTTGATTCATTCGAAATTGCCTAGACATTGTGCAAGAGCTCTCATTCTCGATCTCCCACTTCAACCACCCGAAGGTCTTGATCTTTGGGGGAATTGAAGGAGGATAAGTTCATAATCATCATCATGGATCAAGAGCTTCAACTCCTCTCCATTCACTAGGAGAAATCCCTGATCTAGTATTCTTGTCAATACCTAGATCTTGTTTATTGTATTTGATAACTTTGTTCTTGTGGAAGCTTGTTGTCATTTCGGGAGCCTCCAAGTTTTTGTGGAGTTGTTGCCCCGCTAGTTGTGTAGAGGCACCGGTGCCCGCCTCCAAGGGTACCTATAGTGGAAAGGTGGATCAGGCCTTTGGTGGCGAGATCCATCGGAGAACAGGGTGAGGCCTATTGTGTCGTGGTGGCCTTAGTACCGCCCACCCCTCCAACACAGACGTACTTCCCTTAACAAGGAAGGAACTGTGGTCAAACAAATCCTGTGTCTCCGCGTGCTTCACTTTGGTTTACCCATTCCTCTTCCACTCGATCTTTACTCGCTAGTAGATAGGTTTGCATATAGGGAAATTCCACCTAATAGTTTATCTAGAGAATTTACCCTTTGTGCTAAGCCTAAAATTGAAAAAGTATAGCACCTATTCACCCCCCCTCTAGGTGCCCATATGATCCATTTCAATTGGTATCAAAGCCCCGGCTCTTAATTCGGGCTTAACCGCCTAAGAGTAGTATGGGTACCAAGGATGATGGAAATGAGGCTGTGGATAAGGTCACAATGGATGATCTCAAGTCGTTGGAAACAACCTTGTTGAAATCGTTTGAGGCCAAGATGGAGGAGATGAATCAAATGATTTCTCGCCTTACATCATCCATTGGTCAATCTCCATCCTCCTCTGAGGCTGCCACACCATCATCTAAGGAAAAGGGTAATACCGGATCCAAGGATGATGATGTGGAAGGTGAAAAACTTAATGGTTCCACCTCCAAGAAGGGAAGTGGTAAGGAGGAATATAGTGAGGTTCGCCACGTATATTCCCTCGACCCACCTATCCCTCGTCCTCATATAAACAATAGGGGTGATCCACCCAAGCTCACTGCATCCTCTTTCAATCAATGACAATTCCTAATGAAATCTCATGTTTGCAGCTCCTCTATTGAACTTTGGAGGATTATTGAAGAGGGTCTTCATATTGGAGATCAAACCAGCCTAACAAGAAGATAAGTTGTGGACAGCCAGTTGAATGCCACCGCTCTCCACATGATACAGCTGGGTGTGGGTCCCAAGGACATGGCACACATTGAACATCTCAACACAGCTAAAGAAGCTTGGGATGCTCTTATAGATCTCTTTGTTGGGAATGAAAGCATGAGAAGGAACAGGTAAGATGCCCTTAGTAATGAAGATGAGGGATTCTACATGTTGGATGGTGAAAACCATGAGGACATGTATAGAAGACTCAAGGGCATCACAACAACATTTAGAAAGCATGGGGCCACTCACATTGATGATGCATGGATAAAAAGGAAATATGTGAGTGCCTTAATGCCTTTCGAGCCAACGGACTTGAAGAGATTGCAAGGTAGACATAACTACCATCAAATGACATCCAATGAAGTCATGCAAGAAATGGCCTCATTCAAAGTGGCAGCAAAGAATGCTGAAGATGCCCGTGCTCAGGCCATCGGAATGCAAAAGGGTGTCAATGTGGCTCTCAAAGCCAATGTTGTTGAGCAAGAGGAAGATGAAAGAGCATTTGAGGGGGCATCCATGGAATGCCCCGATGAAGTCAAACGTGCTCATGGTGAATACATGGCGTTTTATGCAAGGAACTTTTGCAAGGACCCTGCCAAAGCCAAGTCGGAACTTGAGCGCAAGAACGGGTCAAATGGAAGAAGAGAAAGTGGCCCAAGATTGAGAACTTGCTACAACTATGGAGATAGAATGCACTTTGTAGCCGAGTGTCCGTATCAAAATAGAGAAGACGACGGTGGCAGGCTCATTCTAAAAGAGAAATCTAAAGCACCTAAGAAGAAGCCATTTATTGAAGAATGGCCCCTTCAAGAAGCAACCCAAGATCGTCTTACTTGCACAAGAAGAATACTCTTCTGCAAGTGAAGATGAAGAGGATGATGATAGTTCCCACAAGGTGGCTGCTATAGCCACCACATCGACTCCTTCATCTCTCTTCGACTCGCCAAACGAGAATGGCATCAACAATAACGCCACTTGCCTAATGGAAAGAGGGTCCGAGGTATCAACTTCTAGCTCTTCATTTCCTAAGACTAACATAATTTTGGATATGGATGATCATGATAGTCTTAAAATGAAAGAAAAAGTTATTGCTTTGGATACTTTTTTCACTAACCTACAAGGTGAGCACAAACTCCATTTTGATGCTCTTATGAGTCAACTTGCTCAAGCCGAAGATCTTCTTGAAGAAAAGGGCAGAATTGAAAGAGAAGATGCGTTGGAGATAGCTTCTTTGAAGAATGCCTTGGAAGAGGAAGAGGAATCTCGAGTATCTTTGGAAGAGAGACTCGAATCCATTGAGGAGTCATAGGAAGAAGCTATAGCTCAGCTCATCAAAGAACATGACCATTCTCTTTCTAAGGTAAAGAAACTAAAGAAAGAAAAGATTGACTTTGGGACTGTTCATGCTAGACTTTTGGAGAATTTTGATAATCTTGAAAGTGCTCACAAGGCATTGAAGAGTGATCATTCTACTTTAAATGAGTCTCATGGCTAGCTCCAAACTCAATTGAAACGATATGATGTGCCAAGTACCTCCACTTCATCCTCTGGAAAAGAAGACCTTGCGAGAAGTTCTCAACACAAAGGTAAAGGAGTTATTGATGAGATACTGAGCAGGCACAGGACAAACAATAGTAAGAAGGTCTTGGTTACATACCCAAGACAAAGAACAAGAAAAACAAGAAGAAGAAGAAGAAGAAGAAGAAGAAGAGCAAGACTGCTCAATCAAAGACTAGCAACATTACCACTGACAAGACTAATTATGATGGTTTTGTAGGGGCCAACAATCCTAACTTTGAACTATATTGCGATTATCATGGTGATGTTTATGCTAGTTATGTAGGCCCGTATGATTGTTACGTTCCTTGGTCTATTTGGGTTCCCAAGACCCTTGTTACTAACATGAGAGGACCCATTGAAAAATGGGTACCTAAACCAAGAAGTAATTTTCATGCAGGGGTATGCTTCCGGTGGTTCTAAATGGGTACTCGATAGCGGTTGCACGAGTCATATGACCGGAAGCAAGGAGATCATCACGGAGATGCGGCCAAACCTTGATCACATAACCGTCTCCTATGGTGACAAGTCAAAATCTGAGGTATTGGGTCTCGGCAAAGTTGTGGTGGCTCACGATATCTCTTTCTTGTACGTCATGCTTGTTGAGACCCTCAGTTACAACTTACTTTTAGTTTGCGCCCTTAGTAAGATGGGCTTTGCAATTTATATTGATGCTGATTTGGTGGTACTCTTGTGGAGCAAGTCTCTAAAAGTCACTTTTGTGGGATATGTCGAAAATGACCTGTACGTGGTGGAATTTTCGGGGAAAACCACTATAGGCCCGATGTGTCTTTTCGGAAAGGCTGATGCGGGTTCGCTATGGCATCGTCGACTAGCCCACGTCAATATGAGAACTTTGCAAAGTCTCCACAAGGGTGGCCACATCCTTGGACTAAAAGAAAATGTCTCCTTTGCCAAAGATCGTGTTTGCAGGGCGTGTGTTGAAGGGAAAATGCATGACTCACCTCATCGAAGGAAAATTATTATCTCATCAAAAAGGATTTTGGAGCTCCTTCATGTGGACCTATTCGGACCTCCATCTCATGCAAGCCTCGGTGGGAAGAAGTATAGCCTAGTAATTGTTGATGATTACTCAAGATACACTTGGGTTTATTTCTTCAAGTTGAAGAGTGAAACTCAACAAACAGTCATCGACTTTGCCAACGAGGTTCAACGTCAACACAACATGCCCATTCTGTCTATAAGAAGTGATAACGGCTCTGAGTTCAAGAACTACACCTTAAATGAGTTCCTAAGTGAAGAGGGGATAAGACATCAATATTCCGCTGCGTACACCCCTCAACAAAATGGTGTAGCCGAGAGGAAGAATCGAACTCTAATGGATATGGCAAGATCAATGTTAACCGAATTTAAATCTCCATATAACTTCTGGGATGAAGCAATCTCTACTGCTTGTCATTCATCCAACTGATTATACCTCCGTAAGATCTTGGACAAGACTTCGTATGAAATACTTACCGGTAACAAGCCAAACATCTCATACTTTCGGGTATTCGGGTGTAAGTGTTTCTTTCTTATCAAAGGAGTTCGTTTATCTAAGTTTGAATCTAAGGCCTTAGAAGGTATTTTTGTTGGTTATGGTGCCGAATCCCACACTTATAGAGTCTACAATAAGCTCTCTGGAACTGTTGTAGAATCTTGTAGTGTGGTGTTCGAGGAAAATGACGGTTCTCGTGCGGAGCAAGTTGGTGTTTGCGATGCAGATGTTGAAATACCCCAAGATGCCATAAGAAGAATGGGCGTGGGATTTTTCCGCCCCATTGAGGAACCCCTTGTGGCGGATCGGGAAGGATAATGCTCTTCCCATGAAGAGCCCTCATCTACACATGCCCAACAAGTTCCCACCACGGGAGCAAATTCTGCAACATCTCCATCAACTGCTGAAGGTCAAACTATTCCAGAAAACTCCAGGCCGGATTATCCGGTGGACACTGGATTATCCGGACACCCCGCTCCAGCTGACCATATTGCTCCTGGTGGTGAAGATATCAACGCAAGCTCCAGGCTGGATTTTCCGGCAAGCCCTGGATTATCTGGCCCCTCACCAGTTCAAGCAAACCCCAGATTTCCTGATGAAGTTGCTACAAATACTCCCAGACCAGATTATCCGGCCTCTCCATCGGCCGGATTATCCGGCCCTGACTCTCCAGTTCAGCAGCCTCCTGTTACGGCTACTGACTCACCTCAAGGGCACGCGTCACCACCACCTGCTGCTGATATTCCAGTTCCTGATCAAGGTCGAGTACATGCTTCCAATGAAGATTCAAGCGATGAATCTACTCCTCCAAGAGACAACAAACTTACTGAACTTCGTCGCAAGGCTCGAGCTGATAGAAACCTTGAGTTGAGGGGTCACACTCTCGATAAAGTTGTTGGTGATCTTCGACGAAGGGTTTCTACAAGAAGAGAATTGGCCAGTTTTGGTGAACATCAAGCACATATCTCTATGGTGGAACCTAAGAAGGTCTTTGAAGCTCTTGAAGACCCAGACTGGGTTGTTGCTATGCAAGAAGAATTGAATAATTTCAAGCGCAACAAAGTCTGGAAACTCGTGGAGAAACCCAAAGAGTGCCGCAATGTTATCGGCATGAAGTGGATATTCAAAAACAAGCAAGACGAGAATGGCATTGTTGTGAGGAACAAGGCAAGACTTGTGGCACAAGGTTACTCCTAAGTTGAGGGCATTGACTTCGGCGAGACCTATGCTCCAGTGGCTCTCCTTGATTCCATTTGTATCCTTCTTGCTTATGCTGCCCATAACAATTTTAAGTTGCAGCAAATGGACGTCAAGAGTGCCTTCCTTAACGGTCCTCTACATGAGTTGGTATACGTAAAGCAACCCCCGGGGTTTGAGGATCCTAACTTTCCGAACCATGTCTATAAACTCGATAAAGCACTCTATGGCCTTAAACAAGCCCCACGTGCGTGGTATGAGCACCATAAAGAGCTTTTGTTAGATTGTGGCTTCGAAGTTGGGCAAATCGATCCCACTCTTTTTACTAAGAAGGTTAAGGGGGAGCTCTTCGTATGCCAACTATATGTAGACGATATCATCTTTGGTTCTACTAATAAAGCTTTTAATGATGAATTTTCAAAGCTTATGACTGACAGGTTTGAGATGTCCATGATGGGGGAATTACGGTTCTTTCTTGGATTCGAGATCAAGCAGCTTAGAGAAGGAATCTTTATTAATCAGGCAAAGTACATCCAAGACATGCTCAAGAGATTCAAGATGACGGATCTAAATGGTGTTGCCACTCCGATGCAAACAAAATGTCATCTTGAACTTAACCCACATGGTAAAGATGTGGACCAAAAGGTATACCGGTCCATGATCGGTTCTCTTCTTTACCTCTGCGCATCTAGACCCGATATAGTGTTGAGTGTAGGGGTGTGTGCAAGGTATCAAGCAGCTCCTAAAGAAAGCCACTTAGTAGCGGTCAAGAGGATCTTTTGATATTTGGTTCATTCCCTTAACTTTGGTCTCTGGTATCCCAAGGGCTCCAATTTCTCTTTATGTGGTTATACTGACTCAGATTGGGCTAGTGATAAGTATGATCGGAAATCCACTTCTCGAGCGTGTCAATTCTTGGGAAGATCTCTCGTATGTTGGTCATCTAAAAAGCAGAATTGTATATCTCTCTCCACCGCCGAAGCTGAATATGTTGCTGTCGCCAGCGCTTGCACTCAACTATTATGGATGAGGCAAACTTTAAAGGAATACGGTGTCCATTGTGACAAAGTGCCTCTTTTATGTGATAGTGAAAGTGCAATCAAAATTGCGTACAATCCGGTTCAGCACACAAGGACGAAGCGTATTGAGATTCGGAATCATTTTATGCGAGACCATGTTGCTCATGGCGATATTGATCTTTCCTTTGTGAGCACGAAGAACCAACTTGCGGATATTTTTACAAAGCCACTTGATGAAGTAAGATTCTGCTATTTGAGGAATGAGCTAAATATCATTGATTCCAGGAGCTTGTCTTGATTACCCATGCACTCACTTGTACATCTCAATCCTTCTTTGGTCTAGGTGTGGGCATGGATATAGGGGGAGTGTGGTCCTGTTGGGCCACGAGATAAACAAAACTTTTTCCCTACACGGTGATCCCAAGATCCAGCTCAGGTAGAAGGCCACGAGGATTACCACTAGACACGCAGTTGCGGAATTGATGAAGCACATCGCTTGATGCATTGCAGTCCTCGCGATCCGTTCCGGTTCCAGGATCCACGATCCGTACTGTCTTCACGATCGTCGAAGTGCTGAACGTACAGCACCTCCGCCGGTATCCACACGTACGAGGAGGAGCGCCGGCGATGGACTGCTAGGTCTGGTATGGCGGCGATAGGACGGACTGGGGCTAGGGTTTCCAACACATGGAGTGACCTAACCTTGTGCTCTAAGCACCTGTGCCCTAGCTTATATAGGGAGTGAAAGTGGGCTCCACTCACTTGTGGCCCATTCACTAAAAGGCCTATATTAGCCACTGCAAGTCTCACTTGCTGACTAAGTCCATGTCTCTATTTGGGTCCAACCCAAATAGGTTTCCTGTTTGGGTCTAACCCAAACTTGCTCTGGCTCTTAAGTGTGTGACCCGACAGGCTCATGGTAACCCGGACACGATTCCGAGTCTCACTCGTGATCGATCAGTTGGTAGCGGCTCCTAGCAGAACGTGCCAACTCCCAAGTACCAATAAGTCATGACGACATACCTTCCAATGTGACTTTCGTCTGAGTCCCTCATGATATACCTTGTCAGACTATAGGCGAATGACCGTCATCCCTTAAATAGTCCGACTCTCTTTCTCGATCCGAGATAAGTGATTCATCCGACTAACTCTTAGTCGGCTGTCTCGATTAACACTTATCCGAGACGCGCATGACCATGCTTTCCGAATCATATCTTCCGAGAGCGCCCAGAGAATATCTCTCCAGATGGAGGGGCAAAATCCCGTCTTGGTTATTCACATCACGCAGCTTGATTCTCCGTCGACCCGAACTCTGCCTTTATAACTGCCCAGTGACGGAACTGCGTTTGACAGAACCTAAGTCGGAGATCCTCAACTCGGATTGTGCAATAACCTCAGGTCTAAGGATTACATTGATTGAGACATGCAAATGACGGCTTGTTCGTTGCATCTCAATATGGGTCAGTCTGACTCGCTAAACTCTTTAGTCGAATCCGTGTAAGTCGGAATAGCATCTTCATGCCCATGACAAGTGGAACCTAGTCATCTGCCGACTTTCACATTGGTCTAAGTTGTGTGTCCGACACAACCTCAATGACCAAGGACAATTAGTATGAACAACATGAATATGTAGTTCCACAATCAAATCACATATTCGATGATACATATCAGTAGTTCATACATGGACCATAACCTTATGAATGCACAGGAATATCATCATACATGATTGCCTCTAGGGCATATTCCCAACTGGTCCTAACTCATTGGGCTAACCCTCCCCCCATAATGCCAAAAGCAAGATAAATCAATTCTCTTAATATCATTTTGTGATATGTGAGCTTATTGATGAGTATTGGTCGTGAACCCAAGATATATCTTCGCGGTGTCACACCATACACTCCAACAAGGTGGCCTCGGCCACCGCCCTCACCCTTGAGGGGAATTGGCTCTTTTTGTATGTTCTTTGATATCTCATGTTCTTATGGGAATCACACTCAATCTTGGCTTTTATTTGATTTGGATTTTGCAATTTTGAGTGTCTAGTACCATCTCAGTTTGGCTCTCTTAATCCTAAGCCTTTCCCTACCCCTAAGCCATCTATTCTAGCACAGAAGTGCCTTGTACACCTTGTGGGGGTGTTGTCTGGGGATGCGCGGGCCTGGTTCTGTGTACAACAGAATCCTAGATTTGAAGCCGGATAATCCAGCCCATGTGTAGGCCGGATAATCCGGCCCTGGCGGATTTCATCTTAAAGGGCAGGGATCGGGGGGAAGGGCTCATAACGAGCAACACTTCTCCCCCAACCCTCTCCTCCTCCTCAGCCGCCGCCTGCTGTCCCCCACCCTCCCCGGAGCCTCTCTGGCCACCGGATTTTCCGGGCCTCCCCGGATCTTCTTCTCCTGGACTTGTGTGTATGCTTATCCCCTTGCTATCGCCCTTATTCTCCTCACAGGTGGTTCCAGTGTTCCCAAGACCTATAAGCGCCGCCCTCGTGCCAAATACTTTTGGGATGACGGACAGGGTAACTTAGTGGACGAAGTTGAGTTGAGGAGAAGAAAGAACGAAGAGAAGCACATGGCTGAACAAGCAAAGAGGACTAGGAAGGGGGTGTCCAAGAGGAAGGGCAAGGAGCCCAAGCTCAACTACAGGACTTTGGATGCAGTCTCCTATTCCGCCATCCGTCATCGTGATTTGTTTGCTGAGCTGCCTCGTGATGATGAGCTGGGGGATACTCGTTTTTGGTGTGCAGAACAGAAGGGCATCTATGAGAATGTGTATGCCAGGCTGAACATTAGGCCTATGCATCCGCTGATACTTTTGTTGATGCTTTGGAGAAGGCTCATCTTGTGGATGCGATGTTTGTGGCTGAGAGGATGGGGCTACACCACCTCATGTCTCTCAACTGCTCCTTTGACTCTGAGGTGGTGAAGCAGTTCTTCTCCACTTTGGTTATTTGTGGGGATGAGCGTCGCACTATGAAGTGGATGACTCATGAAAGGCCTATGACTGCTGATTTTCACGTGTTTGCTGAGGTTCTTGGATACTCTTTCCATGGCAGGGATAGAGCTAGTGGCCACTGCATCATCACCCAGTTGAAGCCCAACAAAGATGATGCTCTCTCTCCTTGCACTTTGGACAACGTCATTGTGGGCACTCTGGCTGGCCTTGCTCCCATCTATGCTGCCTTAGTGGGTCTCTTCCGTGACTCCATTACTCCGAGTGGGGGCAACAATGACAGCATATGTGGTCACCTTGTTCAGCTACTTCAATTTTCTCATGAGGTTGCCTCTTGCGAGGACGAGTTAGTGCAGTACAGGCTGGATGTCATGGACTTCATTTACCATGAGCTGTGTGATGCTATGTTCAACCGTTTGTCCATTCCCTATGCGCCCTACATTATGATGTTCATCCGGCACCTGCTTCCTGCTGAGGAGTTCCACATCGACTCGGTGCACAAGGCCAAGAAGATCTATACAAGGTTCGGAAGACCTCTCACCCCTCCTCTGCTCCTGAGGGCCTCATGAGGAATGCGTGCAGGCCCCCTGTGCCTCCCGTTGCCCGTGACATCAAGCAGCTAAACTGGTTCCAGCGTAACATACTCTGCATGGGCGTGGACACGCGCAAGGGTCAGTACGAGGCATACAAGCAGCGCCATGAGTTGGCTCACTCCCAGCAGCTCATTCTCCACCATGTGTCCGGTGCTTCGGGTGATCCTCCGGCTCCTACACCTCCCACTCCGTATGCTCGGTGGAACTCTTCCTCTGGGTTGAACTATGGTGAGCTGGAGCGTCACTTGTTCCCCTCTGTGCCTGTTGCTGATGATGAGGATGAGGAAGGTGACACTAAGGAGCTTGAAGATGAGGATGAGAATGAAGACGAGGAAGAGGATGAGGACGAGGACTACGAGTGATCCCATGGGGCGCTAGCATCGCTCTTCTCCCTTTTTAGTGTCTCGTTGCCAAAGTGGGAGAACTAGTTCTATTAGGATGTCCGTGGATTTGCATGGGTCAGGCATAAGCACTTGCATTTTTCTATTCGTCTTTTTCTTGCTTATGCCCATTTAGCGTTGAACTTTAAATTTGTGGTTTGTGGTTGTTTGATACTCTATGTGGTTGTCTGGATTATTATGCCTATGGATTTCATCTCATGGATTATGCTTATGGAGCCATCTATTCATATCCTATTGCTGGAGGTTTTATCATGGAAGGCGCTTATATTGGTTATCCGGTTTTTTTCACAGAAGGCGCTTATATTGGTTATCTAGTAATAATTGTGGCTTATGTCAAGGATGCTTTCCCTCTACCTCGGTGGTATGTTTATGTTGCTCATATGTCTATGGAAGAGATTCACCTATTTGTGTGCATTTGTATTCCAATGCAAAAAATCTATTATGCACACACTGAGGGGGAGTCTCTTTCATGGTTATTACTGTTTGTCTTGTGACTTTCTCCTGCAAATCCTGGTATTGTCATCTAACACCAAAAAGGGGGAGACTGAAAGAACATTTCATGTTTTCCTATGTTTTGCGTGTTAGATAACAATACTATGGAGATTATTCATGTGCGCTAAGTGTGCAGGAAGCTTTGAGGGGGCCGGATTATCCGCCCCACCAAGGGCCAGATAATCTGGCCTACCTCATTGCTCAATGGGAGCCAAGGCGCGTCGCTCGGTATCCGGTCGGATTTTCTCCCAGAAAATCTGAACTGGGTCGGTTTTTCCTCCCCAGGCCGAATAATCCGGCCGTCGCGTGGGCCGGATAATCCGGCCCCTAGTTTTCGAGCAAAGGAAGCCAAGGCGCGTCGCTCGGTATCCGGTCGGATTTTCTCCCGCAAAATCCGAACTGGGGCGGTTTTTCCTCCCCAGGCCGGATAATCCGGCCTTCACATAGGACCGGATAATCCGCCCCCCAGAAGTTGATCAAGGGCAAGCTCAGCGCGACGCTCTGATAGGGGGTGGATTATCTGCCGGATATTCCGAGTCTGGGGCGGTGTTTTTCCCCAGGTCGGATAATCCGGCCCTCACTTGGCCTGGATAATCCGGCCCCCAAAGTGTCCAACGGCTGGTTTCGAAACGGGGTATAAATACCCCTTCTTCCCCAACAGTCAGACCTCTTGATTCATTCGAAATTGTCCAGACATTGTGCAAGAGCTCTCATTCTCGATCTCCCACGTCAACCACCCGAAGGTCTTGATCTTTGGGGGAATTGAAGGAGGAGAAGTTCATCATCATCACGAATGAAGCACTTCAACTCCTCTCCATTCACTGGGAGAAATCCCTGATCTAGTATTCTTGTCAATACCTAGATCTTGTTTATTGTATTTGATAAGTTTGTTCTTGTGGCAGCTTGTTGTCATTTCGGGAGACTCCAAGTTGTTGTGGAGTTGTTGCCCCGCTAGTTGTGTAGAGGCGCCGGTGCCCGCCTCCAAGGGTACCTATAGTGGAAAGGTGGATCAGGCCTTTGGTGGCGAGATCCATCGGAGAACAGGGTGAGGCCTATTGTGGCGTGGTTGTCTTAGTACCGCACACCCCTCCAACGCAGACGTACTTCCCTTAACAAGGAAGGAACTGCGGTCAAACAAATCCTGTGTCTCCGCGTGCTTCACTTCAGTTTACCCGTTCCTCTTCCACTCGCTCTTTACTCGCTAGTAGATAGGTTTGCATATAGGGAAATTCCACCTAATAGCTTATCTAGAGAATTTACCCTTTGTGCTAAGCCTAAAATTGAAAAAGTATTAAAAATTGGTGTAGCACCTATTCACCCCCCCCTCTAGGTGCCCATATGAACCATTTCACCTTCTGTGAGTTCTCAACTCTAATGGAAGATCGCTAAGTATTTTTTCACATATTCTCATTTCATCCATGATGGAGGAAAACCCATCCAATGGCTCATACTCTATGTGCCTTATTAAATAGAGTACAAAATGTCTCCCAACTCTCCATTGAATAGAGAATGGCTTGTTGGATGATTACGGAGAAAACACAAACATTCCAGAGTCATCGAATTATCTCCTAATGGTTATTGTATCAAGAATAGAAGATCACCTTTTACGAGGATATCCCTCAGGCATGGGTATTAATCTATGAAGTTGGACCCTTTTGCTAAGTTCCAAGTTAACCAATATATTCCCATGGTCGCAAAGGACCTCAATGGGATAGGCCATGATCTACTAAGATATTTGCAAATAGACATCTAGACTAAGTTTATAATAAGAGATCAATTTATAATTGGTCTCCACCAAAATTGTCATCCCCTGGACGATTTTAGTGATCACATGATCCCTAACCTCTGCACCTCCCCCGATCGTCACGACCATCAGTGCAGTATCAAAGGTAGACATTCACTAATGTCAATCACATCATCCATGTGACTCATGCTCGATCTTTCGATCTCTTGTGTTCTAAGGCCATGTCTGCACATGCTAGGCTCGCCAAATCTAACTTGTGTGTATTTGCTGTGCAACATGGCTTACACCCACTGTATGCAAACGTAGATATGTCTGACCCTACTCATTCTCCTCACGACCACCATTTCATTTACCCTGGGAATCAGGAACAACATCTTAGAACCTCGCAGGGCGCCTCATAACGAAGAACTTTCTTGGTGGTGCACACACAAGGGGAACACGGAACATTGGAATTAAATAGGGATTATCTTATTTGCTACCGTTGGGTATCTAAATACTAGCACACAATAAGATGTAAAACAGGTATCAACATCATATGTATAATGCGATATGATATGATATGGTGCTTATTGCGCCTTGATCTCCATCGAGCGCTCCGGCATGATCTCCATCTTGCCCTTGGTTTGACGCCAAGTCCATGATGCCTCCACCAGGTCGTCCATCGGAACGATGACTATTACTATACTACTTAGTAACAAAAAAGCAAACTACTTTACCTTCGCAACGACCAATGCCATATCATAATCACATGCCCCCTGAAAAATAAAGTTAGAGGCCTCTACTTTATCTATTGCAAGTTTTACGTGGTGGTTAGGGCTTTCGCAATAGAACCATTTCTAAACTACGAACTTTCCAACCATAACGTGGATCCGACAGTTGTCTCTATTACACCCCTTTCGGGGCCCTCCATTGTAAATGCTATATCAACTATCGAATGAGAGACAGACACCCGCTAGCCACTTATACGGTACAAGCCGTATGTTTAGCATGGAACCAGTCTCGCGTATGAATACACGTAAGGTCGGTCCGAGCCGCTTCATCAAACAATACCTCAAGGTCGCGAAGCTCCTCGCAGGTCACCCCTTGCTCCTTCTTTATTGTGCAGCAGCTCTGGCTCACGACATTTAAGCGCCCCAAGTGTTGCTCCTTATGTCTTCGTACACATCCGGTGCACGATGAGACCTCCAGCTTCCTGATCCCGCCGGGAGTGTGGAAGTTGATATCCGGCTAGGAATCCCTACAGTGCAACGGCGTATTGCAGGTGTGCCTTGTTCGCACAGCCCAAACTTGGGGCCATGGTCACAAGGGCTAGAGAGAGAGGGAAGGAGGAAGTCAACCAAAGGACTTCTCCAATTGATGGTGTGTTCTAATCCCACCCATGGGCACCCCTTTATATAGGCGGAGGGGGTGTGCCCTCCCCACTAGGTTAGCCATGTGGGACTATTAGTAAAGGGAAAATACCAGGAATTTTCATCCTGGCCGATTTGGCCGAATCAGTGCAGCCCAAAGCCAAAAAGGAGGTAGCAAACAACAGCCTTGGAAGGGGGCTGGCCGGGTGGGCCTTGGCGCGGACCACCTCACGCCCGCCTATCTCCTGCCCAGAGGCAGCCGGCAGTGAGCAGCCCGGGTAGGCCGGCCGCCCACCCCGCGGCCCACGTGCGCCCCGGCGGCCTGCTCGGTGGTCCCGCATGGACCCCGCCCGCTTAGCTGCCCGGGTGGCTCACCTGCCCCGCCGGCCCGGCTAGCTGGCCGGCTCCCCCGCGAGCCCCGCATGGGATGGGGTCAAGCCAGACTGGCTACCGCGGCTGCTAGCTGGCGCCTGCCCTAAGTGGGCTGCCTGGCCCACAGCGGCAGCTGCTGTTTTCTTTTCTTTTTCTTTTCCCTTTTTCTTTTTCTGTAGCTTTATTTCTAGGCCTTTTCCCTCCGGGATTTGGCCTAATATAAAAGTTGCCTTTATGGATCTTAATTTAAATATTATTTAGAATATATTAATTCATAATTAACATATACTAAATGTATATTCAAATTCCCATTTATCCGAAAACACTTTTCCGGGTCTTTTCCTTTATTCTTTCTCCGAACAACTTCGGATCTCTCTGCGGAACAATTCCGTCTTTCTCTTTCTCTACTGTGATTCCGCCTTATGAATGATCGCTCTCATCGTACCCTTAAGTGTATCCTCTCACGGCTCGGGAATGCTCTAGACATGATCTGTATCAATGATCAACAGAGGGACTAGGGATATCCATGTGACCCCTATGCATTCCTGATGACAATGTCGTTTGAACCGCTAAATGTAGCATCCAATTCCTTTTGTTTCTCGATATGACTTGTCCGAGATCCGATCATCGGTATCACATACCTTATTCAATCTCGTTCACAACAAGTTATGTTTTCTTGTTACCATGATCTTACATCCACATGGCCGAGTCACATGTTGCAACATTTATGGATGTAATCTCACCAAGCCGGCCGTATGTATCTTTACCTGTCATGTGGGTGAACAAATCCCAGTCTTGCAGTCACATGTCATCAACTGTTCCTTTGGAATACCCAACATACACCTTTATGGCCACCGTATTACCAGATGACGGTTGATGCAGTCAAAGCAGCCTCGGGAAACAGTGAGTAATACGAGCTCACGGTCTAAGGAAATGGAGTCTAGGTATAGTTGTTGCAACAATGAACTATATGACTGGATTGTGTTGCAATCTTTCGAGGAATGTCCATCACATCATTCTCCAATGATATGACCCCGTTGTCAATTGGCATAAATGCCCATGATCTTGAAACCCAGATCATCCTCATGACCAATGAACTAGTATGAATAGAGGCTACTAGGGACTTGGTTGTTTCATACCACACCTGTACCAATGTTTCTACTTGGCACAGTTATAGCACAATATGAAACAATTATAAACTAATTGAGATATGACAATAAAAACCTATTTATTATTTGCCTCTAGGGCATATCTCCTTCAAGAAGAACGTACATGCAATGACTCTAGCTGTGGTTCATGAAAAGAACAGACATGCAATGACACTAGTGGATCCATATGTGGTTTGTGGAAAGAACAGACATGCAATACCTCTAGCTATGGTTTGTGTTGGGGATATACTTGGCGTGACACCCATACCGGAGGGCAAGGAGGACGACATGGCGGAGGAGGTGGTGGCAGAAGCCGAAGTCCGGCTCCAAGGCACCCCAGCCACAGCCGACATTTAGGACGATCTCTATCCCCGAACGACGCAAGGCAGAGGATCAACTCCAATATAGAGGCGTGGGCGCTACGAAAATGATGATTTCTACGTGGGCCCGAAGTGTTTTGGACCATGCGTCAGAGCTACAAGATTCCCGGAAGGATTTGCTATCTCAAGGCACATCCAAGCCTACGACGGCATTGCTCGGCCAGATACCTAGCTACAGGATTTCTTCCAAGCTTGTTGCATCGCCAAAGGCGGAAACAGCATGGTCGCAACCCGATATCTCCCACTTATGTTGCGGAAAACGGCATGGCAATGGCTCAATGAACTTCCGGAGAACACCATCCACAACTGGTATGACATGCAAAGTGCGTTCTTTTGGAATTTCGAAGGCACATATCGGAGGCCCTGTATGGTTGGAGACCTACAGCGTTGCGCCCGGAAAGCCAGAGAAACTTGCCGGGATTACCTCGGACGATGGATCGACACCAAGAACTCCTGTGAAGGAGTAAACAATCAGACCGCGTTTGAAGCTTTCATCGCAGGGCTCCCAATTGGTCTACTACGACACCGCTTGAAGTGTGACAAGGTCACTGATCTGGGAGAGATGATAGAAACAGCGAGCAAGTATGCAGATGCTGACGATGATGCAGAGGGATTACTCAACGTCCTGGCTATGCCTCAGTCGGCAAAACAACCAAAGCAACAAGCTCAGAAGTGCAAAAATACCTCGGAAGAAAAACCCAACGCGGAAACAGCGGTGGTTACTACTGTTTCCGGGTTTGGAGGACGAGGAGGACGTGGCGGAGGCCGCGGGCGTGGCCGTGGGACATCAAGGGTCCAAAGTAGAGGAGAACAACAACCAGGAAAAACCTACACTTGGGCCGGCATTGCCAATAACCCATGTGTGCATCACCTAGATGCCAATGGGGGCTCATCCCACACCAACGTTGAATGTCATTTTAATGATGACATCAAGAGAGATGATACCGCGGGGTACAAAGCTAAGCGGAAGAAGGGAAAGAAAAATACCGAAAAAGACAAAGAGACCAAGGAAGATTCCGACATGGAGGAAGATGATGCTTCAAATCCCAAGTCGGAAGGGAAGAAAACTTTTCCCACCAAGAAGGACACTTACGTCACCTTCCTCGAATCTCAACCAGCAAAGGTCAAGAAAGTAGTTCTCCACGAGCTCAATGCAACAGTTCCGGCTGTCCCTCAATATTTGGACTGGTCGGAAGTGGCAATCACATTTGACCCCGCTGATTATCCGCCTAAGTTGCACAGGCGAGGAAAATACGCCTTAATCGTCAACCCACTTATTGACGGTTATGGTTTCTCCAAGACCCTTATGGACGGTGGTAGCAGCATCAATATTCTCTATGTCGAAACGCTACGCCGGATGAAGATCTCGGAAACACAACTGAACCATAGCTCTGTGATCTTTCACGGAGTTGTCCCAGGAAGACAAGCTAATTCCCTGGGAGAGATTACTTTGGATGTTACCTTTGGAACTCCAAATAATTATCGGACGGAGGCACTTTCCTTTGAAGTGGTCCCGTTCAAGAGCGCATACCACGCTATATTCAGACGTCTGGCTTACTGGGCTTTTATGGCTCGTCCGTGTTACATTTACAATATGATGAAAATTCCAAGTCCCAACGGCGTGATCACCATCAGGGGAGACCCGAAGAAGGCGCAAGAGTGCGAGGATGGAAATGCCGCCTTTGCCAAAGCCGTGCTGCACGCCCAGGAGTACCAGGAGATCAAGAAGAGCATAGATCCGTCCGAGATGCCCGCAATGAAGAAGGAGGTGACAAAGCCAAATCCGGAGTTCAAGGCATCAGAAGAGACGAAGAAGGCTCCGCTGAAGGATGATGACCCCTCCAAGGTGACCCAGATAGGCGCAGGCCTAAGTAGCGCATAGGAAAGCGCGCTCGTCAAGTGCCTCCAAGCAAATCAAGATATCTTCGCATGGCAGCCATCTGACATGACCGGAGTACCTAGGGAACTTGCCGAGCACTCTCTAAATGTAAACCCGAACGCTAAACCCGTCAAGCAGTCCTTACAATGGTTTGGCGATGAAAAGTGTAAGGCAATAGCTAAGGAACTAGCACGGCTCGAGTTAGCCGGATTCATAGAAGAGGTCATCCACACTGAGTGGTCGGCCAATCCTATAATGGTCCCTAAAAAGGACACCACTGATTTAAGGATGTGTGTTGATTATACTGCCTTGAACAAGGCTTGTCCAAAAGATCCGTTCGCTCTGCCTAGAATTGATCAAGTTATCGATTCTACGGCAGGCTCGGAACTCCTCTGTTTTCTCGACGCATATTCTGGTTATCACCAAATCCGGATGAAGGAATCTGACAAAGTCAAAACTTCGTTCATAATCCCCTTTGGAACCTTCTGTTTTGTTACGATGCCCTTTGGGTTGAAGAACGTAGGAGCTACGTACCAGCGCACGATGCAGCGTTGCCTCCATGACCAACTCGGACGCAATGTACATGCATACGTGGATGATATCGCGGTGATGTCCAAAAAGAAGGAAACGCTGATTTCCGACTTGGAGGAGACATTCGCCAATCTTCGAAAATACAACATCATGCTTAACCCGAAGAAATGCTTCTTTGGAATATCAGCCGGAAAATTGTTAGGTTTCATCGTGTCTCAAAGAGGCATAGAGGTGAACCGAGACAAAATCAAGGCTATACTCAATATTTCCAGGCCAACTCGCCTGAAGGACGTACAAAGATTAACTGGTTGCATCGCTGCGGTCAGTTGATTTGTAAGCCGGCTTGGTGAAAGAGTTGCACCATTGTATAAACTCCTGAAAAAGACCAAGGATTTTGTCTGGACTGACGAAGCTGAATCTGCACTACAAGATCTGAAGAGAGTACTCTCATTTGCTCCTATCCTTGCAGCACCAGAACCTCAGGAACCGATGTTGCTTTACATTGCTGCGACAAATAAGGTTGTCAGTTTCGTCATGGTGGTGGAGAGACCAGAGGAAAATCAGGAACACCTTGTGCAGCGTCCGACTTACTTTGTCAGCGAGGTCCTGACAGAGTCAAAACAGCGGTATCCGCATTATCAAAAATTGGCTTACGGTGTTTTTCTAGCATCTCGTAAGCTACGACATTATTTTCAGGAGCATCCAATTACCGTGGTGAGAAAAGCTCCCATGAGAGACATAATTAACAATAGTGACGCCACAGGACGCATCGCCAAATGGGGAATAGAGCTTTTAGCTTTCGATATTGAGTATAAACCTTGGACCGCAATCAAATCCCAGATCCTTGCTAACTTTGTCGCTGATTGGACAGAGACGAAGGAGAACATGGTCCTCCCTGAGTTAGAATATTGGACCCTCTTTTTCGATGGGTCTAAGGCTCGAGGGGGCTCGGGGGCTGGCGTGGTGCTCAAATCACCCCAGGGAGATAAACTTTTATACGGCTTGCAGATCCACTTCACAGCGACAAACAATATTGCCGAGTATGAAGCACTGCTGCATGGAATCCGGATTGCTAAGGACATTGGCATCCGACGTCTTATGTGTTACGGAGATTCGGATCTTTTTGCTCAGCAAGTGTCGGATATTTGTAACGCAAATAAACACATGGCAGCATATAAAGCTATTGTGGATGATCTATCTAAATTGTTCGAAGGATTTGAAGTTCAACACATCCCTCGAGTAGAAAATGAGGAAGCAGATGCAATATCTCGGATAGGCTCTGCGCGGAAAGAGGTCCCGGATGGCGCTTTTTTAGAGCACCTCAAAGTCCCCTCGATAAAGGGAGTAGATGAGGAATATCCAGCCAAATCCGACTCACCTTTGATAGCAGTTCTGGCTGTAATTCCCAGCTGGACTCAACCCTACCTCGATTATTTGGTAGATGGCAAATTACCCGAAGACGCGGTGCTGAGCCGGCAGATTATCCGACGAGCAAAAGCCTATACTATTGTTAGAGGTGAGCTCCATAAACGGAGTGTTTCTGGGGTCTTTCAGCGTTGTGTATCTCCGGAAGAAGGAGTGGAAATCTTAAGGGAAATCCATGAAGGCGAGTGTGGTGACCATGCTGCAGCCAAATCTTTAGTGGCAAAAGCTTTTAGACACGGATTTTTCTGGCTTACAGCTCAGGCAGATGCCAAACGATTAGTCAAGACGTGCAAAGGCTGCCAAAAGTACGCCAAGCAAGCTCATGTTCCGGCTGATCAGTTGCGAACAATACCTATAACATGGCCCTTTGCGGTCTGGGGGCTTGATATGGTAGGACCTTTTAAACCAACTCCAAGAGGATTCACTCACCTCTTAGTGATGGTGGATAAATTCACAAAATGGATTGAGGCTAAACCCATCACCACTTGTGATGGAGCAACAACCAAAAGATTTGTCAAGAATGTTATAATCCGGTGTCGTCGAATTGAGGACAAGTACGCCATGAGGGGGTCCTCGAGGCGTGCGGGAGAGAGGGGTGTGAGACGTACGGTGTTCCGGGACGATGAGCACACAAGTTTACCCAGGTTCGAATCCGCCGGCTTTGGACGGACCCTACTCCTGCTAGCAATCCAGTAATACGGCAGAGCCAGAATATGGGTTACAAGGGTTTCGCCTGTGCGATGTGAGATTGTAGATTATTGAGGTTATCTGGTGTTCTAAAGGCCCTTCCTAGGACGGCTTATATAGATATCCGGCCTAGGGTTTACAGGAGAGATCAATCCGGCTACGACTAAGAGTTGGTTACAGAGTACATCTTGAACTACAAGTAACATTATGGGCCTAAGTCGGTAAGTCTTATGGGCCTTCCCGTAGTCAGATTGGACTCCGTCTTCTCTCTCTAACTGGGCCGCCCGTGAAGCAAAGATCTAACCCGAAGTGGGCCACCCTGGTCAGTGAGGAACTGTGAGGGTACCCGGAAAGTATATCCCCAACATCCTGTATGGTTACCCGCATAGCATCATCACGGACAACGGGAGTAACTTTTATATGGGAGAACTGGCTAAATTCTGCGACGAGCAAAATATCCGGCTTGACATTGCGTCAGTCGCACATCCACAGGCTAAGTCGAGATCATTTTGGATCTCATTTCAGCAACGACGCGAACTTCTTCGACTAAGTCGAGATCATTTTGTCGAGAAATCTTGGCATCCTCTTCCATATACGCGGCCACTCTAGGAGAAGTATGAATCAAATCACTAGGAAGAACTGCTTCTGCGCCATAGACCAAGAAAAAAGGTGTGTATCATGTTGACCTGTTTGGAGTTGTTCGTGAACTCCAAATTATAGAGGGTAATTCCTCTGCCCAAGCCCCCGCAGCACGTCGTAGTGGTGCTTCGAGTCTCGGTTTTAGGCCTTGTAAGATTAAACCATTTGCCCTTTCGACTTGTCCATTAGCCTGTGGATGTGCGACTGACGCAATGTCAAGCCGGATGTGCGACTGACGTCGGATGCCAATGTCCTTAGCAATCCGGATTCCATGCAGCAGTGCTTCATACTCGGCAATATTGTTTGTCGCTGTGAAGTGGATCTGCAAGCCGTATAAAAGTTTATCTCCCTGGGGTGATTTGAGCACCACGCCAGCCCCCGAGCCCCCTCGAGCCTTAGACCCATCGAAAAAGAGGGTCCAATATTCTGACTCAGGGAGGACCATGTTCTCCTTCGTCTCTGTCCAATCAGCGACAAAGTCAGCAAGGATCTGGGATTTGATTGCGGTCCGAGGTTTATACTCAATATCAAAAGCTAAAAGCTCTATTCCCCATTTGGCGATGCGTCCTGTGGCGTCACTATTGTTAATTATGTCTCTCATGGGAGCTTTTCTCACCACGGTAATTGGATGCTCCTGAAAATAATGTCGTAGCTTACGAGATGCTAGAAAAACACCGTAAGCCAATTTTTGATAATGCGGATACCGTTGTTTTGACTCTGTCAGGACCTCGCTGACAAAGTAAGTCGGACACTGCACAAGGTGTTCCTGATTTTCCTCTGGTCTCTCCACCACCATGACGAAACTGACAACCTTATTTGTCGCAGCAATGTAAAGCAACATCGGTTCCTGAGGTTCCGGTGCTGCAAGGATAGGAGCAAATGAGAGTACTCTCTTCAGATCTTGTAGTGCAGATTCAGCTTCGTCAGTCCAGACAAAATCCTTAGTCTTTTTCAGGAGTTTATACAATGGTGCAACTCTTTCACCAAGCCGGCTTACAAATCAACTGACCGCAGCGATGCAACTAGTTAATCTTTGTACGTCCTTCAGGCGAGTTGGCCTGGAAATATTGAGTATAGCCTTGATTTTGTCTCGGTTCACCTCTATGCCTCTTTGAGACACGATGAAACCTAACAATTTTCCGGCTGATATTCCAAAGAAGCATTTCTTCGGGTTAAGCATGATGTTGTATTTTCGAAGATTGGCGAATGTCTCCTCCAAGTCGGAAATCAGCGTTTCCTTCTTTTTGGACATCACCGCGATATCATCCACGTATGCATGTACATTGCGTCCGAGTTGGTCATGGAGGCAACGCTGCATCGTGCGCTGGTACGTAGCTCCTACGTTCTTCAACCCAAAGGGCATCGTAACAAAACAGAAGGTTCCAAAGGGGATTATGAACGAAGTTTTGACTTTGTCAGATTCCTTCATCCGGATTTGGTGATAACCAGAATATGCGTCGAGAAAACAGAGGAGTTCCGAGCCTGCCGTAGAATCGATAACTTGATCAATTCTAGGCAGAGCGAACGGATCTTTTGGACAAGCCTTGTTCAAGGCAGTATAATCAACACACATCCTTAAATCAGTGGTGTCCTTTTTAGGGACCATTATAGGATTGGCCGACCACTCAGTGTGGATGACCTCTTCTATGAATCCGGCTAACTCGAGCCGTGCTAGTTCCTTAGCTATTGCCTTACACTTTTCATCGCCAAACCATTGTAAGGACTGCTTGACGGGTTTAGCGTTCGGGTTTACATTTAGAGAGTGCTCGGCAAGTTCCCTAGGTACTCCGGTCATGTCAGATGGCTGCCATGCGAAGATATCTTGATTTGCTTGGAGGCACTTGACGAGCGCGCTTTCCTATGCGCTACTTAGGCCTGCGCCTATCTGGGTCACCTTGGAGGGGTCATCATCCTTCAGCGGAGCCTTCTTCGTCTCTTCTGATGCCTTGAACTCCGGATTTGGCTTTGTCACCTCCTTCTTCATTGCGGGCATCTCGGACGGATCTATGCTCTTCTTGATCTCCTGGTACTCCTGGGCGTGCAGCACGGCTTCGGCAAAGGCGGCATTTCCATCCTCGCACTCTTGCGCCTTCTTCGGGTCTCCCCTGATGGTGATCACGCCGTTGGGACTTGGAATTTTCATCATATTGTAAATGTAACACGGACGAGCCATAAAAGCCCAGTAAGCCAGACGTCTGAATATAGCGTGGTATGCGCTCTTGAACGGGACCACTTCAAAGGAAAGTGCCTCCGTCCGATAATTATTTGGAGTTCCAAAGGTAACATCCAAAGTAATCTCTCCCAGGGAATTAGCTTGTCTTCCTGGGACAACTCCGTGAAAGATCACAGAGCTATGGTTCAGTTGTGTTTCCGAGATCTTCATCCGGCATAGCGTTTCGACATAGAGAATATTGATGCTGCTACCACCGTCCATGAGGGTCTTGGAGAAACCATAACCGTCAATAAGTGGGTTGACGATTAAGGCGTATTTTCCTCGCCTGTGCAACTTAGGCGGATAATCAGCGGGGTCAAATGTGATTGCCACTTCCGACCAGTCCAAATATTGAGGGACAGCCGGAACTGTTGCATTGAGCTCGTGGAGAACTACTTTCTTGACCTTTGCTAGTTGAGATTCGAGGAAGGTGACGTAAGTGTCCTTCTTGGTGGGAAAAGTTTTCTTCCCTTCCGACTTGGGATTTGAAGCATCATCTTCCTCCATGTCGGAATCTTCCTTGGTCTCTTTGTCTTTTTCGGTATTTTTCTTTCCCTTCTTCCGCTTAGCTTTGTACCCCGCGGTATCATCTCTCTTGATGTCGTCATTAAAATGACATTCAACGTTGGTGTGGGATGAGCCCCCATTGGCATCTAGGTGATGCACACATGGGTTATTGGCAATGCCGGCCCAAGTGTAGGTTTTTCCTGGTTGTTGTTCTCCTCTACTTTGGACCCTTGATGTCCCACGGCCACGCCCGCGGCCTCCGCCACGTCCTCCTCGTCCTCCAAACCCGGAAACAGTAACCACCGCTGTTTCCGCGTTGGGTTTTTCTTTCGAGGTATTTTTGCACTTCTGAGCTTGTTGCTTTGGTTGTTTTGCCGACTGAGGCATAGCCAGGACGTTGAGTAATCCCTCTGCATCATCGTCAGCATCTGCATACTTGCTCGTTGTTTCTATCATCTCTCCCAGATCAGTGACCTTGTCACACTTCAAGCGGTGTCGTAGTAGACCAATTGGGAGCCCTGCGATGAAAGCTTCAAACGCGGTCTGATTGTTTACTCCTTCACAGGAGTTCTTGGTGTCGATCCATCGTCCGAGGTAATCCCGGCAAGTTTCTCTGGCTTTCCGGGTGCAACACTGTAGGTCTCCAACCATACAGGGCCTCCGATATGTGCCTTCGAAATTCCAAAAGAACGCACTTTGCATGTCATACCAGTTGTGGATGGTGTTCTCCGGAAGTTCATTGAGCCATTGCCATGCCGTTTTCCGCAACATAAGTGGGAGATATCGGGTTGCGACCATGCTGTTTCCGCCTTTGGCGATGCAACAAGCTTGGAAGAAATCCTGTAGCTAGGTATCTGGCCGAGCAATGCCGTCGTAGGCTTGGATGTGCCTTGAGATAGCAAATCCTTCCGGGAATCTTGTAGCTCTGACGCATGGTCCAAAACACTTCGGGCCCACGTAGAAATCATCATTTTCGTAGCGCCCGCGCCTCTATATTGGAGTTGATCCTCTGCCTTGCGTCGTTCGGGGATAGAGATCGTCCTAAATGTCGGCTGTGGCTGGGGTGCCTTGGAGCCGGACTTCGGCTTCTGCCACCACCTCCTCCGCCATGTCGTCCTCCTTGCCCTCCGGTATGGGTGTCACGCCAAGTATATCCCCAACACAAACCATAGCTAGAGTTATTGCATGTCTGTTCTTTCCACAAACCACATATGGATCCACCAGTGTCATTGCATGTCTGTTCTTTTCATGAACCACAGCTAGAGTCATTGCATGTACGTTCTTCTTGAAGGAGATATGCCCTAGAGGCAAATAATAAATAGGTTTTTATTGTCATATCTCAATTAGTTTATAATAGTTTCATATTGTGCTATAACTGTGCCAAGTAGAAACATTGGTACAGGTGTGGTATGAAACAACCAAGTCCCTAGTAGCCTCTATTCATACTAGTTCATTGGTCATGAGGATGATCTGGGTTTTAAGATCATGGGCATTTATGCCAATTGACAATGGGGTCATATCATTGGAGAATGATGTGATGGACATTCCTCGAAAGATTGCAACACAATCCAGTCATATAGTTCATTGTTGCAACAACTATACCTAGACTCCATTTCCTTAGACCGTGAGCTCGTATTACTCACTGTTTCCCGAGGCTGCTTTGACTGCATCAACCGTCATCTGGTAATACGGTGGCCATAAAGGTGTATGTTGGGTATTCCAAAGGAACAGTTGATGACATGTGACTGCAAGACTGGGATTTGTTCACCCACATGACAGGTAAAGATACATACGGCCGGCTTGGTGAGATTACATCCATAAATGTTGCAACATGTGACTCGGCCATGTGGATGTAAGATCATGGTAACAAGAAAACATAACTTGTTGTGAACGAGATTGAATAAGGTATGTGATACCGATGATCGGATCTCGGACAAGTTATATCGAGAAACAAAAGGAATTGGATGCTACATTTAGCGGTTCAAACGACATTGTCATCAGGAATGCATAGGGGTCACATGGATATCCCTAGTCCCTCTGTTGATCATTGATACAGATCATGTCTAGAGCATTCCCGAGCCGTGAGAGGATACACTTAAGGGTACGATGAGAGCGATCATTCATAAGACGGAATCACAGTAGAGAAAGAGAAAGACGGAATTGTTCCGCAGAGAGATCCGAAGTTGTTCGGAGAAATAATAAAGGAAAAGACCCGGAAAAGTGTTTTCGGATAAATGGGAATTTGAATATACATTTAGTATATGTTAATTATGAATTAATATATTCTAAATAATATTTAAATTAAGATTCATAAAGGCAACTTTTATATTAGGCCAAATCCCGGAGGGAAAAGGCCTAGAAATAAAGCTACAGAAAAAGAAAAAGGGAAAAGAAAAAGAAAAGAAAACAGCAGCTGCCGCTGTGGGCCAGGCAGCCCACTTAGGGCAGGCGCCAGCTAGCAGCCGCGGTAGCCAGTCTGGCTTGACCCCAGCCCATGCGGGGCTCGCGGGGGAGCCGTCCAGCCAGCCGGGCCGGCGGGGCAGGCGAGCCACCCGGGTAGCTGAGCGGGCGGGGTCCATGCGGGACCACCGAGCAGGCCGCCGGGGCGCACGTGGGCCGCGGGGTGGGCGGCCGGCCTACCCGGGCTGCTCACTGTCGGCTGCCTCTGGGCAGGAGATAGGCGGGCGTGAGGTGGTCCGCGCCAAGGCCCACCCGGCCAGCCCCCTTCCAAGGCTGTTGTTTGCTACCTCCTTTTTGGCTTTGGGCTGCACTGATTCGGCCAAATCGGCCAGGATGAAAATTCCTGGTATTTTCCCTTTACTAATAGTCCCACATGGCTAACCTAGTGGGGAGGGCACACCCCCTCCGCCTATATAAAGGGGTGCCCATGGGTGGGATTAGAACACACCATCAATTGGAGAAGTCCTTTGGTTGACTTCCTCCTTCCCTCTCTCTCTAGCCCTTGTGACCATGGCCCCAAGTTTGGGCTGTGCGAACAAGGCACACCTGCAATACGCCGTTGCACTGCAGGGATTCCTAGCCGGATATCAACTTCCACACTCCCGGCGGGATCAGGAAGCTGGAGGTCTCATCGTGCACCGGATGTGTACGAAGACATAAGGAGCAACACTTGGGGCGCTTAAATGTCGTGAGCCAGAGCTGCTGCACGATAAAGAAGGAGCAAGGGGTGACCTGCGAGGAGCTTCGCGACCTTGAGGTCGGCTATGAGTATGACTACATCAACCACGTTCCCCTTGGAATGTTAACCACATACAGTCTACAATGGTATGTATTCTCTATGCATTGGTCGTTACCACATTACTACATAGATAGATCCTAGGCAGTTTTTGGGGTTCCAACGTAGGAATTTTTTTGTTTTCTGCTGCGGATCCCCTTCAGTGGTATCAGAGCCGATCTATGCGTAGGATTGCTGTACGGCCAGTACACACAAGTATTGTGCGGGCATTGAGCTCGTGGAGAACTGCTTTCTTGACCTTTGCTGGTTGAGATCTGAGGAAGGTGATGTAAGTGTCCTTCTTGGTGGGAAAAGTTTTCTTCCCTTCCGACTTGGGATTTGAAGCATCGGCTTCCTCCATGTCGGAATCTTCTTTGGTCTCTTTGTCATTTTCGGGATTTTTCTTTCCCTTCTTCCGCATAGCTTTGTAGCTCGCGGTATCATCTCTCTTGATGTCGTCGTTAAAACAACATTCAGCGTTGGTGTGGGACGAGCCCCCATTGGCATCCAAGTGATGCACACATGGGTTATTGGCGATGTCGGCCCAAGTGTAGGTTTTGCCTGGTTGTTGTTCTCCTCTACCTTGGACCCTTGATGTCCCACGGTCACGCCCGCGGCCTCCGCCACGTCCTCCTCGTCCTCCAGATCCGGAAACAGTAGTGACTACTGCTGTCTCCGCGTTGGGTTTTTCTTCCAAGGTATTTTTGCGTTTTTGAGCTTGTTGCTTTGGTTGTTTTGCCGACTGAGGCACACCTAGGACATTGAGTAATCCTTCTGCATCGTCGTCGGCATCTGCATACTTGCTCGCTGTTTCTATCATCTCTCCCAGATCAGTAACCTTGTCACACTTCAAGCGATGGCGCAGTAAACCAATTGGGAGACCTGCAATGAAAGCTTCAATCGCAGTTTGATCTTTTACTCCCTCGCAGGAGTTCTTGGTGTCAATCCATCGTCCGAGATAATCCCGGCAAGTTTCTCCGGCTTTCTGGGTGCAACGCTGTAGGTCTCCAACCGTACAGGGCCTCCGATATGTGCCTTCGAAATTCCGAAAGAACGCACTTTGTAAGTCATACCAGTTGTGGATAGTGTTCGCCGGAAGTTCATTGAGCCATGATCGTGCCGTCTTCCGCAACATAAGTGGGAGATATCGGGTTGCGACCAGGCTGTTTACGCCTTTGGCGATGCAACAAGCTTGGAAGAAATCCTGTAACCAGGTGTCTGGCTGAGCAATGTCGTCATAGGCTTGGATGTGTCTTGAGATAGAAAATCCTTCCGGGAATTTTGTAGCTCTGATGCGTGGTCCGAAGCACTTTGGGCCCACGTACATGTCATCGTTTTCGTAGCGCCGAGCCTCTATGTTGGAGTTGATCCTGTGCCTTGCGTCGTACGGGGATAAGGATCGTCCCAAATATCGCTTGTGGCCGCGGTGCCTTGGAGCCGGACTTCGGCTTCTGCCACCACCTCCTCCGCCACGTCGTCCTCCTTGACCTCCTTGGGGGCCGTTGTGATAATTGTGTTGTGGAGAGGGTGGTGCAGCTGGGTTGTTTCCGGCTGATCGCCGACCTCCGTCCGGAGCGTTATTATTCTTGTTCCGGTGAGGTTCTTGACTATGACGAGCCCCGTGCCGGCTCGTGCCAGCGTGGTTTCCGTCGTTCCTTCGTCTATCGTTCCTACCATGGTGAGGCTCCGCCGGACGGTTTTCGTGTCTAGGAGGTGGCATTTTCTGACGATCCTCCTCCCAACGTTTCTCTTTATCTTCTCCTTTTCGGGGAGGATTCCTCGGAATCAGTGCAGCGATCACGTCTTTCTCGGCTGCTGGAGCGACGTTGCTCCAGTTATGTGTAGTTCTGCGGTGTTGCCCCAACGATCCGGTTCTTAAATAATTGTCTTCCCTGTGTTCGGGTGACGATGTTGCGCCCGATCGTAGTGGGACCTTACGTCAGCCCATGCCGGATCTGTGCGACATTGGTCGGAATCCGAGACCAGCTTTTGGCTTCCAGACAGGGCGACTTTTTGCTACTCCAATCCCTTATTGAGTAGCTTGATACCCAAACGTATCTCCTCTGGTCCTAGATTAGCCGATAGAATTTCGGGAGCTGCCACGGTATTTTGCACTAGTGTTGGGTAAACCCAATCTCCGTTGCTATCCTTCCGTGGCTTCCCCATCTCATCTCCAAAAAGGACGGCACGGACACGTGGGAATTGGTTGTCATCTATGTGACGCTTCCATGTCTTCTGATGTAGACGGGACATGTACTCCTTGTTTGACATGCGCTTCTTCTCCACCTCGATGTTTTTGGCTTCATCAAGGAGTTGTTGACGGCGCGCTTCTAGGGCCTGGGCCCTTTCGTCCAGCTCATCTGCAGTAAGTTCTGCAGCTGTAGGGATAGGTGTGGTTAATGCGGCATCGATGAGTTTACGCGCACCTTCAGTGATCACGTGTCCATCCACCGATGCTTCTTTTTTCGGCTCGTCTGGGATTAGTGCTCCATCCGAGTCTTCCTCGTATTCCTCGGCAATCACCTCCTCTGCCAGAGGGTCTTTTGTCGGGGTCTTGTTTTTCTTGTTCTTCTTCTTTGCCTTCTTGGCAGCGCCGGTAGCAAAGACGGCTTTGGGCCTGTTTCCCGGAGTCAAGCTCTGATCGGTACTTTCGGATATTTGGACTTCGGGATTGTCTCTGACGTCCATGTCATCCTGCGTTTCGAGAGAGTGTTCCCCGGATCCTTCATCCATGGCTTCTCCATCCTCTGCAGCTTTGGAGTTGTACTCCTCTTCATATTCCGCGAAGAACTTTCGGAAATCTGCCGACGTCATGGATTCATCCGAAGATGCAGGAACGTCGACGTTTGTTCCAATTGCCTCCAGCACCGAGTCAGTGTTTTCTCCAGCATCGGCAGAGCCAAATCCGGATCCAACACATCCGACGAAGTGCGATGCGTGCTTCCTAAGGTACCTGCGGCTTTCGCGATCAGCCATATCGAAACTTTTAACGGTTTCAAGGATTGCATCTGCGCTAGCGCCTTGCAGTATCATACATCTTAGTGTGTACCTGAGGAAAGGCATGTCTGTCCCGACATCGCCAGAGTCGGAACCAGTGTCGTTGATGTGCTCCTCCTGGATTTCGACTTCCACGGGTGGGTCGATCTGGGATCCGGCTTCACTAGGGAGATCCACTCCAGATTCGACTTGGACCGTGCGGTTTTCTTAAGGCTCGGATTTTTCCACTATCTCTGCAATTTGTGCGGTTTGGGTGGGGTTAGGGTTTTCTGAGATCCGGAACTCTGCCGCCTCTGCGGACAAAGGGGACCCAGAAGATTCTTCCGCCTCTATCATCACCGCTGGGGTGGGTTGGGCAGGTTCAGCGAAACCAATGTAAACATCGATCTCGCCAAAAGACATGATAGTATAGGCAGTCACGGCCTCCCTAGCCAGAATCCAAGTCTTGTCGAGAACGATGAGAGGGACGTCGCTGGCGTAGAGGATGCGACCGACGGCGATGGTCTCGCCGATTCCGATTCTTGCAGATTCCGCTCGGAACGCAGATCCGAAGCTCACTTGCCCCACGGTGGGCACCAACTGTCATCGGATTGAGGACAAGTACGCCATGAGGGGGTCCTCGAGGCGTGCGGGAGAGAGGGGTGTGAGACGTATGGTGTTCCGGGACGGTGAGCACACAAGTTTACCCAGGTTGGAATCCGCCGGCTTTGGACAGACCCTACTCCTGCTAGCAATCTAGTAATACGGCAGAGCCGGAATATGGGTTACAAGGGTTTCACCTATGCAATGTGAGATTGTATATTATTGAGGTTATCTGGTGTTCTAAAGGACCTCCCTAGGACGGCTTATATAGATATCTGGCCTAGGGTTTACAGGAGAGTTCAATCCGGCTACGACTAAGAGTTGGTTACAGAGTACATCTTGAACTACAAGTAACATTATGGGCCTAAGTCGGTAAGTCTTCTGGGCCTTCCCGTAGTCGGATTGGACTCCGTCTTCTCTCTCTAACTAGGCCGCCCGTGAAGCAAAGCTCTAACCCGAAGTGGGCCACCCTGGTCAGTGAGGAACTGTGAGGATACCCGGAAAGTATATCCCCCACATCCGGTATGGTTACCCGCATAGCATCATCACGGACAACGGGAGTAACTTTTCTATGGGAGAACTGGCTAAATTCTGCGATGAGTAAAATATCCGGCTTGACATTGCGTCAGTCGCACATCCACAGGCTAACGGACAAGTTGAAAGGGCAAATGGTTTAATCTTACAAGGCCTAAAACCGAGACTCGAAGCACCACTACGACATGCTGCGGGGGCTTGGGCAGAGGAATTACCCTCTGTAATTTGGAGTTCACGAACAACTCCAAACAGGGCAACACGATAGACACCTTTTTTCTTGGTCTATGGCGCAGAAGCAGTTCTTCCTATTGATTTGATTCATACTTCTCCTAGAGTGGCCGCGTATATCGAAGAGGATGCCGAGATTTCTCGACAAAATGATCTCGACTTAGTCGAAGAAGTTCGCGTCGTTGCTAAAATGAGATCTATAGCCTATCAGCAGAAGTTACGCAAGTATCATAGCCAGAGAGTCCGAACTAGATCTTTCAATAAAGGTGATTTGGTTCTTCGTCTTGTGCAACAAAGAAAGCACAAACTTTCCCAGTATGAGAAGGGCCCTTTTTAGTTAGTCGAGTATTGCACAATGGATCGTACTACTTAACTGACATGAGGCCAGTCAAAGAAAGACCTGCTACTAAGAAGAGAAAGAGAGCTGGAGGCACTACAAATCCGGATGAGTTAGACAGACCATGGAATATTGCTCAGCTATGTCCCTTTTATTCTTAGTTTATCCTTCTTTGTAATCATATATATGTACATGTTCTGTGAAAAATAAAAGTTTTGGTTGCCTCAAGTTTTTCTGAGAAGCTTTTACCATCTTATTTCCAAATGATCATGTCATAGTCGAAAATCCCAGAATGCTTGAAAGTACTTTATGCTCATGTTCGTTCTGGTCTAGATTTCCAATTCTAAAATTGCTACCTTCGGGTATAACTCCAAAATTTCTAGTCTTTACTTCGGTTATTTGTCTGATTGCTGGATGCATGTATTTTCCAAGTAGTGAATTGTTGGTACTGGAAGCCGGCTTTGTTTCCGAGTTTAAACTGGTTTAGCAATTGAGCTCCGTTGCTCGGCAAAGTTTCCAGCGGAAGGTTTAGCCGGCTCACGAAACGGACGAAGCGGAAAGCCATATAAACGATAAGTAAAGACAAAAAAATACAAGTGCTTATGTAAACATTTCAGGCACAAAAAAAATCAACGCCAAAAGTGCTGAATAGATCAAAAGCTTAGCACTAGCAAAATAAATAGTACTTAATATTTACACACGCATCATGTTTTTCCCAGAATAATACATAAGTTTCTGGTCTATGATGCAGAAGGAGATGAAGGAGCTGCCGACTTGCTGGTTACTTCGCCTTGATATCGTTCCGAGATGTCTGCATCCGAGGTGGTGCGTTCATCGTCGGAAACATCTTCGGTTTCTTCTGGAGGAGGAGGTGGAGTAGCTACGCGTGTGAAGAAGGGGATCTCGTAGCTGGTCAGATCAGCCACGTGACACCCATATCCGGCGCAGGAGTGCATGATGGCTTGAAGGTCTTGCTCCTGGCCATCTTCGTCTACCTTGCAGTACCCTCTGGTCACTTGCGATATCTCCATGTTTCCATGGTGGCTCATGACCATGGTGAGAGCGTTCTGCACAGCAGTCCGCGCGTAGGACATGTTCCAGTCCCGAACAAGCTGCGGCATCTCCATGGCCTTGTCCCGCACCTGAAAATCCGACATGCTTGGCATGTCCGGAATCTTGAGAGCTTCGCCGATGTCCTCAAGGGATTGGCGGAAGTCATGAAGCAGATCACCGACTTGGGTAAGCCGGTGAGTGCGGGGCTCGGAGGAGGAAGAGTCCGTCAAGTTCAGAGCACCTATACACAAAACAAGTTAAGAAAAATCCGACATTGATAAACGTCGAAGAAAAAGAAAAAAATCAGACAGATGGAACATACTGAGAATGACATCGTCAATCTTGGTCTTCTCCTCCCGGAGACTCTGGAGTTCAGCCCGGAGCGCCTGGGACATATGCTTCTCTCTGCCATGCTCATTCTTCAGGTCTGAGATTATTTTACCTTGAGCAGCGATCTTGCGATCACGCTCATCAGTGGCCATGGAGGAGGATTCAAGGACTTGAGCTATACTCCTTTCATGATCCGCCTTGAGCTTATCCAGCTCTTGGCGAAGTCCCTTGTTCTCCACCACCAGGGTCTTGAGGTTCTCGGCCTCTTCAATCATGGCGACGGATTGTTTCACCAGCGCTGTAAGTCAAAAAAGAACAACAGTTCAGAAAAATCGACATTAAAAACAACAAAGACAAGGTTTGAGTCTCGGAATGTTTACCTTCGGCCTCATCCTTGGCTACTTTAAGTTCAGCATTTTTAAGCCGGAGAGCTTTGATCTCTCTCCGCTTATCGCAGACATTGGTCAGCAATTCCTGGTTATAGGAACATACTTTCTGTAAGTCAGAAAGCTACTTAAGACTCGGGCTAATATTTTTTGCTAAATATCAGCACGAGCCTTGGGGGCTACACTAGTTCCTTCTTTGGCATCCTAATGAAGCATAAACCCGGATTATATATCCTACTTCATGCTTGGGTGCTAGAGGATATGATATAACATAATGGAAAAACAAGAGTTGGAATTCCGACTTACATATTGTTCGCGGGTGAGCTTATCCAAACCCGCGTTCACTTCAGCGGTCACCTTCTCGGCAAGAGTAAGAGCGATCATTGGGGTTGTTGGAAGCTCGCCAGTCCTAATCCTCTCGTCGCTAAGGTGGACTTGAGCGAGAAGGTCAGAGAACTTGACATCCTCTGCTTCTTGCGCTTCTTCTTCAGGAGATAAATGGCTTTTCTCCAGGACTTGCCTGGCTAGCCGCTGGATCTCCTCTGCAGATTTCCGGGACAGGCCAAACTTGGCAAGTCCTGGATTGCTGATGAGATTTTCGGCAAAGGTTTCTGCCGAGGGATCATTACCCGAAGAGGGTTCACCCTTATCTTGATCTGATGCACCCACGGTGATGTCAGTTTGCGACCCAAGGATCGCAGGCTCCGTTGGAGGAGCCGAATCTTCTGCAACCACCGGAGAAGGAGTGATCGCCGAAATTGCAGAAGGTTGAGGGGCAGGAGTCGGAGGAGCCACGGCAGGGGAAGCTATGGTGAGCTTCGTCTGTCGCAGGGGCTTTGAAGGAATCCCTTTCCCCTTACCCTTGATGAGCGGCTTTGCTCTGAGAATGTAGTAAAGTTGGAAACATTACATCTCGGAAAGAAATTCGAATAAAGTACAAAGGCGGAAAGTTGTGACTGAAAGTTACCTCTTCACAACAGGCACCTCCTTTGTGCCAACAGCCACTGTCGGAGCTTTGCGCTTCTTGAGCGCAAGGTCCGGCAATGGGACCACTTCTGTCTCCTGAGAAAACTCAGGAGGATATCCTTCGAGCGGAGCAAGTTTCGACTCGGGGAGGTCAGCAAGCTGAAAACAAGAAAACATATCAGTATTGCAGTATAACTCGAAGATTGAAACACATAAAAAGTGTGATGATGGAAGCTTACCGGCACCACGGGTTTTTCTGCCGTGTGCATATCCAGAGAAACCTCCAGAATTCTCCTCTCGATCTGCTCCTTGATCAGCCACTTGATCTGACTTATGTAGCCTTGAGTGGTGTAGGCTTTGGGGCTGATGCGGAGGGAGTCTATTTTGCATGACATGATGGAGTGCATCAGTCTATCCCCGTGGTACTGAAGTGGCTGGATCCGACGTGAGACCCAGCACTAGACCAAGTCGGATCCCTTCAGACCCTTATGCTTGATCAAATATTCGATCTGCCTCTTAGCGAGGATCAGATCATCGGTGAGAGCCGGAACAGCCTCGTCCCAAGAAGGTTGGGCCGTGGCAGCTCCGTCGACAAAAGCCGGCAAAGCAGTAGCTTTGCCGGGAGCCGGAATATCCCTATGATAGAAAAAAGTGGCTGGCCATTGTTTGACCGAGTCACTAGCTAGAATTTTGGGATAAGCCCGGTCACGTCTAAGTGAAAAGCTAATAGTGCCGGTGATGTAAGGAACACCGGCAGTGATGGAGTTTCTCCGGACATGAAAGTAGTACCGGAAGAGAGTCAAACTTGGCCTAATGTCGAGAAAGCCCTCGCAAAGCGAAGCATACGCACTCATCTCTAAGAGAGAGTTAGGAGGAATATTATGGAGTTGAACTCCGTAATGATCTATCACCTCGGAGAAGAACTCCGAGGGAGGAAAAGACAGACCTCGGTCGAGATGGGTGCCGAAGTGGACCCGCTCGTCGTCACGCGGGTTGGGGATGGTTTCACCGGAGCCGCTCCGCCAGTCACCGGCGACGAGAAGCCCCTCCTTCTCCACGTTCTTGAGGCCCTCCTCGTTGAGGGCGTAGCGGATCCATATTCCCCGGAAGCTCTCCTTCTCCGCTGCTGCTTCCGCCATCGCCGCTGCTGCTGCCAAACCGGAGGAAGAAGATGAAGCCATTTCTCCGGTGAGAAGATGACCTGAAAGGGGCGGCATTGGGAGTTCTGTGGGGGAAGGACGAGGAGGCTCTGTGCGCGCATGAGGATTGGGAGGAAAGGAAACGGCAAAGGACTAGTGGAAAGGAGAAGGAGAAATCCAAACCCCTTATATCCACCTAACTACGCCAAGATTTGTGCAAATGCTATAGTGTAACTGCCACGCGTCGTGGAAAGAACTGGGAAGGACCCACGCGATGATTGTGTCTCCTCGATCTCCACGCACGCATTGAAACGGCACCTCGGTTCCGTGAACCGCGGACCCACCAACGGTCATGCTGATGCCACGCTTGTCAGATGACGTGACTTGACCATGCTTATGTCAGGTGGCGTTAGAGACAAAGTTCCGGCTTAGTTTGAAATCAAGCTGGAAAATTCAAGTAACCTGTTGATAGGTCCGACTTACTTTTAAGACCCGGATCGTATTTTTTGTTGTGAAGTTTCAGGAACCCTTCAAGATTCTGCAAGCCGAAGATCAAGCTAGACGATGATAAATCCAACTTTGGATCTTGGAGGCCTCCGTGGGCTGCTATTGGGGATATACTTTCTGGGTATCCTCACAGTTCCTCACTGACCAGGGTGGCCCACTTCGGGTTAGAGCTTTGCTTCATGGGCGGCCCAGTCAGGGAGAAAGACGGAGTCCAATCCGGCTATGGGAAGGCCTAGAAGACTTACCGACTTAGGCCCATAATGTTACTTGTAGATCAAGATGTACTCTGTAACCGACTCTTAGTCGTAGCCGGATAGATCTCTCCTGTAAACCTTAGGCCGGATCTGTATATAAGCCGTCCTAGGGAAAGCCTTAGGGCATAACGTCAATAGTCTACAATCTCAACTCGCATAGGCGAAACCATTGTAACCCATATTCCAGCTCTGCTGTATTACTGGATTGCTAGCAGGAGTAGAATCCGTCCGAAGCCGGCGGATTCGAACCTAGGTAAACTTGTGTGCTCACTGTCCTGGAATACCGTACGTCTCACACCCCTCTCTTCCGCACGCCTCGAGGACCCCCTCATGGCGTACTTGTCCTCAATCCGACGACAGTTTGTGAAAAGAACAGACATGCAATGACATTGGTGGATCCTTGTGTGGTTCGTGAGAAGAACACACATGCAATGAAACTGGGTGTGGTTCATGAAAAGAACACACATCCAATGACACTGGTGTATCTTTATGTGGTTTGTGAGAAGAACAGACATGCGATGACACTGAGATCCATGTGTGGTTTGTGAGAAGAACACACATGCAATGACACTGGGTGTGGTTAATGAAAAGAGCATACATGCAATGACACTTGTGGATCCATGTGTGGTTTGTGAGAAGAACACACATGCAATGACAGTGGGTGTGGTTCATGAAAAGAACACTCATCCAATGACACTGGTGTATCCTTATGTGGTTTGTGAAAAGAACATACATGCAATGACTCTGATTGTGGTTCATGAAAAGAACAGACATGCAATGACACTGGTGGATCCATATGTGGTTTGTGGAAAGAACAGACATGCAATGACTCTAGCTGTCGTTTGTGGAAAGAATAAACATGCAATCACACTGGTGGATCCATGTGTGGTTTGTGAGAAGAACACACATGCAATGACACTGGGTCTAGTTCATGAAAAGAACACACATCTAATGACACAGGTGTATCCTTATGTGGTTTGTGAGAAGAACAGACATGCAATGACTCTAGCTGTGGTTCATGAAAAGAACAGACATGCAATGACACTGGTGGATCCATGTGTGCTTTGTGAGAAGAACACACATGCAATGACTCTGGTTGTGGTTCATGAAAAGAACACACATGCAATGACACTGGTGGATCCCTATGTGGTTTGTGAGAAGAGGACACATGCAATGACACTAGTTGTGGTTTGTGAAAATAACTCACATCCAGTGACACTGGTGGATCCATATGTGGTTTGTGGAAAGAACATTCACGCAATGACTCTAGATGTGGTTTGTGAAAAGAACATACATGTGTGGCATGTGAGAAGAACACACATGCAATGACAGTGGGTGTGGTTCATGAAAATAACACACATCCAATGACACTGGTGAATCCTTATGTAGTCTATGATAAGAACAGACATGCAATGAATATAGCTATGGTTTCTGAAAAGAACAGACATGCAATGACAGTGGCTGTGGTTCATGAAAAGAACACACATCCACTGACACTGGTGGATCCATGTGTGGTTTGTGAGAAGAACACACATGCAATGACTCTGGTTGTGGTTTGTGAAAAGAACACACATGTAATCACACTGGTGGTTCCATGTTTGGTTTGTGGAACGAACAGACATGCAATGACACTGGTGTGGTACATGAAAAGAGCAGACATGCAATGACACTGGTGGATCCATGTGTGGTTTGTGAGAAGAACAAACATGCAATGACTCTGGTTGTGGTTCATGAAAAGAACAGACATGCAATGACACTAGTGGATCCATGTGTGGTTTGTGAGAAGAACACACATGCAATGACACTGGGTGTGGTTCATGAAAAGAACACACATCCAGTGACACTAGTGTATCCTTATGTGGTTTGTGAAAAGAGCACACATGCAATGACACTGGTGGATCCATTTGTGGTTTGTGAGAATAACACACATGCAATGACACTGGGTGTTGTTAATGAAAAGAGCAGACATGCAATGACACTAGTTGATCCATGTGTGGTTTGTGAGAAGAACAGACATGCAATGACTATGGCTGTGGTTCATGAAAAGAACATACATGCAATGACACTAGTGGATCCATGTGTGGTTTGTGAGAAGAACACACATGCAATGACACTGGGTGTGGTTCATGAAAAGAACACACATCCAATGACACTGGTGTATCCTTATGTGGTTTGTGAAAAGAACATACATGCAATGACTATGGTTGTGGTTCATGAAAAGAACAGACATGCAATGACACTGGCTGTGGTTCATGAAAAGAACACACATCTAGTGACACTGGTGGATCCATGTGTGGTTTGTGGGAAGAACACACATGCAATGACTCTGGTTGTGGTTTGTGAAAAGAACACACATGCAATCACACGGGTGGATCCATGTGTGGTTTGTGGAAAAAACAGACATGCAATGACACTGGTGTGGTACGAAAAGAGCAGACATGCAATGCCACTGGTGGATCCATGTGTGGTTTGTGGCAAGATCAGACATGCAATGGCACTGGTGGATCCTTATGTGGTTTGTGGAAAGAACAGAGATGCAATGACTCTAGCCGTAGTTTGTGAAAAGAACAGACGTGGAATGACACTGGTGGATCCATGTGTGTTTTATGAGAAGAACACATGTGCAATGACACTGGGTGTGGTTCATGAAAAGAACACACATCGAATGACACTGGTGGATCCATGTGTGGTTTGTAGGAAGAACATACATCCAATGACTTTGGTTGTGGTTCATGAAAAGAACAGACATGCAATGACACTGGATGTGGTTCATGAAAAGAACACACATCCAGTGACATTGGTGGATCCATGTGTGGTTTGTGGGAAGAACAGACATGCAATGACACTGGTGGATCCTTATGTGGTTCATGAAAGGAACATAATCCAATGACACTGGTGTATCCTTATGTGGTTTGTGAGAAGAACAGACATGCAATGACTCTAGCTGTGGTTCATGAAAAGAACAGACATGGAATGACTCTGGCTGTTTCCATGTGTGGTTTGTGAGAAGAACACACGTGCAATAACTCTGGCTGTGGTTCATGAAAAGAACACACATGCAATAACACTGGTGGATCCATGTGTGGTTTGTGGAAGAACAGACATGCAATGACTCTGGCTGTGGTTTGTGAAAAGAACACACATCCAATGACACTGGGTGTGGTTTGTGAAAAGAACACACATCTAGTGACACTCGTGGATCCTTATGTGGTTTGTGAAAACAACACACATGCAATGACTCTGGTTGTGGGTCATGAAAAGAGCAGATATGCAATCACACTGGTGGATCCATCTGTATGTTTGTGGGAAGAACAGACATGCAATGACACTGGGTGTGGTTCATGAAACGAACACACATCCAATGACACTTGTGTATCCTTATGTAGTCTGTGAGAAGAACAAACATGCAAAGACTCTAGCTGTGGTTCATGAAAAGAACAGACATGGAATGACTCTAGCTGTTTCCATGTGTGGTTTGTGAGAAGAACACACAAGCAATGACTCTGGCTATGGTTCATGAAAAGAACACACATGCAATGACACTAGTCGATCCATGTGTGGTTTGTGGAAAGAACAGACATGCAATGCCTCTAGTTGTGGTTTGTGAAATGAACAGACATGCAGTGACTCTAGTTGTGGTTTGTGAAACGAACACACATCCAGTGACACTGGTGGATCCATATGTGGTTTGTTGAAAGAACAGACATGCAATGACTCTAGATGTGGTTTGTGAAAAGAACAGACATGCAATGACACTGGTAGATCCATGTGTGGTTTGTGAGAAGAACACACATGCAATGACATTGGGTGTGGTTCATGAAAAGAACACACATCTAGTGACACTAGTGTATCCTTATGTGGTTTGAAAAGAGCACACATGCAATGACACTGGTGGGTCCATGTGCGGTTTGTGAGAAGAACACACATGCAATGACACTGGGTGTGGTTAATGAAAAGAGCAGACATGCAATGACACTGGTTGATCCATGTGTGGTTTGTGAGAAGAACAGACATGCAATTACTATGCCTGTGGTTCATGAAAAGAACAGACATGCAATGACACTTGTGGATCCATGTGTGGTTTGTGAGAAGAACACACATGCAATGCCACTGGGTGTGGTTCATGAAAATAACACACATCCAATGAGACTAGTGTATCCTTATGTGGTTTGTGAAAAGAACATACATGCAATGACTCTGGTTGTGGTTCATGAAAAGAACAGACAAGCAATGACACTGGCAGTGGTTCATGAAAAGAACACACGTCTAGTGACACTAGTGGATCCATGTGTGGTTTGTGGGAAGAACACACATCCAATGACTCTGGTTGTGGTTTGTGAAAAGAACACACATGCAATCACACTGGTGGATCCATGTGTGGTTTGTGAGAAGAACACACATGCAATGACACTGGGTGTGGTTCATGAAAAGAATACACATCCAATGACACTAGTGTATCCTTATGTGGTTTGTGAGAAGAACAGACATGCAATGACACTGGGTGGATCCATGTGTGGTTTGTGAGAAGAACAGACATGCAAAGACTCTAGCTGTGGTTCATGAAAAGAACAGACATGCAATGACTCTGGCTGTTTCCATGTGTGGTTTGTGAGAAGAACACACATGCAATGACTCTGGATGTGGTTCATGAAAAGAACACACATGCAATAACACTAGTGGATCCATGTGTGGTTTGTGGAAGAACAGATATGCAATGACTCTAGCTGTGGTTTGTGAAAAGAACACACTGTGGCATCCCGCAAAAACCACTACTAGAAAATCGCGTTGTATTTGTGCATTACATCATCATGACCGCATGCTCATGTTATCATGCCACCTTGCATTTGAGCATCGTCATGTCATCATGCATTTGTTTGTCTAAATTATTTTCGGAACGCCCAGGTTTGTTTTTCTAAATATTCCCGTCTCTATTCAAATTAAAACTCCGGGTCTCCGGAATATTTTGGTTTGTCTAAATACGGTTTGCAAAAGCCCCGTTTTAAATCATAAAATATTTATTTTATTTTAAGGGGGCAGCCGTACCGGGCCGATCCGACCCAGTCGGCCACCCCCAGTACAAAACCAGAGCTACCCAAACCTTTGCTACCCAATCCTAGTCTACTCAGCCCTTCCCCTCCCTCCACCTCACCCCTGCCACATCACTCCGGCCAATCCCTGTTTGACACCTCACCCACTCCACACACACACACGCAAACAGACACAGCAACGCCCGCAACCCCACACCACCTGGCCACCTGCGCGCCCCCCACTCCCGTTTCCCGCTCCTGCTCCCTCCTTTTCCGCGCCCGCACGCGCCTCCACCCGTCGTCCTTCCTTTTTCCCGCTCGCCCACCTACCCTGGGCCCCACCCCGCCAGCCTACCACCGCCCCGACCGCCCGCGCACACGCACGCGATCGCGTGGCCCCACGCGCGTCTCGCGCTCCCCTCTCTCTCCGCGCCGCTCTCCTCCTCCTCACCGTCCCCCACCTCTGCGCCAGCCGCGTCCGCACCGGCCTCGCTCTGCCGCCCTCCACCGCGCGCCCCGCCGGCCGCCTCGAGCCGAGCTCCGCCACCCTCGGCCTCCATCGCCTCCGGCCGCTGCACGTCCCGCGGCCCGCGCGACCCTCCTCTCTAACCGTGCCTCCGCCCAACGCAGAGCCGCCGCGCGCGCCCTCGTCTTCCTTGGAGACCGCCGCCGCCCGAGCTCCTCCCGCCTTCCGCGATGCCCTCCCCCGCGCCGGCCGCCACCTCTACTCCGCGCCTGGCTCTCCTCACGGCACCGTGGTTTTCTCCTCCGAGCCGACCGCCGCCTTGCCTCGCTCGACCCAGCGCCGCGAGCCGCCGCCCCGTCTGTCCTGTGCGGCTCCTCGCGCTCGACGTCTTTCCCCGCCTCCAGCCACGGCGATTGCCGCCTCGTCCCCACGACCTCGGCCACCGCCAGTTCGGGGCCCGCCAGCCCCGCTCGCTGCGGCCCCACCTCCGTGACCTCCACCACGGACGCCGTCCGCCCCCTCCATCTCGTCCTCGTCCGTCGAGCGGTCGCCGCCAAGCACGTCTGTAGCATCGCCCTCTACGGTTCTGCAGGTCGTGTGCGTCATCTACTCCTGGACGTGTGACTGCCCTTTGCTTTATTACGCATGTTGTGCTCTGATCCACTTCCGGTGGTGTTGTTGATAGCGATGCTACGCTACTTCCTGAACTGCAAGATGGTGATGTTGCCCGAGACCTCTGTGGTGGACAAGACCTACATGTAGGAAAGTACCTGACTTGGGTGCTGACGACAATGCTAACAAGAACCACCGTGATGCCACTCGGAGACCATCGACGCCATTCCAAGTTCATCATCGACATCCGGAGGCAGATCCTCAAAGAACCTAGAGACCGATCCGGAACCTGACGCCACGCCGAGGTCTACCTCATGGATCCGAAGCTCGATCCCGAAGTCCGACCCTGAAGACCAATCCTGCCGGAACCGAATCCCACCGACCCCCGTTGAACACCAAGTTCGCCGAACCCTAATGTGATCCCCTAACCAAGACCTCTATCTTATAAATGCCATCTATATGAATTGTTTTATATCAATTGTACATGCCTTCATACATATTTTATGGGTCCAGGTTGTATAGTCGATTCACCTCATAGTTAAATATGGAGACTATATGCGGGATATACTTGTCTCATATCGCCTCCATTTAAATTTGCGTAGCAAACCGATGACATGCTTTGCATTGATAAATCAACATTTAAATTGCGGGGTTTCTAAATAACTTGAATCACCTAATTAAGTGCCAGGACCCCGGTTTCGCTTAATACTGCCTAATTGAACCGCATCTGCATCATATCATAAGCATGCCGGATCTTCCGCCGTAGTATTAAATATTGCATCCTGTGTTTCTTCTAGTGTTTGCTTCTTCGCGGACTAGGCCGATGAGTTGATGCGAGTGTCGACAAGTTCTCCGGATATGAACCTTCAGCAGTGTTTCCCAGGCGAGCATCCCTTCCCCTTCTACCTATTTTGCATTTATAGTCTTTATTTCCTCCTGCTGAACTATTGCTATCTGTGTCGTGATGCTTTAGTGTTCCGTACCAGATATATCCCGTGCAGCCTCTATATTGCCTTGGACACCTCCTATTACCTGGGTTTGGTAGATAGCTGGCCTTGCGAGTCGTAGTTGCGTGCTTAGGTGCGATCTCGTATTGACAAGTACCACAGTTGTTGGAATGCTAGCAGATGGTTATTGGTGGAGATGTTTATTGATGGAGATGATCATGACTTTAAATACAACTATTAAAAATGCTAGATATAACTAATGCAGAGGCATCGGTGGGCAATAGATGTTATTTGGTTCTTCCACGCTCACTTGTGTCTCGTAGGACCCCGAGTACTTGATACCTGTTCCTTGATTTTTCGCACTATCCACATCCGGGAGGCCTTATGGACCCCCCCTGAGCCAGAGCTTGATTCATCTCTATTTCTTGGGGCCACAAAGTAGTTTGGGGCTTTATTACTATCCTGTACTTATGCCATGTTACTGCTTTATTTACGATTGTGCGTGGAGCACCTGTACTATTTTGGATTGCGCCACGTTTTCGCAGTATCGACAAGCCCAGTCACACTTTTGGGTTCCCAGTCGTTTACAGCCATCGTCGCAAACCCTGGGTCCGTTCCGGAGCCGGCCAACTTTGTTGCGGGTAGCTTAGTGGGGTGGCCCCCTGAAATATTTTTGAATCATGTGATCGCTTTGTCGTGAATGCCTCGTTGGGTTTTGAGTTGGTTTTTCCGAGGTTGATCGAGTGTGTGTTGCTATTTGTGCACCCCTGCAGGGTAAAACTTTCTGAAAGTCGTGTCCGCGGTTATGGACGGCTTGGAGCACAATATCTCGATCATAGACAAGCATAACTAAAGTAGTGCTATAAATTTGACTTAATATGTGACTAGTAATCAGCTCAAGTATAACGGAATGGATATCAAAAATGCCAACAACTGGTGGATCTAGGTTGTTTTGTGACATGCTATATCCTAGTAAGTATTGCAACTCCAATGGAATGTGATAAAAGTGCCAACAACTGCTGGGTTTTGGGATTCCTTAGGACAAAGATATCTTGCTAGTAACTGTTCTAACTACAACGGAGTGACTAATTAAAACTGCCCACTACTTATGCTTCAGGATGACTCATGCTATCTATATCTGATTAGTAAGTGCTACAACTATAAAAGAATGAGTAAAATTGCCAACTGTGTGAGTTCCTTGGTCCGACTTCCTCGTTTGGTCTCGAGGGGGAAATACCAGGATGGGTTTGTTTGGTGTTAGCTTCAGGTTGGTTCCAAATAGGTCTTTCTTATCCCTCTCTGATAACCACCAGTTGTATCGAGTCTCTATAGGTTGTCTAGTGCTGCTGCACTGCCGCTTCAGCCCTCCTTACCTATGTAGGCGAGAGCCGCCGAATTCTAGCCTCGCCGTGTACTAGCCTCAGTACTGACGCTCCTCTTTTTTCCTTTGCCCTTTGTCAGCACACCTTTTGTTTTAGCAGGTTTGAGATCGACGTCGTTAGCAGGGTTAGCCTTCCGGCTTGACCTGGGCAGGGTTATGGACCCCATTGGTTATTCTTCAGGGCTCTTAGCCCCATTTGCATTTTTGTCCGTAGTCGGACGCTCTATCGTTTTCAAGGTGATTTGGATCTTTGTATTGTATATCTGTATTCTTGACTCAGGGAGTCGCTGTTGTATATATATCTGTTCAGTGGGTCCCATCGAGGACTGTTGTGTGATGTTATTACTTTGTTTTCCACCCGCACGAAAGTGCCTGGTGGGTGTCCTTGAATCGTTTCTATGCGGGTTTGGCGGAAAGGGATAAAACTTGCATAGGGCCGATTTGAGGGTGTTACACACACATCCAATGACACTAGGAGTGGTTTGTGAAAAGAACACACATCTAGTGACACTCGTGGATCCTTATGTGGTTTGTGAAAAGAACACACATGCAATGACTCTGGTTGTGGTTCATGAAAAGAACAGAAATGCAATGACATTGGTGGATCCATGTGTGGTTTGTGACAAGAACACACATGCAATGACAATGGGTGTGGTTCATGAGAAGAATACACATCCAATGACATTGGTGTATCCTTATGTAGTCTGTGAGAAGAACAAACATGCAATGACTCTAGCAGTGGTTTGTGAAAAGAATAGACATGCAATGACACTGGCTGTGGTTCATGAAAAGAACACACATCCAGTGACACTGGTGGATCCATGTGTGGTTTGTGGGAAGAACACACATGCAATGACTCTGGTTGTGGTTTGTGAAAAGAACAGACATGCAATCACACTGGTGGATCCATATGTGGTTTGTGGAAAGAACAGACATGCAATGACACTGGTGTGGTACATGAAAAGAGCAGACATGCAATGACACTAGTGGATCCATGTGTGGTTTGTGAGAAGAACAGACATGCAATGACTATGGTTGTGGTTCATGAAAAGAACATACATGCAATGACACTAGTGGATCCATGTGTAGTTTGTGAGAAGAACACACATGCAATGACACTGGGTGTGGTTCATGAAAAGAACACACATCCAATGGCACTGGTTTATCCTTATGTGGTTTGTGAAAAGAACATACATGCAATGACACTGGTTGTGGTTCATGAAAAGAACAGACATCCAATGGCATTGGCTGTAGTTCATGAAAAGAACACACATCCAGTAACACTAGTGGATCCATGTGTGGTTTGTGGGAAGAACACACATGCAATGACTCTGGTTGTGGTTTGTCAAAATAACACACATGCAATCACACTGGTGGATCCATGTGTGGTTTGTGGAAAGAACAGACATGCAATGAAACTGGTGTGGTACATGAAAAGGGCAGACATGCAATGACATTGGTGGATCCATATGTGGTTTGTGGCAAGATCAGACATGCAATGACACTGGTGGACCCTTATGTGGTTTGTGGAAAGAACAGAGATGCATTGACTCTAGCTGTAGTTTGTGAAAAGAACAGATGTGGAATGACACTGGTGGATCCATGTGTGTTTTATGAGAAGAACACATGTGCAATGACACTGGTTGTGGTTCATGAAAAGAACACACATCGAATGATACTGGTGGATCCATCTGTGGTTTGTAGGAAGAACATACATGCAATGACTTTGGTTGTGGTTCATGAAAAGAACAGACATGCAATGACACTAGATGTGGTTCATGAAAAGAACACACATCCAGTAAGATTGGTGGATCCATGTGTGGTTTGTGGGAAGAACAAACATGCAATGACACTGGTGGATCCTTATATGGTTCATGAAAAGAACATACATCCAATGACATAGGTGTATCCTTATGTGGTTTGTGAGAAGAACAGACATGCAATGACTCTAGCTGTGGTTCATGAAAAGAAGAGACATGCAATGAATCTGGCTGTTTCCATGTGTGGTTTGTGAGAAGAACACACATGCAATGACTCTGGCTGTGGTTCATGAAAAGAACACACATGCAATAACACTGGTGGATCCATGTGGGGTTTGTGGAAGAACAGACATGCAATGACTCTGGCTGTGGTTTGTGAAAAGAACACACATCCAATGACACTGGGTGTGGTTTGTGAAAAGAACACACATCTAGTGACACTAGTGGATCCTTATGTGATTTGTGAAAAGAACACACATGCAATGACTCTAGTTGTGGGTCATGCAAAGAGCAGACATGCAATCACACTGGTGGATCCATGTGTATGTTTATGGGAAGAACAGACATGCAATGACACTTGGTGTGGTTCATGAAACGAACACACATCCAATGACACTTGTGTGTCCTTATGTGGTTTGTGAGAAGAACAGACATGCAATGACTCTAGCTGTGGTTCATGAAAAGAACAGACATGCAATGACTCTAGCTGTTTCCATGTGTGGTTTGTGAGAAGAACACACAAGCAATGACTCTGGCTATGGTTCATGAAAAGAACACACATGCAATGACACTGGTCGATCCATGTGTGGTTTGTGGAAAGAACAGACATGCAATGCCTCTAGTTGTGGTTTGTGAAATGATTAGACATGCAGTGACTCTAGTAGGTGGTTTGTGAAACGAACACACATCCAGTGACACTAGTGGATCCATATGTGGTTTGTGGAAAGAACAGACATGCAATGACTCTAGATGTGGTTTGTGAAAAGAACAGACATGCAATGACACTGGTGGATCCATGTGTGGTTTGTGAGAAGAACACACATGCAATGACACTGGGTGTGGTTCATGAAAAGAACACACATCCAATGACATTGGTGTATCCTTATGTGGTTTGTGAAAAGAACATACATGTAATGACTCTGGTTGTGGTTCATGAAAAGAATAGACATACAATGACATTGGATGTGGTTCATGAAAAGAACACACATCCAGTGACACTAGTGGATCCATGTGTGGTTTGTGGGAAGAACACAGATGCAATGACTCTGGTTGTGGTTTGTGAAAAGAACACACATGCAATCACACTAGTGGATCCATGTGTGGTTTGTGGAAAGAAAAGACATGCAATGACACTGGTGTGGTACATGAAAAGAGCAGACATGCAATGACATTGGTGGATCCATGTGTGGTTTATGGCAAGATCAGACATGCAATGACACTGTTGGATCCTTATGTGGTTTGTGGAAAGAACAGAGATGCAATGACTCTAGCTGTGGTTTGTGAAAAGAACAGACATGCAATGACATTGGTGGATACATGTGTGTTTTATGAGGAGAACACGGGTGCAATGACACTGGGTGTGGTTCATGAAAAGAACACACATCCAATGACACTAGTGGATCCATGTGTGGTTTGTGAGAAGAACATACATGCAATGACTTTGGTTGTTGTTTATGAAAAGAATAGACATGCAATGACACCGGGTGTGGTTCATGAAAAGAACACACATCCAATGACACTTGTGTATCCTTATGTGGTTTGTGAGAAGAACAGACATGCAATGACTCTAGCTGTGGTTCATGAAAAGAATAGACATGCAATGACTATAGCTGTTTCCATGTGTGGTTTGTGAGAAGAACACACAACCAATGACTCTGGCTATGGTTCATGAAAAGAACACACATGCAATGACACTGGTCAATCCATGTGTGGTTGGTGGAAAGAACAGACATGCAATGCCTCTAGTTGTGGTTTGTGAAATGAACAGACATGCAATGACTCTAGTTGTGGTTTGTGAAACGAACACACATCCAGTGACACTGGTGGATCCATATGTGGTTTGTGGAAAGAACAGACATGCAATGACTCTAGACGTGGTTTGTGAAAAGAACAGACCTGCAATGAAACTGGTGGATCCATGTGTGGTTTGTGAGAAGAACACACATGCAATGACACTGGGTGTGGTTCATGAAAACAACACACATCCAATGACACCGGTATATCCTTATGTGGTTTGTGAGAAGAACAGACATGCAATGACACTGGGTGGATCCATGTGTGGTTTGTGAGAACAACACACATGCAATGACACTAGGTGTGGTTAATGAAAAGAGTAGACATGCAATGACACTAGTGGATCCATGTGTGGTTTGTGAGAAGAACACACATCCAATGACACTGGTGGATCCTTATGTGGTTTGTGAAAATAACATACATGCAGTGACTCTATTTGTGGTTCATGAAAAGAATAGACATGCAATAACACTGTGTGTGGTTCATGAAAAGAACACACATCCAGTGACACTGGTGGATCCATAGGTGGTTTTTGGGAAGAACAGACATGCAATGACTCTAGCTGTGGTTCATGAAAAGAACAGACATGCAATGACACTGGTGGATCCATGTGTGGTTTGTGAGAAGAACACACATGCAATGACTCTGGTTGTGGTTCATGAAAAGAAAACACATCCAATGGCAATGGTGTATCCTTATGTGGTTTGTGGAAAGACAAACATACAATGACTATAGCTGTTGTTCATGAAAAGAACAAACATGCAATGACACTAGTGGAACCATGTGTGGTTCATGAGAAGAACACACATGCAATGACTCTGGCTGATCCACATGTGGTTTATGAGTAGAACACACATGCAATAAACTCTAGTGGATCTATCTTGGCATAATTTGATGTATGCCACGATGTATTTCATTGTACAAGACACTCACTTTCGATTTTTATACTACTCAATTTTTCCCTTCGTTTTTTGATACTACTCAGTTTTGCCCTTCCCCTCTCTCTCTCTCTTTCGTATAAGCCCAAACATGTGCTCACTCTATCTGCTACACCTTGATTGGTTGTCACAATTTTCACGCGGATCGTGCGCACCAACCGTTGATCCTGTGTGATCCAACAATGATCGTTGCACACATTGTGCCCTTCACAGTACATCGTGAGACAACATGGATGTCTCCCTCAGCGTGAGACAGCACAGACGTCTCCCTCTACAAGAAGGAACACGATGTCGTCCATGGAAAAAGTCTTCGAGCGGTCATGTCACGTTTAATCTAGTCTGCAAAGCCTACTACTGCTACTACAACACATGCACAGGGCAACAGGGTCATCAAGTGCACGGTTATCGACGGGACGCTGCAATTTATTGCCACTTGATTTTAATAAGACATATCGCATTTTTACGCAGCGCTCTCAATCTCACTTCCAACTGGGCCCTACCGCAAGTTACTTCCATGAGTCAAGGGCCCCCTCGAGTAGATGTAACGTTGCTAGAAATTGGTTCCGGGCCACTTGCATGCAGTGGAATCGAGGTCTGCCATGAGCGTGTTTTTAGTGCAGCTCTAAAGTGGAGATCATGGTTGTTTCAAAAAAAGGGAACCCAAAAAAAGGTGGAGATCGTGGTAGCCCCCCCCCCCCCCCCGCCCACCACATGTGTCCACTCGAGGACTACGAACAGTCTGGTGTTTATAAACCCGCTCGACCTTCTTCTTCCATGTGCTCTTGTCATTTCCCCCCAATCTGTCTAGTCCCAAAACTCCAATCTGCACCTACCGCACGCGCCAAAGCTCCCTAACCTGCACTATCTCCTTCCCTAGGTGCGCCAGTTGAAGGCAATCTGTCTAGTCCCAAAACCCCAATCTGCACCTACCGCACGCGTGGATACAACCGGAGGTGAAGCCAGTTGAAGGCGCAGTAGCAGATGGCTTGGTCATCGCCAAGCAGGTGGAGGCGTCTTCACCCGGCACGAACGTCGCTCGTCGCCGCGCCGTCGAGGGTTCGAGCTCATCCGTCCAGCCAGTAGCCGTCGCTGCCAAGAAGCAGGCGGCCGACAATGTCGCGGTGCCAGCGGCAGATCTGGATGGGGGCAGGCGGCAGGCGGAGGCAATCGGGTTCTCTACATCAACGACCCCATCACCGTCCAGGAAATCTTCGACGCAATCGCGGAGAATGACGAGTGCGAGGAGGAGGTCCCTGATGAAGAGTCCGAGGTACTACATTGCTAGCTTCTCTAGTCACAGCCGCAGATTTCACTGTTCATACATAGGATTTGCTCAATCGTGTACAAATTCTTTTGCTCTTGAAGTAGGGTAGTATATATATGGTTCGATCGGTCGATTGATGCATCTGCCATCTAGTCACAAAACCCCAATCCGTCTAGTCACAAAACCCCAATCTGCTCATCTGCCATCTAGTTGAGTTTGCTAGTTGAGTGTTGATTTCGATACACAACATGCCTATAACATTACATTTCTATTCCTTATTGAGCCCAGTGATTCAATTTTCCCCCAAAATAGTGCAAGGGCATCTGATGGTGTCGTTTTCTTAGGGATGGTTAGTGAACCTGAGGCAGCAATGCACATAAACAATATAGGTTGTGTTGTTGGTATTTTGGTTCTCCGACTCCATCTCTGAAAAAAATGATGCCCTAATTTTTTTCTCATATGGAACCTATATATATAATCTTTGTATTGTTTCTGATCTATGAATGCGTCATATGATGCATATGTATATCCCTGGATATTGTTTTGTATGATTACATTTCAATTTCTTATTGTGGAAAATGATTCAAATATGCCCTAAAGAGAGGTAGACACATTGGTGTCAGATTTTTTCAGGGATAAGTTAGCAAACCTGGGGCCATGTACAAGATCAATATAAGTTGTGCAATTGTTACTTGGTTCGCTTATGCAATCCCCGAAGAAACTTATGAGGACACATTCTTTATTCTACATTCATAGAACTATGATATTTGAATTATCTATTCCATGCGTTCATAGTGTATAAGAATTACATTTTAGTTTTTCACCGAGGCCGATGATTGAAATTTGCCCCAAAAGAGTTCAAGGGGAGACACGTATGATGGTGTCGTGTTTTAGGGATGGGTTGGTGAACCTGAGGCAGCAATGCACACAAACAATATAGGTTGTGTTGTTGGTACTTTGGTTCGAAACTCCATATCTAAAACAAATTATGAGGCCCTTGATTTATTCTCATATGGAACTACATATATGATCCTTGATTTGTTTCTGATCTTTGAATGATTCGTATGATGCATATGTAAATGAATGGTTTTGATCATAAGCATTTTTAACATGTACCCGAAGATTAATTGTTTGGTTTTTTAATTTATAATTACAATATTTAGGCTTGTTTTTGTACCTGACTATGTATATCCCTGAATAATGTTTTGTACGATTACATTTCAATTTCTTATTGTGGCCAATGATTCAAATTTGTCCCAAAAAGAGAGGCAGACACATTGATGTCAGATTTTTTCAGGGATAAGTTAATGAACCTGGGGCGATGTACAAGAACAATATAGGTTATACAATTGTTACTTGGTTCACCTACTCCATCCCTGAAGAAACTTATGAGGCTGCAATCTATATTCTACATACACTCTGATGCAATTATTTGTCACTGTGTTGAGATGAAATGATATATGAACTGATCACACTATAGCTGAGATGCTTTCTCTTTGATATCCACGGATATATTGTCTTACATATACATGTTGTCAATTCTTGAGTTGTAATATAATTAAATCATATGTTTGATTTCTAAGTTACGTTCTTAAAAATCAACAGGAGGAGGATGATGAAGTGGACGATAGCAAGGAATCCAGGGACAACAAGAGCCGCTACGTGCTGAGGCGGTTACGGTTTGGGATAATCCATTTCTACCATAGGGGGAGACTGTTTTGCCCATTCTATGGCAGTGCAATCAACATGGACCTCGACAGCATGATCCAGCACGCGGTTGGTGTTGCCAGAGGTGGAGAAAGAAGGCATAGGCCGATTACCTTGGCGCGGCACGCAGCCTTCGGCAAATTCCTCCGGGATTATGTCGGGAATGGCATGTACCCCATCGACTAGGCTGTCCCTGCCTCCTGCTGATATGCCCCTGCCCTGCTAGGCATCTCCGTGTCCCGACCTCCTGTTGTTGCCCTGCTTTTAGTTTGTCTTAGTTAATTATTATTACATGTGTGTGGCATGTAAGACAATATATCTGCATGGTGTCTGTGGTGAACCTTCTATATATATATTAATCTACTCCTTTATATGGAGTGCCTTAAAATTTCTAGTGTTCAATTATATTACTGATCATGCTCATGCACACTACAAAATATTTCTAGTGCTCGATCATATTATAATTTTCAAGGAATACATCAACAAGTTAAATTGGTCGAAATTTCATATCGAAGTAACTAAATGATCTCACATCGGCGGTGGATATTGGCAGAAGCCGAATGCACTAGCCTAAGACCTTGGAATGACACATAGTCTTCAGCAAATTCCTTACAGGTTCAATAATGGGTTGCCGCCGCCCAGCTCCGAATTCGCTTACAGGTTCAACATGGCAGAACTTGAGCTACCACAGATACCTCGATAGGGGTGGCAGAATTGGTGCGGGTGCGACCACGGTGATGGCAAGCTCGGATTCTGGAGGAGGAAAACAGGACCGAGCATGGTCGACACAGTGACAGATCTCACCGGGAACCAATTCTCGTCCCCGAGCTGTGCCATGGGTGCGGCCATGGTGAGGGCAAGCTCTAACTCGGGATGGGGAGGAGAGCAGGGCCGCGCAGTTTCGTCACGTCCCAGCTCCGCGCCATGGCCACGACCACAGATTGCCGCTCCGGGGAAGAAGAAGACGCGTAATGGATGCAGGCGCCAACGCTGCAAGCCTAATTGATGCCTAAGCGACGGGAGCGACATAACGGTGAGAACTGACAGGGGGACCCAACTTGATGGTCGTTAGCCTGATATTTTGTATTGAAACGTAAAGTTGAATCCATGCTGAAAAATACCCCTGAGTATTTGGCACGCCAACTATAGTCATCACGGCTGATTACAGGCAACTTGGGTACTGCGTTGCCTGGGCACCCCAACTTTCGGGCCGCAAAATGATATTCTCCCCAAGCGGGGCGTGTTGATGTTTGTGAGTAGATAATGTAATACCTCAATATGCCATAAGAAGAATGGGTGTGGGACTCAGCCGCCCCATTGAGGAACCCCTTGTGGTGGATTGAGAAGAACTATGCTCTACTCAAGTGGATCCCTCATATTCACAACTTTAACAAGCTCCTATTATTGAGGCCAATAATGACCCAAGCCAAAGACAAGCTGAGAACCCTCACCAAGTTGATCAGGCTAGAAGCTCCAGGCTGGATTGCTCGGTCTCTCCATTGACCAGATTGTCTAGCCTGCGCAAACAGTTGCACAAGACGGATTTATTTAGTCATCCACAAGATCATCTCAATGTCTTTCAAATAGTATGTCTGATCAAGACCAAGATCAACCCGTACCTCATGTTGATGAAAATGAACCCATTGTTGATCAAGGTCAAAATGAAGGTCAAGATGAGGACCAGAATGATGAAGAGATCCCCACTAGGAACAACAAGGAGATCGAAACTTGTCGCAAAGCTAGAGTGGATAGAATGTTGGGAAGAAGAAACCACACTCTTGACAATGTTCCTTGTGATCTAAGGAGTGGAATGTCCACTCAAGCTCAATTGAAGCATTTTGGTGAGCATCAAGCTCATATATCCATGGTGGAGCCCAAGAAATTGTGGGAATCTCTTGAAGATTTAGATTGGTTAGAAGCCATGCATAATGAGCTCAACAACTTTGAGAGAAACAAAGTTTGGAAGTTAGTAGAAAAGACCAAAGATTGGTAGCTCAGGGATATTCAAGAACAAGTAAGATGAACATGGTATTGTTGTGAGGAACAAGGCAAGATTGGTAGCTCATGGGTTCTCTCAAATTGAAGGCATTGATTATGGAGAGACCTATGCTCCCATGGCTCGCCTTGAGTCCATTCGTATCCTTCTTGCATATGTTGCACATCATAATTTTAAATTACATTAGATGGATGTGGAAAATTCTTTTCTGAATGGTCAATTGCATGAGTTGATTTATGTTAAGAAACCCCCGGGGTTCAAGGATCCCAACTTCCCAAATCACATCTACAGGCTTGATAAGGCGCTCTATGGGCTTAAACAAGCTCCACACACGTGGTATGAGCACCTTAGAGAGTTGTTGTTTGACCATGCGTTTGAAGTTGGGAAAATTGATCCCACTCTTTTTACCAAGAAAGTCAACGGGGAGTTTTCATTTACCAAATATATGTTGATGATATTATCTTTGGCTCGTCTAACAAAGCTTTTATGATGAATTCTCAAAGCTTATGACTGATAGGTTCAAGATGTCTATAATGGGAGAGTTGAGGTTGTTCCTTGGCTTTTAGATCAACAAAGTAAGAGGAGGAACCTTCTTCAATCAAGCCAAGCATACTCAAGACATGCTCAAGAGGTTCAACATGAAAGAACTAAATGGAGATCCTACTCACATGGAAACAAAGACTCATCTTGAACTAAATCCAAATGGTAAAGATGTGGATCAAAAGGTATACCGATCTATGGTTGGTTCTTTGCTTTACTTTTGTGCATCTAGACCTGATATTGTGTTAAGTGTAGGAGTATGTTCAAGATATCAAGCGGCTCCTAAAGAATGCCACTTTATGGCGGTCACACGAATCTTTTGATATTTGGTTCATACCCCAAACTATGGTGTGTGGTATCCTAGGGGCTCAACATTATCTCTTTGTGGGTACATGGATTCGGATTGGGCTGGTGACAAGTATGATAGGAAATCAACCTCCAGGGCTTGCCAATTTCTTGGTAGGTCCTTGGTGTGTTGATCCTCCAAGAAGGATTGTATATCTCTCTCCACCGCCGAAGCTGAATATGTGGTAGCTGCTAGTGCATTCACTCAATTTCTATGCTTGAGGCAAACTTTAAAGGAATACGGTGTCCATTGTGACAAAGTGCATCTTCTATGTGACAATGAGAGTGCTATCAAGATTGCCTACAACCCCGTGGATCATACAAGGACAAAGCATATTGAGATTCATCATCATTTCATTAGAGATCATGTTTCCCGGGGAGATATTGAGCTATCTTATGTGTCAACCAAAGACCAACTTGCCGATATATTCACGAAGCCACTTGATGAAGCAAGGTTTTTCTATTTGAGGAGTGAGCTAAATATCATATATTCAAGGAGTTTGACTTGATCATCTTGCATACTCACCTATAACTTGATCATTGTGTGGTTTAGGTGCAGGCATGGAGATAGGGGAGTTCGGTCCTAATCATTGGGCTATCCCACCCCCCATAATGCCAAAATTAAGAAAATCAATTCTCTTAATATCATTTTGTGATATGTGAGCTTCATTGATGAGTAGTAGCTATGAACCCAAGGATAATTCTTCGTGGTGATGCCTCACACTCTTACATGGTGGCCTCGGCCACCGCCCTATTTGTTGTGAAGAGTTGGTTCTTAATTTGATTGAATTGAAGTGTTATTTGACACTTATCTGGATTTCACTGATTCTTGGTTCTTCACAATATGTCATCTTATCCCAAGCCTTATTCCCTTCCCTAAAACTTGCTTTCTATCATATATGTCCTCATACACATAACCTAGCGATTTTGGTCAAAGAGGACAAGAGTTTCCGGTGTGCAAACACCAGAGTCTCCACTCAGTCTGGAGTTTTCGGTCCATCGGTCCGGAGTCTCCGATCTTGGACGGTTTCGGTCACTAAGAAAAGAGAGGTCGGGGTGAGAGAAACAAACAGTTTCTTTCTTCCACCCCCAACCTCTCCACTCTCACCCATCGCCTCATCCTCCAAACTCGCCGCCCCGGGGCCCTAAAGCCGATGGGATCCATCGTGCCACCGGCCACCACCGCCCTCTCCACCCTTGGGCCATTCCCCACGGGTTGATTCACTCCATGGACGGATCTGGTACATTTTTCTCCCCCCATGAACCTAGGGTTCATCCCCTTAGAAATTTTGAAGATTGTACCAGTTTTGTCTAATGGAAACTCTTGTTTGCGGACACTCCTCACACAATAGCTTAGTTCCGTTGCTCGATCTGCTTGAAATCACTCCCCCACAGCCTCCGCTGTGCAAATCGATCTTTGGACCAGAGTTTCCGGTCTCTCAGACTGGAGACTCCGGTATGCTTTTTGCACAAACCCTAGAATCCGGTGTTGCACACTAGAGACTCCGGTGTGGATGACTTATGGCACATCAATCAAAGGTTCGAGGCTTTTGTTCTTAAATCATGAACATATATGCTTATCTACATGGTTTCCCCTGCCTCTATATTCACAGGTAGCTCTGGTTTGCGTCGTGCACCTTGCACCAAGGACAAGTCCAAAAGGGCGGATCCTCAATATGATGAAGCAGTTGGCCAGTATGTGATTCCACCCTCTAACCGGAGGCAACATGCCATAGATGCTTCTTACATGCGAAGGGAAGCTGAGCGTGTTGAGGATGGGGCCCATGCCAAGAGAGCCAAGTATGACAACTTGCAATCCTTAGCCCACATGTCCAAAAAAGAGTACCACCAGTTGTGCAAGAAGAGGTTCTATGACTTTCCAAGAACCAGCGATGATCCATGCTATTGGAGGAAGGAGAAAAAGGTGTTCATGACGGATATCTATCGCAAACTCACCAAGTCCCCGGATTGTCCATAGAGGGATATGTACTTTTCCTACATGCGTGCCAATGACTACTTCATAGATGCTCTTTGGGTCATTGAGAAGCTTGGGCTGCATAATCTTATGGATCTCCATGAGGACTACAACGTTGTCCTTGTTCACCAGTTTTATTCCACTGTTGTATTTGATCATGATGAGGCTAGGACAATGACATGGATGACTGGCAACTTCCGCTGCACTGTAACCTTCTTTGATTTTGCCAGAGTCATTCACCAGACCTTTAGTGGTGGGTCTGTTCCTGTTGGCCACCGAATGCACGATGTCGCTCTTGGTGAAAGTAAAGGCAAGCTCGCACCTCTCTATGGGAGTAAGGCGACTATTGGGGAGTCCAAGGGACTCAAGCCTCTCTTTAATCTGCTGTTGAGTATCTTTCACCACACCATTTCTCTGAGTGCTGGAAATGATGATGCTATTCGGTGTGGCCTTGTAAACTTGCTCCATCATGCTCACAAGGTGGTTTGTGTTGGCCCTACTGCTGAAGGATTTGCAATTGACATCATGGGTTTCATTTTTTAGGAGATGCATCATGCCATACTTTTCAGAAAATCTCCCCATATGCAACTCTTGTAATGAGGCTCATCAACACTCAATCTCATGGTTCACCTCTCACCCTCCCACCTAACCTTGAAGAACATATCTCTATAGCTCTCTAAAAGAAAGGTAGAATGGGTCCAGCTCCTAGGATGATGAGATTTCTAAGGACGAGCGGGCTCCCACTCCTCCAAGGGGCTCTAGAAGGAAGAATGCCTCTAATGCTCCTATGGCACCTGTCACCCATGAGTATGTCCAGGAGAAGGTCAAGAAGGCATCATTTTGGGAGAAAATGTTGTGTTGCATGAATGTGGACATTCACAAGGAACATCATGCCTCCTACAAGACCAACCGCAGAATTGAGAAGCTCCTTAAGGAGATTAAGGCTCAAGGTGAAGAGGATGGAGAGGCATAATACACTTATGAGCATGGGGTTGAACCGTTTGTGGAATCAGATCACACGCTATCTTTTGATGCATGGAATGCAAGTAACGACAACCTGGTTGATTGGAAGACCTTCTCAGAGGACACATCTAGCTTTGCTTCTTAGGGTACTTCCTCCTCTCTCCCTCATGGAAAAGGTCACAAGGTTCCAGGTGGTGATGATGACTATGAGGAGGAAGAGGATAAGGATGACGACGACAACGATGAATCCGAGTGATTCCTTTGGGATGATAGCTTGGCCTTTTCCCTTTTTGGTGTCTTGATGCCAAAGGGGGAGAAGATGTCTAGTAGGATCATCTGGGATTTTCATGGGATGGATATTAGCATTAGGCTGCTCCTTATTTTCTTATTCCCTTGTATCTTAAGATTCAAACATTTTCTTTATTTGGTTCTTGTGAAACTATCCTTTGCATATGGACATGCTATGCCCGTTTTATCATTGTAATGGTAAAGGTAAAGGCTCAAGTGGTAATATCTCTATTCTATGTAAGCCTTTACTTTCTACTTTCCTAGTATGATTTGTATTACATGTATATCTTGTTGCACATCATCAGGGGGAGCATAGCTTTATCTCTTATTTTAAGAATTTTCATGCAAAATCCCTTGTTGTCATCGAACACCAAAAATGGGGAGATTGAAAGGACATTTATTATCTTAATTAGTTTTGGTGTTCGCTAACAACTTGGGGACACTTTTTACCGTGTGCTAATTATTTCAGGTTGATCTACTAAAAAGAGAAAGTCCATGACAATAGGAAATTTCCTTGCTGAAACAAAAGCTTGATGAAAAGTTCAGACCGGAATCTCCGGTGTGCAAGGACCGGAGTTTCCGGTGTGCACCAGAGTTTCGGCCCAAACCTCTTGTGTGGATCAGTGCTAATGCCAGGGTCATTCTGACCAGGGGTCCGGAGACAGGCCGAAAATTGGCCGGAATCTCCGGTGTGGAGTCGCAGACTGGAGTCTCCGGTGTACAAACTCTAGAGTCTCTGGTGTTCTCAGGTCCGGAGTTTTGGCCAAGTTTTCGAAGAGACTATCAAGACCAGGTCTAGGACAGTCTGACTGGGGGCTCGGAGATGGTCCGGAGTTGGACCAGAGTCCCTGGTGTGAGCTGCCTGCAGACCAAAATCTCTGGTCTCCAGACCGGAGTTTCCAGTGTGGAAATTCCCCAACGGGCAAAAAACGGTCTAGAGAAGTGGGCCTATAAATAGGGGACCTCATCCCCTACCTCAAGCTGCTCATTTTCTGAAAGGAAGAACACTCATTTGAGAGCCACCAAATCTCCAAGATCTCCCTCTCCAACCATCCAAAGTCCCTACTCTTTGGGGAATCGAATGAGGAGGCCTTGATCTATAGCTTCACTAAGAGATATCTTCATTTCCCCCTCACTCACTTGAGATCCCCTTGCTCTAGGGTTTCATTGGAAACCCTAGGCCTTGATTTGGTTCTTACAAGCTTGTCTTTGATTGTTGTGACATCTTTTTTGGATTCGGGAGCCTCCAATTCAGTTGTGGATGTGTGCCTCAAACTTGTTGTAAAGGTGTCAGTTTCCACCTCGAAGGTTACCGATATAGTGAAAGAGTGAACTGATCCCCTTGGGATGAGGTTCATCGAATAACAAGGGAGGCCTTTCGTGGTGTTGGTGGTTTAAACCCACCCCCTCTCCAAACGTGGACGTACTTCCCCTCAAAAGGAAGGAACTGCGCGAAATCATCCTTGTGTCTCTGTGTGCTTCATTTCGGTTACCTCTATCCTTTACCGCACCTTACTTATATCTTGCTCTTGCTTAGTTAGTTGTACTAGTGTGACATATAGGTAAATTCACCTTAGTTGCATATCTAGAGAATTTACCTTTTGTGTCAAACCCTAAATTGAAAAAGAGTAAAATTTGAAGTAGCACCTTTCACCCCCCCCCCCCTCTAGGTGCCCATACGATCCTTTCAACGCGGGTTGAGGAGTAACATTTCTTACTCAATGTCTCGACAGGAAGGAACGGACACCCTCCAGCGTGTTGATTGGCCTCTCGTCACAACAAGCTGATAAGAGGGTTTCTATCTCAGCATTATTTGGTTATACATGGGTGTAAAAGAACAAGCCACCCGCAGTGCAGACATCCCGGTGGATTATTGTGGCAATCTTCCACTGGACGTGATGGAACTCAGCTCTCACGTCTACATCAGAGGTGTTTGCTATGTCTGCTATCCATTTTTGGAGACTAGCTGACAGCAAGAGGGCATGTTGATCCCGTATGAACTCCATCATGTGAAGGATGGTGAACCGGTCGTCCATCCCATATTCTTTCGCCGGCTGCTTGAGGCAGGCAAACTTTGTTGTGTGGATGCACATGAGGCAGCATCGGATCCATTCATGCTCTCTGATGGGGATTGCCTTGGCGGCGAAGCCATTGAGAGATTTATCGAGAACAAACTTGATGTCGATGTAGTTTTTTGGCTTCGCACTCCCCAAGTCGAGATAACTAATGTGCGAATACCACAGGTACATGACGATGAGGGTGTAGTGCATGTCTCTGAACAAAACAAACCATCATCCTTAGATTAACCTTCACACATGCAAAAGAATGATGGAAATATAAGAAAGAAAGTAACAACTGCTAGCGAACGACTACTTACTCGGGAAAGTAAGGTATGCGAAAGATTTCCTTATTCTTGTTCACCACCAAGAATTGCTCGATATGCACCGTGGCAAACACTCGGTCATGTGGATGGCCATGCTGGACTCAAGCATGCATAAGGGGTCCATTATCGCGATGCGCAGGATTTTCTCTACCATGATATTGTGCCATTTTGAGCGCTACTAGGCGGACCAAGGTTCGGTCGAGCCGTTTCAAGTGGTAGACGTTGTAGATGTCATCAAACCTGATGAAGAATAACTCTACGGGGTAATTATCCACAAAGCCCACGTCAGGAGGCACCTTAACCACATGGAGCTGGTATGAGGGGGTTTGATTTTCAGAAGTTCCGTCTCCAGGTGCATAATAGTGTCATGCACGCTCCTCATATCCCCAGTCACGAGTTGGACAACCTCTGGTGGAAGGATCGGTTCACCCATCCAATGCATCTTCCGCCACTAGGTTGGTAACCTCTCCAGAACCCGAGGCATCGAATGGCTAGCGAAGGTGCCTTTTTCCTTGTAGGCATTTTCCTGTTCCTCTTCTTCAATCACGAGGGAGTGCCACCTTCTCTCATCGCTTGGATGGTTGCATCACTGAGTGTATTCGGACAAACCAAATATTGTTGAGAAGCGGCAAAAGTGGCAACTTACTCAGGAGTTTCTTGAGAACCGAACAACTTCTTATTCAAGCCTTAATGTTTACCCTCCGGGAGATCACGATCCATATATAAACCGGCGATGAAACCCTTGATGGGATCGCTGGAGTCATATGTCACGGGCTCAGGAGGATCACTAGGCCCCACAAACACTGAAGCAACTAGTGGAGCGACCTTTCCTTGGCTTGCCGCCGACCCCGAGGCAGTGTTCAGCCAAATTAGGCTTTTTGGCCATAGGAACAAATGATTCTTGAGTCTTCCTACCTTCAGCTCTATATCGACATCTAGGGGTTGATTAGGAGGATACAGATCTTTGCATCCCTCTAACATTCGATCCACGCGAACTCGGTGCACGCCATGGGGCATATCGCTGCCGTGGAATTTGCGCTGGAGTGGCATCACGATGCGCCAGGGTACGTGGGGTGGGGCTTGCTGTGTTAGCGCAGACACACACCTGTAGGAAGGCGTCGGGGGTAAGTGCAGTACCGTCGGCGCACGCGCGGTACATGCACCGGGGGTATGCGCGGTGGGGGGTGAAAGAACATTTCATGTTTTCCTGTGTTTTGCGTGTTAGATAACAATATTGTGGAGACTTCTCATGTGCGCTAAGTGTGCAGAAAGTTTTGGGGGGGGCGGATTATCCGCCCCACCAAGGGCTGGATAATCCAGCGTACCCCATTGCTCAAAGACTGCCAAGGCACGTCACCCAGAGATGGGGCAGATTATCGCCCGAAAAATCCGGACTTGGGGTGGTTTTTCTTCCCTAGGCCAGATAATCTAGCTATCACATGGGCCGGATAATCTGGCCCCCAGTTTTTGAGCAAAGCAGGCCAAGGCGCGTCGCTCGGAGTCCAGTCGGTTTTTCTCCCGGAAAATCTGAACTGGGGCGGTTTTTCCTCCTCAGGCCGGATAATCCAGCCATCACATGAGGCTGGATAATCTGGCCCCCAGAAGATGATCAAGTGCAAGCTCTGCGCGACACTCAGAGAGGGGCGGACTTTCTGCCAGATATTCCGAGTCTAGGGCGGAGTTTTCCCCAGGCCGGATAATCCGGTCCCCACTTGGGCCGGATAATCTGGCCCCCAAAGTCTCCAACGGCTGGTTTTGGAATGGGGTATAAATACCCCTTCTTCCCCAACGTTTAGAACTCTTGATTCATTCAAAATTGTTCAGACACAGTGCAAGAGCTCCCATTCTATATCTCCCACTTCAACCACCCGAAGGCTTCGATCTGTGGGGGAATTGAAGGAGGAGAGGATCATCATCGTCATCACGAATCAAGCGCATCAACTCCTCTCCATTCATTTGGAGAAATCCTTGATCTAGTATTCTTGTCAATATCTAGATCTTGTTCTTTGTTTTTGATAACATTGTTCTTGTGGCACCTTGTTTTCATTACGGGAGCCTCCAAGTTTATTGTGGAGTTGTGCCCCGCTAGTTGTGTAAAGGTGCCGGTACCCACCTCGAAGGGTCCCTATAGTGGAAAGGTGGATTAGGCCTTTGGTGGCGGGATCCATCGGAGAACAGGGTGAGGCCTATTGTGGCGTGGTGGTCTTAGTACCACCCACCCCTCCAACGCAGACGTACTTCCCTTAACAAGGAAGGAACTACGGTCAAACAAATCATGTGTCTCTGCGTGCTTCATTACGGTTTACCCATTCCTCTTCCACTCGCTCTTTACTCGCTAGTAGATAGGTTTGCATATAGGGAAATTCCACCTAATAGTATATCTAGAGAATTTACCCTTTGTGCTAAGCCTAAAATTGAAAAGGCATTAAAATCTGAAGTAGCACCTATACACCCCCCCTCTAGGTGCCTATACGATCCATTTCAATTGGTATCAGAGCCCTGACTCTTAATTCGGGCTTAACCGCCTAAGAGTAGTATGGGTACCAAGGATGATGAGAATGAGGTTGTGGATAAGGTCACAATGGATGACCTCAAGTCGTTGGAAACAACCTTGTTGAAATGCTTTGAGGCCAAGATGGAGGAGATGAATCAAATGATTGCTCGCCTGACATCATCCATAGCCCCATCTCCATCCTCCTCTGAGGCGGCCACACCATCGTCCAAGGAGAAGGCTAACACCGGATCCAAGGATGATGATGCGGAAGGTGAAAAACTTAATGGTTCCACCTCCAAGAAGGGAAGTGGTAAGGAGGAATATAGTGAGGTTCGTCACGTATATTCCCTCGATCCACCTATCCCTCATCCTCATATAAACAATAGGGTTGATCCATCCAAGCTCACTGCATCCTCTTTTAATCAATGGCAATTCTTAATGAAGTCTCATGTTTGTAGCTCCTCAATTGAACTTTGGAGGATTATTGAAGAGGGTCTTCATATTGGAGATCATTCCAATCTGACAAGAAGAGAAGTTATGGACAACCAATTGAATGCTACGGCTCTCCACATGATACAACTCGGTGTGGGTCCCAAGGACATGCCCCACATTGAACATCTCAACAAAGCTAAAGAAGCTTGGGATGCTCTTTATTGGGAATGAAAGCATAAGAAGGAATAGGTACGATGCCCTTAGTAATGAAGCTGAGGGATTCTACATGTTGGATAGTCAAAACCATGAAGACATGTATAGAAGACTCAAGGGCATTGCAACAACATTTATAAAGCATGGAGCCACTCACATTGATGATGCGTGGATAAAAAGAAAATATGTGAGTGCCTTAATGCCATTCGAGCCAATGGACTTGAAGAGCTTGCAAGGTAGGCACAACTACCATCAAATGACATCCAATGAAGTCATGCAAGAAATGACATCATTCAAAGTTGCCACGAAGGACGCTGAAGATGCCTGGGCTCGTGCCATTGGAATGCAAAAGGGTGTAAATGTTGCTCTAAAAGCTAATGTTGTTGAGCAAGAGGAGGATGAAAGAGTTTTTGAGGGGGCCTCCATGGACTGCCCCGATGAAGTCAAACGTGCTCATGGTGAGTACATGGCGTTTTATGTAAGGAACTTTTGGAAGGACCCTGCCAAGGCCAAGTCGGAACTCGAACGCAAGAATGGGTCAAGTGGAAGAAGAGAAAGTGGCCCAAAACTGAGAACTTGCTACAACTGTGGAGATAGGATGCACTTTGTAGCCGAGTGTACTTATCAAAATAGAGAAGACAATGGTGGCAGGCTCATTCTCAAAGAAAAATCCAAGGCACCTAGGAAGAAGCCATTCATTAAAAAGAATGGCCCCTACAAGAAGCAACCCAAGATCGTCTTAGTGGCACAAGAAGAATACTCCTCGGCAAGTGAAGATGAAGAGGATGAAGATAGTTCTCACGAGGTGGCTGCTATAGCCACCACATCGACTCCATCATCTCTCTTCGACTCGCCAAACGAGAACGTCATCAACAACAACGTCACTTGCCTTATGGCAAGAGGGTCCAAGGGCTATGCTTCCGGTGGTTCTAAATGGGTACTCGATAGCGGTTGCACGAGTCATATGATCGGAAGCAAGGAGATCATCACGGAGATGCGACCAAATCATGATCATATAACCGTCTCCTATGGTGACAAGTCAAAATCTGAGATATTGGGTCTTGGCAAAGTTGTGGTGGCTCACGATATCTCTCTCATGGACGTCATGCTTGTTGAGACCCTCGGGTACAACTTACTTTCAGTTCGTGCCCTTGGTAAGATGGGCTTTGCAGTTTATATTGAGGCTGATTTGGTGGTACTCTTGTGGAGCAAGTCTCTAAAAGTCGCTTTCGTGGGATATGTCGAAAATGACCTCTACGTGGTGGACTTTTCGGGAAAAACCACTACAGGCCCGATGTGTCTTTTCGGAAAGGCTGACGTGGGTTGGCTATGACATCACCGACTAGCCCACGTCAATATGAGAACTTTGAAAAGTCTCCACAAGGGTGGCCACATCCTTGGACTAAAAGAAAATGTCTCATTTGCCAAAGATCGTGTTTGCAGGGCTTGTGTTGAAGCAAAAATGCATGACTCTCCTCATCGTAGGAAGACTATCATCTCGTCAAAAAGGATTTTAGAGCTCCTACATGTGGACCTCTTCGGACCTGCATCTCATGCAAGCCACGGTGGGAAGAAGTATTGTCTTGTGATCGTTGATGATTACTCAAGATACACTTGGGTTTATTTCTTTGAGTTGAAGAGTGAAACTCAACAAACGGTCATCGACTTTGCCAACGAGGTTCAACGTCAACACAACGTCCCTATTCTGGCTATAAGAAGTGATAACGGCTCTGAGTTCAAGAACTACACCTTAAATGAGTTTCTAGGTGAAGAGGGGATTAGACATCAATATTCTGCTACGTACACCCCTCAACAAAATGGTGTAGCCGAGAGGAAGAATCGGGCTCTAATGGACATGGCAAGGTCAATGCTAGCCGAATTCAAGTCTCCATATAACTTCTGGGCTGAAGCAATCTCTACCGCTTGTCATTCATCCAACCGGTTATACCTTCGTAAGATCTTGGACAAGACTCCATATGAAATACTAACTGGTAACAAGCCAAACATCTCATACTTTCGGGTATTCAGGTGTAAGTGTTTATTTCTTATCAAGGGAGTTCGTTTATCTAAGTTTGAATCTAAGGCTCTAGAAGGTATTTTTGTTGGTTATGGTGCCGAATCCCACACTTATAGAGTCTACAATAAGCTCTCCGGAACTGTTGTAGAATCTTGTAGTGTGGTATTCGAGGAAAATGATGGTTCCCATGCGGAGCAAGTTGGTGTTTGTGATGCAGATGTTGAAATACCCCAAGATGCCATAAGAAGAATGGGCATGGGATTTTTCCGCCCCATTGAGGAACCCCTTGTGGCGGATCGGGAAGGACAATGCTCTACTCATATAGAGCCCTCATCTACACATACGCAACATGTTCCAACCACGGGAGCAACTTCTACACCATATCCATCAACTGTTGAAGGTCAAAATGTTCCAGAAAGCTCCAGGCCGGATTATCCGGTGGACACCGGATTATCCGGCCACCCCGCTCCTGACGACCATATTGCTCCTGGTGCTAAAGATATCGATGCAAGCTCCAGGCCGGATTTTCCGGCCCGCCCCGGATTATCCGGCCTCTCGCCAGTTCAAGAAAGCCCTAGGCAGCCTGATGAAGCTGCTACAAGTACTCCCAGGCCGGATTATCCAACCTCTCCATCAGCCAGATTATCCGGCACTGACTCACCTATTGTTCAGCAGTCTCCTGTTACGGCTGCTGACTCATCTCAAGGGCACGCTTCATCACCGCCTACTACTGTTATCCCAGACTCTAATCAAGGTCGAGCAAATGATTCCAATGAAGATTCAAGTGGTGAAACTACTCCACCAAGATACCACAAACTTATTGAACTTCGTCGCAAGGCTCGGGCTGATCGGAACCTCGAGTTAAGGGGTCACACCCTCGACAAGGTTGTTGGTGATCTTCGACGAAGGGTTTCTACAAGAAGGGAATTGGCCAGTTTTGGTGAGCATCAAGCTCACATCTCAATGGTGGAACCCAAGAAGGTCTTTGAAGCTCTTGAAGATCCAGACTGGGTTGTTGCTATGCATGAAGAATTGAATAATTTCGAGCACAACAAGGTCTAGAAACTCGTGGAGAAACCCAAAGATTGCAGCAATGTTATCGGCACCAAATGGATATTTAAAAACAAGCAAGATGAGAATGGCATTGTTGTGAGGAACAAGGCAAGACTTGTGGCACAAGGATACTCTCAAGTTGAGGGCATTGACTTCGGCGAGACCTATGCTTAGTGGCTCGCCTTGAGTCCATCTGTATCCTTCTTGCTTATGCTGCCCATAACAATTTTAAATTGTAGCAAATGGATGTCAAGAGTGCTTTTCTTAATGGTCCTCTACATGAGTTGGTATACCCCGGGCTTTAATGATCCTAACTTCCCGAGCCATGTCTACAAACTCTATAAGGCACTCTATGGCCTTAAACAAGCCCCACGTGCGTGGTATGAGCACCTTAAAGAGCTTTTGCTAGACCGTGGCTTCGAAGTTGGGCAAATCGATCCCACTCTTTTTACTAAGAAGGTTAAGGGGGGGATCTTCGTATGCCAACTATATGTAGACGATATCGTCTTTGGTTCTACTAATAAAGCTTTTAATGATGAATTTTAAAAGCTTATGACTGATAGGTTTGAGATGTCTATGATGGGGGAATTACGGTTCTTTCTTGGATTCGAGATCAAGCAACTTAGAGAAGGAACATTTATCAATCAAGCAAAGTACATCCAAGACATGCTCAAGAGATTCAAGATGACGGATCTTAATGGTGTCGCCACTCCGATGCAAACAAAATGTCATCTTGAACTTAACCCACATGGTAAAGATGTGGACCAAAAGGTATACCGGTCCATGATCGGCTCTCTTCTTTACCTCTACGCATCTAGACCCGATATTGTGTTGAGTGTGGGGGTGTGTGCAAGGTATCAAGCAGCTCCTAAAGAAAGCCACTTAGTGGCGGTCAAGAGGATCTTTCGATATTTGGTTCATTCCCCTAACTTTGGTCTCTGGTATCCCAAGGGCTCCAATTTCTCTCTATGTGGTTATACTGATTCAGATTGGGCTGGTGATAAGGATGATCGGAAATCCACTTCTAGAGACTGTCAATTCTTGGGAAGATCTCTTGTGTGTTGGTCATCTAAAAAGCAGAATTGTATCTCTCTCTCCACCGCCGAAGCTGAATATGTTGCTGCTACTAGTGCTTGCACTCAGTTATTGTGGATGAGGCAAACTTTAAAGGAATACGGTGTCAGTTGGGACAAAGTGCCTCATTTATGTGATAATGAAAGTGCAATCAAAATTGCGTATAATCCGGTATAGCACACAAGGAAAAAGCATATTGAGATTCAGAATCATTTTATTCGAGACCATTTTGCTCGAGGCGATATTGATCTATCTTTCGTGAGCACGAAGAACCAACTTGCTGACATTTTTACGAAGCCACTTGATGAAGCAAGATTCTGCTACTTGAGGAATGAGCTAAATATCATTGATTCCAGGAGTTTGTCTTGATTAACCATGCACTCACTCGTACATCTCAGTCTTATTTGGTCTAGGTGTGGGCATGGATATAGGGGGAGTGTGGTCCTAATTCATTGGGCTAACCCTCCCCCCATAATGCCAAAAGCAAGATAAATCATTTCTCCTAATATCATTTTGTGATATGTGAGCTTATTGATGAGTATTGGTCGTGAACCCAAGATATATCTTCGCGGTGTCACACCATACACTCCAACAAGGTGGCTTCGGCCACCGCCCTCTCCCTTGAGGAGAATTGGATTTTTATGGATCTTTTTGATTGTTTTTGCTCTCGCATGTTCTTATGGGAATCACACTCAATCTTGGCTCTTATTTGATTTGGATCTTGCAATTTTGAGTGTCTAGTACCATCTCAGTTTGGTTTTCTTAATCCTAAGCCTTTCCCTACCCCTAAGCCATCTATTCTTGCACATAAGTCCCTTGTACACCTTGTGGGGGTGTTGTTTGAGGACGCGCGGGCCTGAATCTTGGTACAACAGAATGTCAGATTTGAGGCCGGATAATCCGGCCCATCCGGCCCTGGCGGATTTCGTCTTAAAGGGCGGGGATCGGGGGGAAGGGCTCATAACGAGCATCACTTCTCCCCCAACCCTCTCCTCCTCCTCAGCCGCCGCATGCCGTCCCCCACCCTCCCTGGAGCCTCTCCGGCCACCGGATTTTCCGGGCCTCCCCGGATCTTCTTCTTCGCGCCTCCGGGTACCTTCTCCTCCGCGTTCTTCCTCCAATGAGTGAGGATAACTCCCTCTCTCCCCATCTTTGGCTAGATGTGTTATTTTTTGGGTGGAACGTTGTCTAGAAGGATGTTGTTTTCGCATAGAAATCGTAGTCTTGCAGTTTCTAGGCCCGATCTACTTTTTTTGCATTCAATCTAGGTGAAGTCAAAAATTTCTGCCAGGGCCAAATTATCTGCCCCTAGCTAGGCCGGATAATCCGGCCCGACAGATTCAACTCTGGTTCAATTTCACCATGGAGTGTGCATTGAGTAGATTTGTCTTATAAACTTTTTGACTACTTTTTCCATGCTCTCTCCTGGACTTGTGTGTATGCTTATCCCCATGCTATCACCCTTGTTCTCCTCACAGGTGGTTCCAGTGTTCCCAAGACCTACAAGCGCCGCCCTCGCAGTAAATACTTCCGGGACGACGGACAGGGTAACTTAGTGGACAAGGTTGAGTTGAGGAGAAGAAGGAACGAAGAGAAGCGAATGGCTGAACAAGCAAAGAGAACTAGAAAGGTGGTGTCCAAAAGGAAGGGCAAGAAGCCTAAGATCAACTACAAGGCTTTGGATGCAGTCACCTATTCCTCCATCTGTCACCGTGATTTGTTTGCTGAGTTGGCTCGTGATGATGAGCTGGGGGATGCTCGATTTTGATGTGCTGAACAGAAAGGTATTTATGAAGATGTGTATGCCAGGCTGAACATTAGGCCTATGCACCCTTTGGTTCTTGCTGAGGCTTTGGAGAAGCCCCACCTTGTGGATGCCATGTATGTGGCCGAGCGGATGGGGCTGCACCATCTCATGTCTCTCCAGTGCTCCTATGACTCTGAGGTGGTGAAGCAGCTCTTTTCCACCTTAGTTATTTGTGGCGATGAGCATCGCACCATGAAGTGGATGACTCATGACAGGCCTATGACTGCAGATTTCTGTGTGTTTGCTGAGGTTCTTGGATACAATTTCCGCAACAGAGATAGGGCAAGTGGCCACCATATCATCACTCAGCTGAAGCCCAACAAAGATGCTGCTCTCTCTCCTTACACTGTGGACAATGGCATTGTAGGCACTCTTGCTGGTCTAGCTCCTATCTATGCTGTTTTGGTCAGTCTCTTCCGTGATTCCATCACTCCAAGTGGTGGCAACAATGATAACATATGTGGTCACCTTGTTCAGCTCCTTGCTTTCTCCCATGAGGTTGCCTCATGCGAGGATGAATTTGTGCAATACAAGCTGGATGTCATGGACTTCATCTACCATGAACTGATTGATGCAATGTTCAACCGGCTATCCATTTCTTATGCTCCCTACATTATGATGCTCATCAGGTACCTGCTTCCTTCTGAAGATTTCAACATTGATGTGGTGCATAAGGCCAAGAAGATATACACCAAGGTTCGGAAGACCTCTCACCCCTCCTCTGCTCCTGAGGGTCTCATGAGGGATACTCGCAGGCCTCCAGTGCCTCCCGTTGCCCGTGAGATCAAGCAGCTGAACTGGTTCCAGTGGCACATCCTTTGTATGGGCGTGGACACAAGCAAGGGTCAGTACGAGGCATACAAGGAGCGCCATGAGTTGGCTCACTCTCAGCAGCTCATCCTTCACCATGTGTCCGGCGCTTCTAGTGACCCCCCGGCTCCTACACCTCCCACACAATATGCTCGGTGGAACTCTTCTTCTGGGCTAAACTATGGAGAGCCGGAACATCACTTGTTCCCCCCCCCCCCGTGGCCACTGCTGATGATGAGGATGATGACACCGAGGAGCTTGAAGATGAGGACGAGGATGGGAATGAAGATGAGGATGAGGACGAGGATGAGGACTAGGAGTGATCCCTTGGGGCGCTAGCATCGCTCTTCTTCCTTTTTGGCGTCTCGATGCCAAAGGGGGAGAAGTAGTTCTATTAGGATCTTCGAGGATTTGCATGGGTCGGGCATAAGCACTTGCATTTTTCTATTCGTTGTTTCCTCGCTTATGCCCATTTAGCGTTGAACTTTAAATTTGTGATTTGTGGTTTGTTTGAGACTCTATGACGGTGATTGTCTGGATTTATCTCATGGATTATGCTGATGGATTCATCTATTCATATCATATTATGCTGGCAATCTTTATCAAGGAAGGCGCCTATATTGGTTATCACGTTGATAATTGAGGTTATTTCAAGGATATCAAGGAAGGCGCCTATATTGGTTATCACGTTGATAATTGAGGTTATTTTAAGGATACCTCTCTTCTACCTCGGTGGTATGATTATGTTGTTCATATGTCTATGGAACAGATTCACCTATTTGTGTGCATTTGTATTCAAATGCAAAATTCTAATATGCACACATTGAGGGGGAGTCTCTTCCATGTTTTTGCTGGTAGTCTTGTGATCCTTTCCTGCAAATCCTAGTATTGTCATCTAACACCAAAAAGGGGGAGATTGAAAGAACATTTCATGTTTTCCTGTGTTTTGCGTGTTAGATAACAATACTGTGGAGACTTCTCATGTGCGCTAAGTGTGCAGAAAGTTTTGGGGGGGCGGATTATCCGCCCCACCAAGGGCCGGATAATCCGGCCTACCCCATTGTTCAAATACTGCCAAGGCGCGTCACCCAGAGAGGGGCGGATTATCGCCTGGAAAATCCGGACTTGGGGCGGTTTTTCTTCCCCAGGCCGGATAATCCGGCTATCAAATGGGCCGGATAATCCGGCCCCCAGTTTTTGAGCAAAGCAGGCCAAGGCGTGTCGCTCGGAGTCCGGTCGGTTTTTCTCCCGAAAAATCCGAACTAGGGCAGTTTTTCCTCCCCAGGCCGGATAATCCGGCCCCTAGAAGATGATCAAGTGCAAGCTCTGCGCGACACTCAGAGAGGGGGGACTTTCTGCCGGATATTCCGAGTCTGGGGCGGAGTTTTCCCCAGGCCGGATAATCCGACCCCCACTTGGGCCGAATAATCCGGCCCCCAAAGTCTCCAATGGCTGGTTTTGGAAGGAGGTATAATTACCCCTTCTTCCCCAACGTTCAGAACTCTTGATTCATTCGAAATTGTTCAGACACAGTGCAAGAGCTCCCATTCTAGATCTCCCACTTCAACCACCCGAAGGCTTCGATCTTTGGGGGAATTGAAGGAGGAGAGGATCATCATCGTCATCACGAATCAAGCGCATCAACTCCTCTCCATTCATTTGGAGAAATCCTTGATCTAGTATTCTTGTCAATATCTAGATCTTGTTCTTTGTTTTTGATAACATTGTTCTTGTGGCAGCTTGTTGTCATTACGGGATCCTCCAAGTTGATTGTGGAGTTCTGCCCCGCTAGTTGTGTAAAGGTGCCGGTACCCACCTCGAAGGGTCCCTATAGTGGAAAGGTGGATCAGGCCTTTGGTGTCGGGATCCATCGGAGAACAGGGTGAGGCCTATTGTGGTGTGGTGGTCTTAGTATCGCCCACCCCTCCAACGCAGACGTACTTCCCTTAACAAGGAAGGAACTGCGGTCAAACAAATCCTGTGTCTCCGCGTGCTTCATTACGGTTTACCCGTTCCTCTTCCACTCGCTCTTTACTCGCTAGTAGATAGGTTTGCATATAGGGAAATTCCACCTAATAGTATATCTAGAGAATTTACCCTTTATGCTAAGCCTAAAATTGAAAAAGCATTAAAATTTGAAGTAGCACCTATTCAACCCCCCCCCCCCTAGGTGCCTATACGATCCATTTTAGGGGGGGCTGGGGGATAGTTGGCTTTAGCACCGGCGCACGTCGCGCATCATCCTTCGGTGATAAACCTGTAGCACCAGCGCACACGATCTGCTAGGCACGGACGGTAGTTAGCGTCGGCGGATAGAAACTTTGGCGCGCCGATGGTACCTTTTTTCTATAGGCCTTTTCCTAATAGTGCATCCAATGAACCTGCGGTCGATGTCTGCTACGTCTAGGGTCACGCATAACTCTACGACATGGTGGAAGCCCCCCCCCCCCCCCCCCCCCGCACAGAAGTTGTGTGTCCATATCGTTGTCATTCCATTGCGGGTCGTCATTACTAGCATCATGTGGTAATCCAGACAGAATCTGCAAGAGGGGTGATGAAATGTGAAGAAACGATTCCCCCAAAATGTGAAAAGTCAGATGGATCTCGATTAACAAACCCCAATATCCGCCTAATTCGAAATTAAAAACCAGAAAAAAATGCCGCACTTGTCTACCACCTACCACGACACAGTTTTGTGCCGATATCGGTAATACCACGTCTTAAATCTATGTGCAACTAAGATAGCTGTCTCGAACCCTCATCCATCGGGTAACCAACTTTTGCAGATACTTTTGGCTTATGTCATCCAAAAAAGTGCCGCGTATGGAGTGGCACACTACCTTACCCATTCTCGAAAACCACCTAAACTATTCTCCTCTCCACCATAACCATAAGACACCAACTATCTACACAGATCACAGGATGTAGTAAAAACCAAATACTGCTCAAAATTGTGTTGCAAGAGAAACCAATAGATATTGCCGACATACACAGATATAGACCAAGCATGTATGTATCATCAACCAACACAATTTCACCTGAATCATTTATTATGGAAAAAGCTAGCATTGCCAGAGAATCTTCCCAAAATTAGCATAATAACGTTACATGGAGAGTGAACCAGCTTGTGTGTGTTTTAAAGTTTTAGCTAGTATTTTCTATTTGGATGTTAGGAGTTGCTACATCGATTCAGAACCAAACATAAACATCTACAGTTGCTCAGTGTTTAGTTCCACCTCGCTTACACGAGGATGTTGCGACCTGGTTGTAAGGGAGAGTTTCTCCTCCCTTCGGCAACGGTAGCAGTACAGATGACACTTTATTTGACCAAATATGAGAGGGGTTAATACCCGGAAATTAGACTTGGCTCCCAGGTCCACGTGAACTCGGCGGGTGGTCCAACGTAGGGGTTGCACGTGGAAGGCAGCAGAGAATACGGTCGCGTACATCGCAGTAGACTACGTCGTATGAAATTGCAAGCTGGCCCACGGTACAATTCATTTAACGCGGTTAGTTAGTTCGAACGTTGCCGGTCCGAGACGAGGAACGATCTTGGACCAACGTGAGAAGAAATCGGACCGACTGTTCAGACTGGGACACGAAGCTCCTCCTTGTTGATGGGGAAGACACGTAGCTTCTGGGTCGAGGACGATGGCGGATGGAAGGATTCTCGCTCGTGCCGCACATGTCCACCACCGAGGTGCTCTCGCAACCTATCTGGGTCGACAATGATGGCAGAGGCGCAGAAGCAGAGTAGAAGGACTTCGGTGTCACTCCTAGCGCCGAATCCACACCCTGATTTGGCTTCCATGGTTAGAATTTTTTGTCCCCTTTCCTCTACCGACTCTGGCGTTTGGCTGGCTCTAATTTTATGGTTGCTCCTTTCGTCTGGATTTGTAACGACTCAGAGTTGAGTGAACTCGTCGAAGTGCTAGCCTGAAACCTACCTCAGATTTCTTCCATGTGATTGCGTCTAATCTATCATAGTATCTACAATTTCGGCCCTCTCTAACACGTGTTGCTATTGTTAATTAGTGCAGATGTGGCAGGGCCATGCATGGTGCAAAAGCCGGGAATCAACCTGGCGTCATCTGGATCCTACAGTGGTGACAAAGTTCAACACTAGCGGCACGGCGCAGACGAAGATGGGACGCCAACATCCTGGGAAGCGTTTTTAGCTGATCAGTATATGTCCTTCTAGCACCAATAACGACCATGCTCGATGCAGTTGGGAAGGCAAACAAAAACCATTTGTTCATTGCTTTGTGGTACAATTCCTTTGTGTTAATGCCATTCGTGCTTTGCAGAACATATTCTGCATGTCACTAATTATCTCAAAACTACAGGATGGAACATGGAGTACTATCACTGGATGCTGGACAGTAGTCAGGGATCCCTCATATTTTTGGGTTTCGTCTAATGTTGTAAGGTTGAAACATTCTGGTGGCCAAGTGCTTTGAAACTTTTTGGAACCATTTTGGGGCTTTAAACAGACCAAGAAAAGCCTTCACCAGATTTTTTGAAAACCACTCAGAAGGATAAACATGAAGGCTACTCATGGACTGGATTGTTACAGTAAGTATGTCTCTACTTAAAAATGATCTGGATGCTATAGGTACAAAAACGATTTCTATAATGGATAGATTGCCTTCTTGCACTTCATCAATTAGGTCACAACATAATATCTTCTTGTTCCTAGAAACTTATACCTTAGTCAATTACACTAATCCATGCCTTTATCACTAAGAGATCAAACGACACAAGTGCAGTTACTTGGCATTGCCTTCTTGCTTATAGCTTCTAAGGTTCATTGAGATCATTTTTATCTCTTTTATTTATATTAAAGTTCCTTTTTTCTTAGTCGTAATCTAATATGTTGTAAAAATGTTCAAACTTCAGTAAATATATATGAAGAGATATGTCCACCTCAATTAAAGGAGCTCTGCTACATTAGTGATAATACAACAAAGATGAGGTCCATGTTTGTGCCCAGTTTGACTTTCTAGTTTGTTTCATATTCTTGTATTCTAACACAAATAAACCAAATTTTGATATGGAAGCTTCTATCCTGAGTTGTTTGTGATGATTGTCCCTATTGCAAAATATATTTACCGAGCAACCCCATAATTAGCCACTCCCTCTGTTCCAACTTAGTTGTCGTGCTTTTGAATGGAAGCTTCTATACCAAGTTGTTTGTGATGACTGCCGCTATTGTAAAATATATTTACCGAACAACCCCACAAATAGCCACTCCCTCTGTTCCAACTTAGTTGTCGTACTTTTGAATGGAAGTTTCTATCACGAGTTGTTTGTGATGACCGCCCCTATTGCAAATTATATTTACCTAACAAACCCACAAATAACGGAAAAAAATATTTTTCTCAGTGATATGAGAGACAGCATCCACTTTTAATTGTAGGAAAAGTTAAACTTTGAGAAGAAAACCTCAAGCCTCCATGTTCTTGCAGGTGAAACCTCTATGTATGATTCTAGGAGTGTGCAAAACGTTTTTTACAGTGTAAAAACTGAAAAGTCAATAGATACATTTGTTTGTTCTTGTATTGAAATTTGTGGTGTACACTTTTTTTCTTAGTAGAGATTTCAAATGTCTCATGCATGATATATATGGAGCAAATTCGTATTCTGTACTCAGCAGGATCATGCATATGAAAGCAGTCTCTTTAATAGTAAAGGTATACAAATTATTTGTACTCTTTCCGTAGTTTTAACTTATGATGTAAGAGAGCGATTCTTTGCTAAGACTATGTTACTACTTAGCAATATATGATATTGGCACATCCAATGTTTAGTTAGAAAAATCATATTGCACGGACCCTTTGAGTCGACAAACTTATATCAGTGTTGTTGACATGTCATACTGGTCTTATACGCTAATCATGATGATCTTTTCCCTGCTCTACATGGTGTGATACTGATACATATGCAACCCAACAGACTACTCTTCTTGGATGCGGCCTCCATTGTCATCGCCCCATCCCGCCAGCGGTAGCCACGATCTGGATTACGCTGCCGCCGACACCACCTCTTGGCGGCACATATGATTCAGGTAATGCAAATCTTCATTGCCCAGTTATTGTTTAATGTAGCTTTTTGGACCAATCATATGATTCATTGCCTCTTTGCGGCACATCATTCACATGTCCTTAGAATTTCATTCTTTTTATTGCCCGTGAAGGTGTTCATTGTTCTTCAGTAGCATACAAAAATTATTTGATGTTTCTTGCCTCCTGCCGGCGTGCGTCATTGCTTTGCGAAGGGGTGAGATGGAGAGGCCATGGCGGGCTCGGCTAGCTGGGCGAGCAGCCGCAAAGATCATGAGCCGGCAGGTCTATGGGGAAGTACCTGGAGCACCTACTCTATGCATGCCTTCACCACCTCCACCCCCCGTTCTTCATCTAAATCTGAAGACCTACATAATTAACGGGGTGGACTCCGCAGCATCCTCCTTCCATTGCACGCGGGCGAGGCTGACAGTTGATGGAATCCCATCCTCCCTCCTCCCATCGCCTCTGCTTGTCGAGTCCACTACTGATTTGGCCAATTCGTGTTGCTTAAGTCGGCAGCAAACGACAAGATGTCGACCAGCCGAATGTTGGACGACATGATACTTTGGCACGAGACCCTCTTGGTGAAGATGTTGTAGCCAATCCTCCGGAAGGGTTGCAGTCAACAATGGGCGACACGGCTGCAGTTCAACTTTATTTGTCCCGTTTCATGCTTGCAAGAATTCTTTCGTTTCATGCCTGCAAGAATTATGTCGCTTCATGCCTGTAAGACTTCTGTAGTAAATTTTTATGTTTCTTTGGTTGCCAGAATTAATTTTCCTTAATGTGGGAAAAGATGGTGAATGTATAATTAAGTTGAAAATAACGTTTGCTCTGCTATAATCTGCACAATATGCATGTTTATATTCCTAAATTTTTATTTAACTAAAATACATATTTTCGGATGATCCACAAGAGTACAAATGTTTTCGGATGGTCCAAATCTCTGTCTAGTTTTCATTAGTACATGAATTATTTCATAGTGACGTTGCTACAGATGAATTGCATGTGTGATCCTTTGGTCTTTGTATACAAAAGTGCAGTTTCAGTTGCAAGTTACACTTGTTATTTCTTCATTTCTGATCCTTAGGTCTTTGTATGAAGAGCGTGTGTGATACCAAATAAATAATCTGCCTCAGTATTTAAAGATAACTATTTGATAAATGATTTAATGGTTTCAGTCGAGGATTAGATGACTCTGTTCATTTGAGGTTGGACCTGATGGATTGTGCTTTACTCTTGATTACTATGCTGATGGATGATATATTTGCACCAAGAGGCAATTAATGGGCATGACCAAATCTAGCGATGATGTATGAATCCTCTCCGGTAGGCACTTGGATCCTTCAGGAGCAAGGAGAAAACAACATTGGCAGGTGGAAAAAAGACAGATCAAGGGATGATTGTGTGTACTTTGGAGTAGATGCTTCTAAATAGGGAGTGCCTAGATCTCAGGCGCCTGAGAACTTCTTATATCTAAGTTGCTAATGTCATCCTAATATTTGTGCTAATTCTCAGTTGCAACTCATTAAATTCTCGGTTACACTCTAATTGCAACTCATGTGTAACCGCCACTTTGCACGAATCACGAGGTAAATCAAACGCTGAAAGAGGCGGCTGAGACCTAAGAAGTTCTCAGGCGTCTGAGAACTAGCAAAACCGTTCTAAATATATACTCCCTCCATATTGCTGAATCTCTGAAATATTAGTGTCCACGACATGTAATAAATACACTACGAACCCTCCACCCATAATATATTAAAATAGAATATTGGAAATTTTCATGCCAACTTAATTGTTATTAAAGTTTTAAAATATTCTTCTATTTACTATTGATTTCATTGTAAACGATTTAATCGTAAGTTATGATTTATTTTCCTTCTCTTTTGAGAGGATTGCTGCATAGCCGAACAAGGGGACTAAATCTGAACAGAAACGTGACATATTTTGAAAGGTTAAAAAACTGAAGATTGTGAACAAATTACATCATATTGTTTCTTCAACATATATTGATTTACTTTATAACCGTTGCAACGCACTCTGCTAGTACAGATTGTAAAAATCATACGCTTCGCCAAGCGAGTAGAAGGTGGTGCCGAGGCAAGGATCAATTGACCTCGTCTCCCAGCTTTTCCGTGTACTCCCTTATCGACTTTTCTAGTGCACTTGGCCTCGATGGGCAGACTTGTCTGTCCGGCGGCGCTCGATCAAACCGTACTCTTTTTCACCGGAAAAAGAAAGAAAATAACAAAGGTTAGTCTTGCTAATCTCTGGCATTACATTTTCAGTTTTTTCTTTTTATGTTTATTCCGTCCAACAAAAAAAGTCGTGTTCACGGAAAATATATCCCTTTTCCCCATGGACAGGCCGCTATACTCGCATTATGTGACAGAAATCACTGCCCCAATCCCCCCCTACCAAATCGACAGCTCACAGCAGCAAAACTATGGCCATGATTTTGTACTATCCCCCCATCAAATGGACACAGACAGCTACTATGTGCAAGAATTACAGGGGATTTTTCAAGGTAAGGATGCAAAAGAATTACATGTCGGTCCAATTGGGAGCTGCCGGAGCCTGGTCGACAGTGCGCTCTGCTGATTCAGCTTGGACGTCGCTTTCGTCGCAACCGTCCACGCGAGCTGCATCGACGATCCCAACCACTGATGGGTCGGGCTCGACAGAGCCCACATGGCTACAGTCGTCATCCGCCGCCGCGCCGTTCGTACCCTCCTACCCTTGTGCAGCTCCGTAGATTGGCTCACTGCGTGGTGTGGTATGTGGCGGTTTGGGGGTAAGCAAAATGCTTTCTTCTTCGAAATATCATGCGAAGCAGGGATGATGTTAACGGAAAAAATGCAGGCGAACAAGCTCACCTTCTGACAGGCTCCATTGCGAAGTCCATCCACGCGACAGGTTTTCCCCTGAATCGGCGACGGAGCAGCCTAGGCTGTACAACGGCGGTGTTGTGGCGGCTCGGCGGCGGGGGGGGGGGGGGGGGGGGGGGGGGGGGGGGGGGGGGGGGGGGGGGGTGGTACGAGGGATACTATACTACCTTCTTAAAGGCGCGACTGATTTGGCAATCCTGTCCGAATGCAATATTCAGTTTACTACCATATGCAATCCTAATTATCTATATACTTCAGTGAAACTGACAGGAGCACTGCCTTTCAGTTAAGTTGCTAAGGAGAACCGGGATCCGTAAACCATGAATAAATAGCAACCTACACTTTATGTAATGTGGCACCCATGCTTACATACATGATAATTTAAATGTTAACAAAAATAACTATCTAAATTTACAGAAAACCTAAATATAAAAAAAGAGAATTTTTTTTCTTATTCCTTGTAATGAATGAAATGATGCAGCCTGTGAAGCTGCTGCTGTACAACTTTTACTTTTACTGTAAAAACTTATTTTCTTACTTAAAAAAATAGCCACCAAGGATATAACCGTGCTCACCAGAATATGGGACATGGTCGTTGTGGATAAATGTCGGTGTTTGGAATGACTCGGGAACTGCAGGAGCTAGTGGCGTCCTTGCCGGAGAAGCTCGCCTTGCAGCTGTAGAAGTCCGCACTTCCTGGGACCTTAACACCAAAGAAGCCACCACATGATGTCTCGAAACAGGAGACCACTTCATATTCTTCTTCTTCTTCTGCCCGGGACCTTGATCCTGTCGACTCTGCCTTTCTCCTTCGCTTCCCATGGTGGGGACATCTTCTTGCGCAACTTGTTGCTCTTGCTCTTGGCTTGTCATCTGCAGCTTTAATATTCAAGATCTTGCTCTTGCTCTTGGCTTGACATCTGCACTATTAATATTCAGAATTAATCAACAATTTAGCATCAGCCATCTAGCTCACCAATACTATCAGACATGGGGTATCCAGCTCACCAATACTATTGGCCATGGAAGAATTGATCAACAATTTAGTATGCCAACTATTTGGAACAGTTTGCTACAGTTGATACTAATATACCTGGCCAAGATTATGCACATCTACCGAATTGCATCACTACTTGCTACTCTGCCACTTCCAAAAAATCCTTGCACTGCCACTCTTGCAATGAATTGTTATTCCCTGGCAGTGCCTACTACGTGTAATCCACTCCTGACCAAGATTACACTACCATACAACAATTGGCAGCTGTAGGGGACACAAACGGGAACAAAGCAGAGGAATACACACAAGCTCCAGAACTCCCAAGATACGCGCCTCCCAAATCCCGGCGAACACTACGAAGGCAAGAAATTGAGGGGGGCTTCTGGGTACTTACCTACGGAGCAACTGCATAAAGAGGGTATACGGAGTGCCCCATGAGCTCTGCGAGCTCCCCAGTTGCGACCGCCTCCGGCAGCGTTCCGGCGGCCGGCGAGTTTCCCTGCTCCGACAACAGGATTGCTTGCAGAAAATCAGTAAAAGAAGGGTGGAGGAGCCAGTAGGGGGTGGCGGCGTGCTCGCGCGGCGGTGGCGGTGGCCAACAACCTGGCAGCTCGTGCGGCGGCGGCGGCCGGCGGCTGCTGTACAGAGGAGTCCGGTTAGACCCTAGGGGTCGAAAGGTTCAGGTTCACGATGAACCTAATCTTTTGCGGGTAGGCCCCTTAACCTATTGGTAACAAAACCGAGGTCCGATCCAGCGGGTCACCGGGCCGAACCGGACCATCCCCATCTTGATGATTTGCGATCCCTCCGTCGCCGAAACAGCCTCAGGTTCGGTTACTGTAGATTCCCTGTATAGACCAATCGATGTGCGCCACGTAACAGTCCCGGATTACGCCGTGTCCCTGTCGCCTCGCACCATACGGATCGCTCGCCTCAGAGTCGGAGGAGACCGCCTCTGATCCAACAACGACTCCGCTCCGCTGCCGGCTGCCTCCCCGGAGCCTCTGTCCCCGTCCCTGCTGCCGGCGGAGCCCCCTACCCCGCTACTTTCTCTCCTCCATGCGCGCCGCCATCAACCTCCCCACGCTCCGGCGTAGCCACGCCATGGGACCACTCCACCACTCTGCCCTCCATGGCGGTCCGGGTGTGGACGGGAGGACGGCCTGGACGAGGATGGCCGGCGGCGCTCAAGCGGTCCAGCCGTCCTCCTCCCGCGAGGAGGCCGTCGCGCTTGCCAATACAGGGAGGTCGCCGTCAGCGCTCCCTCGCCTCAGGTCTCGGCGCGAAGGTTGCTGCTGCTACTGGGTTGTTGGGATGACAAGGACTACCGAGATGGAGATGGATCCACGCCTCCAGCAGCCCCACCTTTATTCCTCCCAGAACACTGATCGGTGAGATTCCATGGCCGACTCATCTTCTTCTCCTCTGATTTTCTTTTGCATACGCATGCGTTTTCTGTTCGATTTGGGTTCTTCTTGGTGCCCAGCAACGATCAGACTAGAAGAGAATATTTTGGCATGTAAGCTAAGCTATGAGCAGGCTAGAGGGAAATGCACATCGACTCTCGGTAGTGCTCCATCTTCTCTCAATTTTACACGTGGCTTATTACAAATTTCCATTTTCTGCTCATTTTAGCCCCGTCAGTCAAACTGGCGCAATGAGTTGTGGTTACAGGTTATTATGCTAATCAGGTTTAGACTGCATGCTCTCAATTATGGCCACTGAAACTGTACTACCATTACTAATTTTATTTAATTACTTCAGGCATTAGTCTTTACGAAATCTATGTTGCTTTTCTGTGCGGGTTGAATAAAGTGAGGCATGGGAATAGTAGTTTTCCCAATTTTTGTAGTGTATGCTCACTGGTTATTTCCTAGGCTTATATTTTCTTCAAACTGAATTTAAAGGTGAGTTCATTTCCTATACACATACGGGGTTTTTATTTTGATCATATCTTCCATACGCTCTTGATGGCATTTCTAGCTTGAGATGATCCATGCCATAAAGAGCTTGATTTATACCCTACTTTTCAATAGTATAGTTTTATATTGTTGTTCTTCCAAGAAGGCTGTGGGTGTATAGCGAATTCCATGTATTTGTGCCCCCTTCAATTTGACTTCATGATGTAATTGCGCTTTAGATGGTCAGAACTTCCGAGTGATTAAAAATCTATCTTACGTCTTCTATATTTCATTTGTACATGCAGCCTAGAAGCATCCGATTAAAGTATTTCAGTGCATTCTAATCATGCCCTGCTTATTTCGATGTTTCTTCTTTTGTCTTTGGCTTAAGAGACATAGACATCTGAACACAACAACATACGGCAGCTGTGGCTATTTGGTGTGGTTGTCCTAAGTAGTTTTTGCACTTCCATTGCAGCTACAGCCTGTCCAATCCTATCTCAGATCTATCCTCTGTTTTTGGTGATTGTGGTTGTTCAGCACTCTTTTAAGTGTCAGCAACATTGTTGAGAACTGTTTTTGGTGCCAACAACATTTTTATGTCAGGCTGGTAAGTCTGCTGGTGATATGCTTCCTTTCTAGCAAAGAAGCAAATAACCATGTGCATCTGGCTCATGTGCTATTTACCTTCGCAATGTTTTACGGTATATCGGTAGAAAATAAAAATTCATATGACAACCCTTATTAATCCCAATCTGTTGATTCCATTATGTAAAGTTGATTATGGTTACAAATCTATGTTATGTCCTTTTTCCTGCCATCAGTTTAATGTCATAGAGATGTCGTGCTATCGTATTTTGGACGACCTACAATATTTTGCTTGCATCACCTAGACGCTTTACCAATATATTGTATGCAGTTCTATACTAGGAAAATAATTTAAGTGCACGTGGATATATTTTCTATTAAATCCGCTGAGCATTATTGTACATATACTAATATTTTGTATGAAGTCCCGTGCTAGGAAAAAAGGGCCTTCATTACAGGCTTGGCTACCTATAGATGCCTAGAATACTGGACATGATAGAGATGGAGGATTAAGAAGCCGAGCTCTATGTCGCCCAATTGTGCGTATTTATCCAAGTAAACCAAGTATAACTCTACGGTATAGTTAGCTAATTTTATTGATTGGGGATATTTTTTCTATTAAATCCACTGAGCATTATTGTACATATACCAATATTTTGTATGCAGTCCCGTGCTAGGGGAAAAGGGCCTTCATTACAGGCTTGGCTACCTATAGAGATGCCTTGGATACTGGACATGACAGAGATGGAGCCAGATTGAGAAGCCGAGCTCTATGTCGGCCAATTGTGTGTATTTATCCAAGTAAACCAAGTATAACTCTATGGTATAGTTAGCTAATTTTAATGATTGGGATTAATGTCATGTAGTGTTTTCAGCTTATACTATTTAGCAAGAAAATCTACTGATTTTTGCCTTTTGAATCTGAACATCAACATCTACTGAAATCTTTGCTTGCTGTACTTCCAAATTAAATTTCCTCAGTTTAATTCACGACCATAGTAATTTGCTTGCTCTACTGCCAGATAAATTTCTTTTCTCATCCATGTTACTTTGTTTGGTCATCTGTAGCTAAATTATTATAACCTTAGGTTAGAAGAAGCAAACAAGTGTAGTCATTGGAATTTTATTTTCCGATTTCTCTTTGTTTCAAATGACTCGGGTAAATATTTTCATGTCTTACAACACTAAATGCATTGTGGCCTTTAGACCAAGTTGGGTGTAGCAAATTTGTGTAAAGGAATACATTTACCGGTGGATCGGGTAAGTTTTCTTAAGAATCCAATGTTATTCCTACTGTCCTAAAAAGCAACATGTTACGTAAATACTTTTTTGGGCGGAAGCCTCAACTTTGTGTCCTCAACAACAACATAGTACTTAAACAAATTATGCAAAAACATCTCAGTACTGGTAAGTGAAAAAAATCTCTGTTGGTCAAGTGAATTTCTAAGGTCAACGGGTTTTATTTCATTGGTTGCATTTGAAGTCTGAAGTTCTATGTTTCAACCTAAGCTTGGATAAAAATACAGTAGCTATATTACTGCATTGCCACTCTTTGTTGTTACTTTGTTTACAAAAATGTTGTACTCTAGCAGGAGTACGTGATTGTTCGGTGGTAAAGATGTGACATAAACAAATGATCTGACCCATCTAGCATAAATCAGGATGAAGACTTGCTCCACGACGTGATGGCCTAATAGCCGTGCAATATGAATGATATGCCAGGGGTAGAGATGACGAAGGCAAATTATTAATACTAGTAGCTGATCCTGTTGTCCCAGATTCTCATGCACCGGCGTCGCCGCGCCTAATTTTCTAGTATAGAGGAACGGTGTCCCTTCGGGGACATCCGATAGAAAAAAAAGAGGAACGGCGGCAGGTTTTTTTTTCCCATGGATTTTGACCACCAGATCCCCAAAGTAGCCGCAGTGTACGGGGGTAGTATGTCGGTTTCCTGTACCCCCGGTCCACGTACTGTTCGTACAGCCTGTTCCGTCATGTACCGACACCCTTCCGTGACGCGCGTCAACAACTACCATTAACTAGGTGGGCACAGCATCCTCATTTCCGGTATCTACTGCGTATTCTACATCGTACACGTTCGTAAATCAATGAGCCCTGCACGACAGACGGACACGCCCCATTGGTCCAACTGGGCAGGATCAAATGGACCCGGGTGCCAAAACTTCGCTCCCGTTAATACCCTGATACTTGGGTTCTAAGAAACGTCAGCACAATTATTATTGGTTGGCTTGCACGGTTGAAAAAAATCTAATCCAGCACGTTTACTGCAGCAGCGCAGCTATCACGTTTCATACCTTTTGAACCAACAATCGTTTTGGAGAAGTGGGATCTTGTCCAACGATTGGTTGATGCTTTCTTGCGGAGGCAGAAATCATTATATATATTCCTGGACGGTCCATCTATATTGTGACCAAGGGAAGCAAAGAGGAACATTAATTCTCTCTTACGTGTGCTTTTGATGACTATATAATTCTTTCAACGTCTCCCGTGCGAGCCCTCTTCTCCAAGAAACAGATGAGTTGCTACTTCCAGAAGAACAAGAGTGGAAAAAAAAGCAAAAAGCAACCCTGACATAATTCCTAGCTAGCTAGGTTGACATGGAGCCAGGCTAGTAGCTACCTGTTGTCGATCGCCTCCTCCACGGAATTTCGAATCGAACTGACGAAGCAAGGAGCGAAGCTTCCACGGAGGCTGGGCTAAGTCATCTGACCGTGACGCCTGTAATCGGTGACTTTTCCGGCAGCTCAGATCGGTCGCGTTCCTTTCCTAATGTGCAAGGAAACGGTTTAGCCAAACTTGGTGGACAGCAAATCACCCACCCGAACCGTTCCATCCCAACCCGGCGGCGGCTGTAGGCATCCATGGTTTCACTCAGATTACCACTAGGTCCACTACCGTACCACAGCTAAGCCAATATAATGCCGACCGATGTGGACGAGTACGTGCCGCCAAACGATGCTAATTATGCACACCTAAACGAGGACACACATGACGGTTGGAGATTTAAAATACGATAGATTGTTGATTATACGTCCTCGTAAAGTACGAATGGAAGACACATTCTAGTGAGGTACTAGTAGTAGCAGCGTGCAACCAGCGTGCCGCCGGTAAGTGATTTTATTTTTGGTAGCAACACTAAGTGGGTGTATGCATGTGCTTTAACTTGGGCCATTTGGAACGTGTGAAATGACTTTGTGTTTAATAAAACATCAAAAACTTTGTTCTTGCAGGTCATCCCACGAACTACGCATTGGATCCATGTCTTTACTTCTGCCAGTGGGGCAGCGACCAGACACGGAACATGGGTGCAACCTTTTGGAGACAATAGCACGGGATTTGTTCAACCTGTGCAGCTGGTGGCCTGTTTCTAGACTCATCTTATGATGTATCAGCACTTAGTGTCTATTCTTTCTATCTTTAAGTGGTTGATACATGCAGTGGTGGATCCAGAAGATTCTGAAACCTTGGCAAACATGTCTAAAACATCATTTTTTCGAACAAAATCATCACAGACAGTCAAAAAATACAAAGGCGTCGTGCGTTGGCCTGGGCGACTTCCCGGGCTGGAGAGATGGTGGATCTACCCATGAATACATGTATCGACACTTTGTGATCCATAAGATGTAAGACTTGTTAAACTACAATAAAGTAATAAAAATGGCACATGCATCAATTGATGCAGAGGGAGGGGAGTCCTCGTTTCGAAAAAAACTCGTGGTCATGTATAAATATACATATATGATAAGTATACTAATGTACGTGGTCCTTTAGTGTATATTTTTTAAGACTTCTGGAACATCATTTCTTTTCACATAGTTCCATGACTGTAAGTTCATCGCGGATTTTCTCATGTACAGTACGTGTTTGAAAATAATTTATAATTTGGTACTCCCTTCGTACCAAAATAAATAAGTGACTTGGTTTGCCTACATTTAGATGTATCTACACATGTTTCAGTATGTAGACTCATATAAATCTAGACAAAGTTAAGTTACTTGTTTTAGGACGGGATGAACAATATTTTAGCATTCATTTGACAACACGTCTGATTATCCGTGTTGTCGGTAACCGTGGAGGCATATTATTGTTGGCTTGAAGCCCAAGAAGTGGCGGCTCTAGTTCTAGGGTGGACTTAGAACATCCAACTCGTGTGAAAACGCTTCGACCCGCTCCGTGTCGCTCCCGTAACCGGAGCGGCGACTCCAAACCCTAGCCCGTCCCGTCCCCTCCTCCCCCTCCCTCCCGTCGATGCCGGTGAGGGCCGCCAGGCAAAGCCCGCGCGATTCCGGCGGCGGCGGGCCTTCCTTTCCCCAGCACATGGAGATCCGGGTAGGCGGAGCTTCTCCTTGGCGGCGGTGTGTTCCGGCAGAGGCCGGCGAGGCCTGGCGCGGCGGCGACCGGCGACCGGCGACGGGGGAGACCTCTCGCAATTGGAGGCGGCGGCGAGTACCTGGGGCGGCGCTGCAGTGACGCGGCAGTGCCCGCACTGCGCCTTGGTGGCGGCTCTGCCTGGGGAGACGCGGGAGCTCAGCGGCATCGGCCTAGAGTTGACGGTGGTGGTAGGGCACGCGCGAGTGGGAGTTGGTGGCGACGACGACAGCTCTACTGCAGCACAGCGGCAGGGGCTTTATGGGCCCAGGTGGGCCTCGACGGGCCTGGTGTGACCTTACTACTGTTGGAGATATGTCCAAGAGGCAATAATAAAAGTGGTTATTATTATATCTTTGTGTTTATGATGAATGTTTACATCCCATGCTATAATTGTATTATTAGGAAACACTAATACATGTGTGTTTTGTAAACATGTGAGAGTCCCTAGTAAGCCTCTTGTTGAACTAGCTTGTTGATTGATTGATGATCATGGTTTCCTGATCATGGACATAAGGATGTGATTAATAACAAGGTTATATCATTAGGAGAATGATGTGATGGACACACACCAATAGTAAGCGTAGCATAAGATCAAGTCATTAAGTTCGTATTGCTGTAAGCTTTCAAATACATAGTAACCTAATCCTTCGACCATGAGGTTATGTTAATCACCATCACCGGATGGATACTTTGATGACATCAAACGCCGCTTCGTAACTGGGTGGTCATAAAGATGTCATTGGGTATTCTGAAAGTATGTGTTGAAGCGCATGGACCAAGATTGGGATTTGTCCATCCATATGACGGATAGATATGCTCTGGGCCCTCTCGGTGGAATGTCATCTAGTTAGCTTGCAAGCATGTGACTGGGTCACAAGGGATGACATATCACGGAACGAGTAAAGAGTACTTATCAGTAACGAGGTAGAAGTAGGTATGGAGATACCGACGATCAAACCTCGGATAAGTATAGTATCGCGAGACAAAGGGAATTAGTTTCGTATGTAAGTGGTTCAATCGATCGCGAAGTCATCGTTGAGTATGTGGGAGCCATTATGGATCTCCAGGTCCCGCTGATGGTTATTGATAGGAGATGTGTCTCTATCATGTCTACATATTCACGAACCGTGGGGTGACACACTTAAGGTTCGAAGTTGTTTTAAGTAGATATGGAATATGCGTTGGAGACCGAATTTGTTCGGAGTCTCGGAATGGATCCGGGACATCACGAGGAGATCCGGAATGGTCCGGAGAATAAGATTCATATATTGGGGATCATTTTCTAAGTTAGGAAATGTTCCGGAGTGTTTGTATGGAGATTCTAGAAGGTTTCGGAATGTTCCGGAAGGTTCTGGAAGGTTTCTTGGAGTTTGCTTGAAAACCAAGGAAGGGATCAAAGGAGTCCTAGTGGGTTAAGACTAGGAGTCGTGGAGGAGGAGGACTCCTCCCCCCCTCCCCAATCCGCTGGCCCTAGAGGAGGGGAGTCCTATAAGGACTCCCCCTCCCCAGGCGCGCCTCCCCCCCTTAAATAGAAGGGCAGGGGCGCCCCCTCCTAGCCCTCTCATATAACTCCAATCTCTGCCGCCTCTCTCCTCCTCCTTTCTTCTGCACAGGCATAGGCGAAGCCCTGCAGAATTCTCTACTCCACCACCACCACGCCGTCGTGCTGCTGGGATTCCGTGGAGAAGATCTACTACCTCCGCTGCTCGCTGGAACGAGGAGAGGAAGGTCTACTTCGACTCCGCACGTGTGACCGACTGCGGAAGCGCTGCCGAAACGCGGCGCCGGAAGGATCGTCCACTTGACCGACCGCGGAAGCGCTGCCGGAACGCGACGCCGGAAGGATCGTCCACACGATCTTGAGATCGGCAAGTGATCGACTACATCAACCACGAGATCTAATCTCGTTAACGCTTTCGGATCTACGAGAGTTAGTTCCTATCTATCTCGTTGCTCATGTCTAATAGATTAGATCTTGGCTTTTATCTAGATTAGATCTAGGTTTTGTTTGTTCTTGCGGTAGAAATTTTTTGTTTTCCATGCTACGAACCCATCAGTGGTATCAGAGCCGTATCTATGCGTAGATCTGTTGCACGAGTAGAACACAATGTTTTTGTGGGCGTTGATGCTTTTGTTGTCGGTGTCTTAGCGTGTACTTTGCATCTTGCGGCATGGTGGGATGAAGCGGCCCGGGCTAACATTACATGTCATCGCACATGAGACTTGCTCCACGCTTGACGTGCAACTTGCTTTGCACAAGTGGCTTTGCGGGTGTCTGTCTCTCCCACCATAGTTAAGATTCAATTTACAATTAGCATCTTGACAACACTTGTATCAATGTTGTGGTTCTTGTTCGTAGGTAAGATCGGTCTTATGCGAAAGCCCCAAACCACGTAAAACTTGCAAAGAAAATTAGAGGCGTCTAACTTGTTTTTGCAGGGGTTTTGTGATGTGATATGGCCATCATGTTATTGTGATTGTATTTGATGTATGCAATGATCCTTGTTGTAATATGGCAACCGGCATGAGCCTAATGGTTGTCTTTAATTCTGTTAAGACCTGCGTGTCTATTCATCTTGTAATAGCTTTATTCCAAGTAGTTGTAATAGTTGCTGGTGATGATGGACAACCATGAAGCGGCGCCACTGACCTTGACGCAATGCTGGTGATGATGGAGATCATGTTCGTGCTTTGGAGATGGAGATCAAAGGCGCAAGAAGAAAAGGCCATATCATATCACACTATTTATGAATTGCCTGTGATGTTAATCCTTTATGCATCTTGTATTGCTTAGATCGCGACGGTAGCATTATAAGATGATCCCTCTCACTAAATATCAAGTAATAAAGTGTTCACCCTTAGTTGGCACCGTTGCTAAGACTCGTCGTTTCGAAGCATCTCGTGATGATCGGATGTGATAGATTCTACGTGTGCATACAACGGGTGCGATCCAGATTTGCACATGCGGAAACTAAGGTTATCTTGACGAGCCTATCATGTACAGACATGGTCTCGGAACACGGAATACCGAAAGGTAGAGCATGAGCCATATAAATGATATGATGAACATGAAGATTGTTCGCCGATGAAACTAGATCTTCTCTCGTGAAGATCGGACTTGGTGTAGTGGACTTGGTTCGTGTAATCACTAAGACAATATGAGGGATGTTGTTTTGAGTGGGAGTTCACCTAGTTAGTTTAAAAATTATATTTGAACTCAATTTGTCATAAACTTAGTCTAAACTACTTGCAAATTGTTGTAGATTATGGCGAACCCCTCCATCAATTTCAATGCGTTCCTAGAGAAAGAAAAGCTTAAAAATAATGGAAGCAATTTCACGGACTGGTTCCGTGGACTGAAGAACGTCCTCAGGGCTGGTCAGTTGACCTATGTGCTCGATGCACCGCTAGGTGACCCGCCTGCAGATAATGCCACCGACGACGAAAAGAATGTTTTTGCCACTCGGAAAAATCATTACTCCACAGTTCAGTGTGCCATCCTGTACGGTTTAGAATTGGAGCTCCAGAAGCGTTTTGAGCACCACGACCCGTTCGAGATCATTAAGGAGCTCAGGCTAATTTTTGAGACTCGCGCAGCCATGGAGAGCTATGAGGCCTCCGAAAAATTCTTTAACTGTAAGATGGAAGAGGGAAGCTCTGTTAGCGAGCACGTGCTCACCATGTCTGGGTATGCTAAGAAGCTCCAAGAGTTGGGAATATCGATTCCTAATGAATTGGGGATTCACCGTCTCCTTCAATCACTGCCACCAAGTTACAAGAACTTTGTGATGAACTACAACATGCACTGCATGAACAAGATGTTGCCTGAACTGTCGTCCATGCTGAAAACTGCTGAAGTGGAGATCAAGAAGGAGCACCAAGTGTTGATGGTCAATAAGACCACCAATTTTAAGAGACGGGGCAAGCCTAAGAACAAGGGCAACTTCAAGAAGGACGGCAAGAAAGCTGCCGCACCTGCTAAGAAGCCCAAGGCTGGTCCTAAGCCTGAAACTGAGTGCTTTTACTGCAAGGGTGCTGGTCACTGGAAGCGTAACTGCCCCAAGTACCTGGCAGATCTGAAGAACGGCAACATCAAGAAGAAAGGTATATTTGATATATGTGTTATAGATATGTATCTTACTAGTAATCGTAGTAGTGCCTGGGTATTTGATACTGGTTCGGTTGCTCATATTTGTAACTCGAAACAGGAGCTGCGGAATAAACGAAGACTGGCGAGAGACGAGGTGACGATGCGCGTTGGAAATGGCTCCAAGGTTGATGTGATCGCCGTCGGCACGCTCCCTCTACATCTACCTTCGGGATTAGTTTTAAATTTGAATAATTGTTATTTGGTGCCTGCGTTAAGCATGAACAATATATCTGGATCCTGTTTATTGCGAGACGGTTACTCTTTTAAGTCTGAGAATAAAGGTTGTTCGATTTATATGAGTAATATCTTTTATGGTAATGCACCTGAGATGAATGGTTTATTCTTACTGAATCTCGATAGTAGTGACACACATGTTCACAACATAGATGCTAAACGAATAAAATTGAATGATAATTCTACATACATGTGGCATTGTCGTCTTGGTCACATTGGAGTGAAGCGTATGAAGAAACTCCATTCTGATGGACTTCTTGAATCACTTGAAAGATGCGAAGCATGTCTAATGGGAAAAATGACTAAGACTCCATTCTCTGGTACAATGGAGCGAGCTACAGACTTATTGGAAATAATACATACCGATGTGTGCGGTCCAATGAGTGTAGCATCGCGTGGTGGAAATCGTTATGTTCTCACTTTCATGGATGACTTGAGTAGATATGGGTATGTCTACTTTATGAAACATAAGTCCGAAACTTTCGAGAAGTTTAAGGAATTTCAAAGTGAAGTGGAAAATCATCGTAACAAGAAGATTAACTTTCTGTGCTCTGACCGCGGAGGTGAATATCTGAGTTATGAGTTTGGCATGCATTTAAAGAAATGTGGAATACTTTCACAGTTGACACCGCCAGGAACACCACAGCGTAATGGTGTGTCCGAACATCGTAATCGAACTCTCTTAGATATGGTTCGGTCTATGATGTCTCTTACAGATTTACCGTTATCATTTTGGGGCTATGCATTAGAGACAGCCGCATTCACTTTAAATAGGGCACCATCTAAATCCGTTGAAACGACACCGTACGAATTGTGGTTTGGTAAGAAACCTAAGTTGTCGTTCCTTAAAGTTTGGGGTTGCAAAGCATATGTAAAGAAGTTACAACCTGATAAGCTAGAACCCAAAGTGGAGAAATGCGTCTTCATAGGATACCCTAAAGAAACAATTGGGTATACCTTCTATCATAGATCCGAAGGCAAAGTTTTCGTTGCAAAGAATGGATCCTTTCTTGAGAAGGAGTTTCTCTCGAAGGAGGTGACTGGAAGGAACGTAGAACTCGATGAGGTTATTGAACCTTCTCTCGGATATGAGAGTAGCGCAGCACCGGAAGATGTTTTGGTGCCGCCTGTACCAATTGGAGAGGAAGCTAATGATAATGATCATGAAACTTCAAATGAAGTTACTACTGAACCTCGCAGGTCAACGAGGGTTCGTACCACTCCTGATTGGTATGACTCTTCTTTGAACGTCATGTTGGTGGACAACGCTGATGACCCTGCGACATATGAAGAAGCTATGGTGAGCCCAGATTCTGACAAATGGCTAGAAGCCATGAAATCCGAAATGGGATCCATGTACGAAAACCAAGTATGGACTTTGGTGGACTTACCGGATGGCCTTAAGGCTGTCGAGAACAAATGGATTTTCAAGAGAAAAACAGATGCTGATGGTAATGTTACCGTCTATAAAGCTCGACTTGTCGCGAAAGGGTTCCGACAAATTCAAGGAGTTGACTATGATGAGACATTCTCACCAGTAGCGAAGCTAAAGTCTGTGAGGATTTTGTTAGCAATTGCTGCATATTTCGATTATGAAATTTGGCAGATGGATGTCAAAACGGCGTTCCTTAATGGTGACATTGAGGAAGAGTTGTATATGGTACAACCCAAGGGTTTTGTCGATCCTAAAGATGCTGACAAGGTATGCAAGCTTCAGCGCTCCATTTATGGACTGAAGCAAGCATCCCGGAGTTGGAATCAACGTTTTGATAAAGTAATCAAAAACTTTGGATTTATACAAACTTATGGAGAAGCTTGTATTTACAAGAAAGTGAGTGGGAGCTCTGTAGCATTCCTAGTACTATATGTAGATGACATATTGTTGATTGGGAATGATATAAAACTTCTTAATAGCGTCAAAACCTATTTGAATAATAGTTTTTCAATGAAGGATCTTGGCGAAGCGGCATACATTCTAGGCATCAAGATTTATAGAGATAGATCAAGACGCCTAATAACGCTTTCACAAAGTACATACTTGGACAAAGTTCTAAAGAAGTTTAGAATGGAAGATAGCAAGAAAGGGTTCGTGCCCATGTTGTCAGGTAAGACCTTGAGTAAAACTCAAAGTCTAGCTACGGCAGAAGATAGGGAGAAAATGAATAATATTCCCTATGCCTCGGCCATAGGTTCTATCATGTATGCCATGCTGTGTACAAGACCGGATATAGCACATGCTGTTAGTTTGACTAGCAGATATCAAAGTGATCCTAGAATGGAGCACTGGACAGCGGTCAAGAATATCCTAAAGTACCTAAATAGGACTAAGGATATGGTTCTTTCTTATGGAGGTGATGAACAGCTTGTTGTAAACGGTTACACCGATGCTAGTTGGAACACCGATCCGGATGACTCAAAGTCACAGTCGGGATACGTATTTATTTTGAATGGTGCTGCAGTGAGCTGGAGGAGTGCGAAGCAAAGCATTGTGGCGAAATCTTCAACTGAATCAGAATACATAGCTGCTTCGGAGGCTGCACAAGAAGCCGTTTGGATGAAGGAATTCATTACTGAACTTGGCGTGGTTCCCAGTGCGTTGGACCCGATGGCCATTTACTGTGACAACACAGGTGCCATAGCTAATGCACATGAGCCAAGGTCACATAGCAAGCTGAAGCACATCAAGCTACGTTTTCACGCTGTTCGCGAGTATGTCCGAGATGGTGACATAAAGATTTGCAAAGTACACACTGATCTGAATGTGGCAGATCCGTTGACTAAACCTCTCCCTAAGGCAAAGCATGACCAACACCAGAACGCCATGGGTGTTAGGTATATTACTATGTAATCTAGATTATTGACTCTAGTGCAAGTGGGAGACTGTTGGAGATATGCCCAAGAGGCAATAATAAAAGTGGTTATTATTATATCTTTGTGTTTATAATGAATGTTTACATCCCATGCTATAATTGTATTATTAGGAAACACTAATACATGTGTGTTTCGTAAACATGTGAGAGTCCCTAGTAAGCCTCTTGTTGAACTAGCTTGTTGATTGATTGATGATCATGGTTTCCTGATCATGGACATAAGGATGTGATTAATAACAAGGTTATATCATTAGGAGAATGATGTGATGGACACACACCCATAGTAAACGTAGCATAAGATCAAGTCATTAAGTTCGTATTGCTGTAAGCTTTCAAATACATAGTAACCTAATCCTTCGACCATGAGGTTATGTTAATCACCATCACCAGATGGATACTTTGATGACATCAAACGCCGCTTCGTAACTGGGTGGTCATAAAGGTATCATTGGGTATTCTGAAAGTATGTGTTGAAGCGCATGGACCAAGATTGGGATTTGTCCATCCATATGATGGATAGATATGCTCTGGGCCCTCTCGGTGGAATGTCATCTAGTTAGCTTGCAAGCATGTGACTGGGTCACAAGGGATGACATATCACGGAACGAGTAAAGAGTACTTATCAGTAACGAGGTAGAACTAGGTATGGAGATACCGACAATCAAACCTCGGATAAGTATAGTATTGCGAGACAAAGGAAATTAGTTTCGTATGTAAGTGGTTCAATCGATCGCGAAGTCATCGTTGAGTATGTGGGAGCCATTATGGATCTCCAGGTCCCGCTGATGGTTATTGATAGGAGATGTGTCTCTATCATGTCTACATATTCACGAACCGTGGGGTGACACACTTAAGGTTCGAAGTTGTTTTAAGTAGATATGGAATATGCGTTGGAGACCGAATGTTGTTCGGAGTCTCGGAATGGATCCGGGACATCACGAGGAGATCCGGAATGGTCCGGAGAATAAGATTCATATATTGGGGATCATTTTCTAAGTTAGGAAATGTTCCGGAGTGTTTGTATGGAGATTCTAGAAGGTTTCGAAATGTTCTGGAAGGTTCTAGAGAATTTCTTGGAGTTTGCTTGAAAACCAAGAAAGGATCAAAGGATTCCTAGTGGGGCAACACACGGATTCGTGGGGGAGGAGGACTCCTCCCCCCTTCCCACCGCCGGCCATAGGAGGGGAGTCCTATAAGGACTCCCCCTCCCCAGGCGCGCCTCCCCCCTTAAATAGAAGGGCAGGGGCGCCCCCTCCTAGCCCTCTCATATAACTCCAATCACTGCCGCCTCTCTCCTCCTCCTTTCTTCTGCACAGGCATAGGCGAAGCCCTGCAGAATTCTCTACTCCACCACCACCACCACGCCGTCGTGCTGCTGGGATTCCGTGGAGAAGATCTACTACCTCCGCTGCTCGCTGGAACGAGGAGAGGAAGGTCTACTTCGACTCCGCACGTGTGACCGACTGCGGAAGCGCTGCCGAAACGCGGCGCCGGAAGGATCGTCCACTTGACCGACTGCGGAAGCGCTGCCGGAACGCGACGCCGGAAGGATCGTCCACACGATCTTGAGATCAGCAAGTGATCGACTACATCAACCACGAGATCTAATCTCGTTAACGCTTTCGGATCTACGAGGGTTAGTTCCTCTCTATCTCGTTGCTCATGTCTAATAGATTAGATCTTGGCTTTTATCTAGATTAGATCTAGGTTTTGTTCGTTCTTGCGGTAGAAATTTTTTGTTTTCCATGCTAGGAACCCATCAACTACTGTGTCGGGTCTGTAACCGCTTACGCGGTGGAGGTTGACCTCATCCAGGACGCTGCGGTGTTGCTGCCCTCCTGCTCCATGGATTCAAGCCTACGGGGTGGGATCCAGAGCTTGCCTAATCACTCCGCCTTGCCAGCCACACGGTGCGTCTTCTCGCGTGCCACGGGTTAGAGTTCGCGGATGCAGGGACGGCGGCCCCGGAAGGAGAGGCTGGATGGAGGGTCTCGGCAAGCACCATCTCAGCGGTGGTGGCCAACCCTTTGGTCATTCAGATGGCTAGGGGCATGGCAGTGGGTGATCCTGGTGTCGGTGTGAGCGGCTCCCTGGTCAAGATCTAGAGGCCTTGTGCTGACAAGGTGGCCTTTCTCCCGGGTTGGGTCTTCCCTTGGTTCTCCGATGGCATGGAGGTGGATTTGAGCGAAAGCTCCGTGCTTTGGCGCTGGCAACGGTGACGCCTGCGGGTGCCACTACCCTCCTGGGGGCGTTGCTTTTTTATCCCCTCTATGGCTGAGCTCCGGGTGAAAACTCTAGCCCGGTGTGGACTCGGCGGCGGCGGCGTGACACGTTGTTACCCTCTTGGGGACGTTGTCGGGGAGCTCAGGTTCTATCTGGGTGCAGCTCGTGGAGTCTGCATCTCGGCGTCAAGCTTCTTCGACTTCGACGCGTTCGATGGTGGCGGCTCCTGCTTTCTCTTCTGTTTATCTTTGTGAGCTGCTTGTAAGAGGATCTCCTCTCCACTTTATATCGGTTTGGCTGTTTGGCTTTATTTCAAAGCAGGACGAAAGCATGTATCGAAATAGTTCTAAGGTGGACTTCATCCATTTCTCTGATGTCCATCTCTCGCGATATAAGCATGTCCATCTAGAATTAATAAACTCCAGATTCTAGATACGCACACATAACCATGGAAATGTCACGTCAAAACTTGCTGTCGTCCAGGAAGGCAACAGGCAGGAAGAAACGAAACAAAGCCTCTTCTCCAAGAAACGGTTTACTCGCCCATCGTGGATCCCAAGCTATAGCACGTAACGAAAACCATGCACTACCGAAGGAGGCTGCCGTTTGCATCCATGGTTTTGTTGGCTCCGGTCGGTCAACACCAGTCTCCTTCAAACTACCAGAGAATTTTCCCCACTAGCCGTCCATCAACTTCTATACTAATAATGCAAATTAATTATACATGAAAGGTGGCTGGGCAGTGGGAGATCCAAAGCAAAGCATGATCGCTAAATTTTCCACCGTAATTCTTTCTTTTTATTGACGGGGTTTTCCTCATTAATTTTCAATGTGCTGATCACGAGTTGTTTTCAGATAATAATGCAGGTCAGGCGTCGACTACAGTTCAGTTTTGCGGTTGATCTTGTGAGCTTATTCTGCAATTTGCTGTAAGCAAAATTATCCAAGAAGCTCACTGGAAAAAGTGGGTGAAACGAAACAAAAAATGTATATTTTAAAAAATGGTTCATAATCCACAACAATGCCGAACAGCAAATGCAATCTGTATATATAGACGCAAATCAAATTAAGAGGATTGAAAGACTATCAAGAACAAACCAAGCAGCTGAATAGTTTTATTTTTTGCAAATGCAAGCGATCGAATAGTTATGAGGTATATCATATATGGTCATACCCACCGGCTAGATCGAATCTTAGGTTTGATGTCATATGTCTCGTTTGAACGGAATATTCTTTCTGTGACATCAAACGAGAATATTCCGTCGTGAGCGTATGCGTACAATGTTATCATTATGTATGCATATGTGTTCACTTTATGTATTGCAAAAATACTATTTTAAAATATTACCAAATCTGGGATGCCAATTTTTGTAATATCCATTTTCGAATTCAACTTTTTTCCTTATGTTTAGACGGGATTTTGACGTATTTATACCAAGTCACTTTTTCTAGTCTTGTACAAGTCACCATTTTAGACGAAATTAGAGTCAAACTTTTGGAAACTCCAAATTACTCGATTGGATACTCCGACGTTTGAAAGGAGAACGTGATTCTAGCATGCACTATTACCTTCAGCGTGGGGCTAAGGATGAGGGCTTAAACCCTTGTGGTCACAAAAAGGCCCCTCGCTATGAATTGTTTCTTTTCAGGTTCTCCATTGTGCCGCCGATAGGGAAGCTGCCGCTCAGGCCTTTTCTTTCCCTATAAAACTTCTTTCCCTAAAGATCTTGGTTTCTGAAATTGTTTAAAGTAATTTGTATATAGAACCCCGGCCGGACTTATAAACATGATGATGACGATATGTGATAATAGTTAAAACCTTTATTTAAAGACCGTGTCGGTACCTAAAATAACATTTTTAGACGGATTCGTAGGTACATGTCATCTATTCCATCCGCTTTAAATTGTAAGATATCTCAGATATTTCATTGTGGTCTACGTACAGACCCAAATGAGTGAATATACGCCCCAAAAAAGGGTCTAGATACATGTCTTTAACAAAAAGCCAAAACACCTTATAATTTGAAACGGAGGGGTACATATTTTCATATAACCCGCAAAAAAAAGATATTTTCATATAAATATTCCTTTTTTAAAGTTTTTTATTCTTTCTCCAACACAACGCAGCTGTCCAAGTAATGAAAGGCGTATTTGTTTGGGTTGTGGCTGGATATGCTGCTTTGCAGAGAAAGTTGTTTTCTTGAGATTAACTGTTTGACAACTTGGCTGATTGTCAGGCTGTATGGTAAGGAATTGTCTAGAATACCCCTGGAGTTCCGATAACACGTATATTTGTTGATTAAACATATTTTCACTATAAAATCCATGAATTCACAATAGTAAATAGAAGAATAATCGATCGGATATAGCTTTGTCCACACATTCGTACCATTACACAAATAATATAGCATTTGTAAAGAAATATTCATTACATAACAATGCCATTACAGTCATCAATAACTTAGCTAGCACAAATTGATCATCTCCTTTTAGCATTAATAATGCAGTAGCAATGTGACTAATGTTAACCGTGTGTAGTCCACCCAGAGCAGTATCACCGACTAATGTTACTGATTGACTTTGGACCTTAGGAATGTAATTCTCATCTGAATCACACAGATCAAACTGTTTGTCTTGTAAGTTGGAGACTCTAATAAAATTGTGAAGCGCTATACAAGGAAGAACAATTATGCAACCAGACCGTAAGAAGGAATATATTTCAATATGCACCGCTTGTTTTCCAAGATATCAAAAAACACACTCAATAGTGTTCGAACCGATGAATGAGTGTAGATAGTTGAAAATACCTTCCCTATCTGTTGGCCACCCTTCTCGACGTAAATCTGGTATGTGGTATGTGTTGTTCTTATAAGGAGCTAAGAACTCTTTTTTATTTGGATAAACAGAATTGGCAAGGTAATATGTATCTACACATAAATAAAAATATATCAAACAACAATAATGTATTTCTAACAATGCGTGTAGCATGTCAATGGAGATATAGAATATTATCACTAGAAGGGGTCGAGAACTTTACTAGATACTTCTCGATTGTGCGTTGTAGAATTCATGTATCATGCGCCGAACCAAGCCATCCAGCAACAACAACAAATGTGAATCTCAAATTAAAATCTCATATCACTGGAATATTCTTTGACGTGTACCCATGCCTTCTTGTATTATTAAACTCCTATTATGTAGGTACTTCAACGGGAATGTGCGAACTATCTATGGCGCTAATGACATCTTTGAAATGAGGTCAAAAGCGTGCATCTTGAAATCTTGGATGCACATCCTTGAAATTTCGATCTATTAGCTTTACGTTATCCTTACCAAACTTGTACAAGCAATTCAAAACCATGTGGAACTTCCTATGAAGAGTTTCAGTTGAATGACTAAAATGGTTGTCAACTTGGCTAAATGACGGTGGTCTTCCAACCATCCATAGAAACATAGTTAGACATTCAACCAATGACATGTCTCTAATTGACTCTAACCCATACCTAGAAATTAGAAGGTTGTACAATTCTTCAAACATGTCAGGGTACATTCTAAATATTTTGTAGCATCTTTTCCTATTTTGAAATTGTTCATTCACCCATTCAAACCCAGTTTGTCAAACATCAAAAGCAATCTATATAGATTTTCGCAAAAGAAAAACTATCAAACGAAATAAAACATATATATCTTGGAAAGCGGTTCATAATCCAGAACAATGTCAAATAGAAAAAGCAATCTATATAGATGCAAATCAAATTAAGAGGATCAAAAGACTATCAAGAACAAACCAAGTGATTTAATGGTTTTATTTTTGCGAATGCAAGCGATTGAATAGTTAGGAGGGTATACGATCAGACCCACCGACCAGATCAAACCTTAGGTTTGACGTCCTATGTCTCTTCTGAATGGATTTTTCTTTCTTTTTGTGACACCATGGCGTTCCTATCAATAACGAGAAATTATGGTGACTCGGTCACCCTTGAAGCTCATGTGTGAGCGTATGTGTACCATGTTGTCCTTATGTATGCATCTATGTTTACTTTGTGTATTGAATTTTTTTTATAAGATTACCGACTTTGACATGTGTAAAGTTTTGTAATATCCCTTGTCGGCTTTAAAACATTTCCATACGTTTAGACAGGATTTTGACATATTTATACCAAGTCGCTTCTTCTAGTCTTGTGAAAGTCACAATTTTAGACAAAATTAGAGTCAAACTCTTGGAATTTTAACAATTCTTACTCGTAGAAATTTCTAGCTTGGATATTCTGAATGTCACGTGCATGAATTTGTTTGAAAGGAGAACATGCTTTTAGAATATGCACTAAAACCTTCGGCGTAGGGCTAATGGTTAGGGCTTAAACCATTGTCGTCACAAAAAATGCCCCTCGCCAAGAATGTATTCTTGTTATGTTGTCTTTCTCGAAACAGACATTATGTCCCGCTTTATAAATAAAGTCACAATCATACAAAGTATGACCAAGTCACTGATGCCCAAGCGTCAAAAAGAGAAAATAAAAGGATAGTCCGCTGGGGCCACAACACATCACGCCGAATGTAGCAAAAAGAAAAAGAAAAGAGGAGCTGGTGGGAAGCTCGCTCTAGGAAGCCACGGAGGCACTAGCAGGAGCCGTGAAGCATAGCGCCGACGTCCTGATAGCTAACAAGATGCCATCCACGCTCTCCTGGTCCCTCTGTCTAGACAGCGGGTACCACTGCTGTAGGTAGGCCAGCAAAGAAAATATAGAGTTAGATGCATGGCGAGGAAAGATCCGCTCGATCACCATCTTATTACGAATATTTCATAGTGTCAATGTAATGGCCGCAAACATCAACCAGAAGAGGTGTCGCCTCCTTCCAACTCACCTAGGTCTTGGGCCTACCAAGTATTCCCTCCGTCCTACAATAAGTGACTTCGAATTGTCAAGATTTAGATGTATCTACACACTAAAACGTGTCTAGGTGCATATGAATCTAGACAAATCGAAGTCACTTATTTTGGAATGAAGGGAGTAGGCCCCAGCGCTTCTCGGACAAAGTTTCACAGAAACTGAGCAACAGGTCATGTAAACATAATATGGGTGCATGTCTCTAGCGTCCCACATAGCGGACACATCCCATTGTCCGGACCATTGCGTTTCGACACCTCTACCCCGAAGGGAGACGTTCCCGTAGCAGTTGCCACAAGAAAATACATAAGCTCAAGGGTAGGGAAGACTTCCAAAGGTGTGTCGTCCAAGGTAACTCAGGGCCTTGGAAGAGGGTCCTATAAGTTAAACTAACTGAGAAGTATCCCGAGGGTGACTGGCCCCATGTTACCTTATCCCTCTCCTCTGAGATGGACAAGGGCAAGAAGCTCTGCATCCTCAGGAAGTCAGTAGCATCAGCGTCATTGAAGGTCCTATGGAATGGGATGTTCCAGTAGCCTCCTTGAGCTGCCTCGGTCACTAACATCGTGGGAGCTACGCAGATGGCGAATAGCGCTGGGAATTCCTGGCAGAGGGGGACACCCTGTAACAGGGGTCTAGCCAAAACAAAATTTCCCGACCATTTCCCACCACGAAGAGGGTGCCCCGACGAATGAAGTGTTTAATGTTTTGGATGGCCCGCCAGAACTGGGACCCCTCCCATGGGCGGCTGTTGGGGGATACCCCCGGATAGGGTCACGTCGGGGTATAAAGGCCGAGTTAGCCGAGGTACGGCAAGGTCAAAGCAAGTGCTGGCCGAGTCACCTCAAGGCAGGCCGAATCACGGAATAACCCGGACCGGAGGATGTCCGCCTAACTGAGTCCCGGCCGACCTATGTCGTATGTCGGCAGGATGTATCTAACTTGTATGCAGGAACAGGTGTGGCCGTATTAACTAGGCATGATCCGGGTTATATCAGGCTTGCGAGAGAAGGAAGGTATCTCAATGGTCAAAAGGAGGTCACTGTACGCTGGAGCGTGAGCGAAGCGGACAGAGGCTAGGACCACCGAGGCGTGTCCAACAAAGGTGACGTTGCCTGTGTCGGATGACGTTGGTGCCACAGAGGCTCACGTAGCCTCTACATGGCTTACGACAGGGAAAAGTGACCCGATCGGTTTACTATTTTGGGAAGAGGCATATTCCTTGGAATATGCTTCCACGTATGCCCTAATCAGAGACCTAGCCACCCCTATATAAGGAGGGCTAGGGCCTCTATAGAAAGGGTTGGTGGCTGGTTGATCTCGAGTGAGGGAAATTTTACTTGGTTAGTGCTTGGTTCCTGAGAGCTATCTAGTGGTGAGAGTAAGAGAGTTCATTCTTCCTCCTCTCCCCAATACAGCTCAAGGAGCATTTGTAACCTTGGAAATCAATCGAATACAAATCATCTGTGTGTGGAATCACCACACTATCCCTCCCTGGATTCCTCTAGTGCATATTGTCCCCACCTTTAGCCTACCCATGGCATCTGCCGTGACACCACCACGACAGTTGGCGCCCACCGTGGGGCTAGCGGCGCTAGCAGGAGTGAAGATCTAGACAGGAAACTTCATCGGCACCGGCGAACGCATCTTCTCCGGGCTTGTTCAACGCTTTGGAGCGCTGGACTTTGTCAGCAACAATGCTGGCTACTTCGGCAAGCGACCTCTTCCGTGCAACGGCCTCTTCGTCAAGCTTGGCGCGCACAAGATCTACGTCACTATCAATGTGTCGTGCGTTCACCCATGGAATGTCGTCGAGGGAGGCGAGCCACCCCTTAGCGCGGCTCGTGGGGCGCGTATCACTCGCTCCCCTGACCGTGCTGAGGTGATGATGACTGCGCCTAGCGCTAGCGCGAGCAAGGATCCGGCACCAGATCCGGAGGTAACACCCAAGGCACCGAGGAAAATTAGAGGTCCTCCGCTAGAGAGGCCAGAGAATGTGTTGCAATAGACGATAGATAGCTTGGCGAGCCCCGTAGCGGTAGTTGTAGATCCGGCTCAGGCACAGGCCAAGTTAGAGGAGACTAGGCAGAAAATACTAGAGGGTGCGAAAAAGATAGCCGTGGCTCAGCAGTCGTTGAACATGATACTGCGCGAGTACGCAAAGGCAAATAAGGTTGATACAGTAAAAGTGAAAGGGAGAAACCTCATGAGTGAAATGAACAAAGAGGGTGATACTAGAATTGAGGAATCAGAGAATTGTCTGTCCGTGGGGCTGCCGAAGTACAGTACCCCGGCAAAGAACCTCAGAGCAGCAGATGCGGATGTATCCGAGTTAGAGAGTTTGACGGGTGAAGCCCGACAGAGACAACAGGAAAGGGTCAATGAGTTAGTTCGGATCGCAAACAGACAGAATGAGGAATTGTTCAGGGCTAACCCGGAAAGAGCTGGGGCCTCCAAGATCGTTTATTCGGCAGTGGGTAACCCGGAGAAATCCGCTGGAGCTGTATCGTCTCCTCATGGTGGTCCTAGGAGAGAAGAGGTAGTAACCTCGGCCAGGAGGAACAAATAGATAGTCCCGTATGACCTGGTAAGGGCAGGGAAAGGAAAAGCAGTGCAGGGAAATGAGGATCGACGAAGTGTGAGCCGAGGTGAAGCCGGCCGAGGTAACCGCGACCAAGGCAATGCCGGTCAAGGGAACATTGTGAACGACAATGCCGGACAGCGCAACTCGGCGGGTGCAGGGCAACCGCAGCAGCGGAATATACCACGGCAAGAGTGCAGTGCCGTCCAAGGTATGCAACAGAGAGCAGCTTCACAAGAATAAGATAGATACAATGATGGTGATTCGGAGATGGTGAACGCTGGGTATCCCAGGCCAGACTATCACATGATAGGGTCAAGATTGGGAAGCAGGAACTTGATGCCTGACGACGCCAGGTTAAAACTGGATCGGCTTTATAGATCGGAGCAGATTGAGTGTCAAGGTCCTCCGTGTCCAGCGTGTTTTGGGCCCCGGATCATGAAGGAGCCTCCGGTACCTAACTTCCAGTTACCTAGAGGCACTAAGACATATGACGGCAGCACGAAGCCGGAGGATTGGTTGATTAACTACGTAACAGCTGTAAAAATTGCTACAGGCAACTTGAGATGGGCTGTGAGATATGTACCTCAGATGCTGGAGGGGCCAGCGAGGGTATGGCTAAACAATTTGCCACCCGGAAGTATTAATTGTTGGATCGATTTTGAGGAAATGTTTGTTAGTAATTTCTCGAGCATGTATCAGAGGCCCAACAGACCACAGACCCTAGCAATGTGCAAGCAGAGACCGAATGAGACAGACCGGGAATTCTTAACCCGCTGGTGCACTGTGCGAAACTCATGTGAGGGTGTAATTGAGTCACAGGCCATAGCTTGGTTTGCGCAAGGGTGCTGATATGCAAGCATGTTATGGCAAAGGTTACGAAGGGATATGCCAACTACACTGGCAGAAACAATCCGGATTGCTGATTCATATGCCTTGGGTGATCCGACTCAGCCTAGGCTCGTGTCAAACGAGTCAAATGAGGAATACTACCAGCGAGATGGAGCCGGATCATCCCAGCGGAATGATTACCGGGATAAAAGAAGGGATGATAGACCGGATTACCGGTATAGTTCGCAACAAGTTGCAGCTGTAAATCAAGATCAACCCGGTGCAGGAAGCAACCAACGTCAGAAAACTAGAGGGCAGCAATGGACCCCCAGGAGTGATGGCAAGAAAATTTGGACGCCCGAACAAAAAACACAATGGCAGGAGAAGAAGGACATGCCGAGGTATACTTATGAGGCAATGTTGGATCAGCCGTGTAAATTTCACACGCCAAATCCGAGTAACCCAGCGAGTCACACAACCCGGCAGTGTGAGTGGATGCGGAAGATATAACAAAGTGGTTCAGGGAATGTCAGGCACCTCGGAATGATCAACCTCGGCAGGAGTTACCCCGGCAACAATTGCTCTCCGGAGCGAACACACAACAGTTAATGTTGCCTCCCCCTCTGCCGAGGTATGAAAACCATGAAAGAAGAGATGCAGTGCATCAGGTAGAAAACCAACATCAACCAGATCAGAGGTACCCCGGAAATGAGGGGATAAATGAGTACAGAGAGCATCACCAGAGTTACTGTGTGTTCACCACAGAAGAGACAGACAGAGAGAGCTTGCAGCGCCGACACATGGAAGTGAATGCGGTAATGTCAGCAGTGACGAGGTATATGCCTTGGTCGGACCAGGAAATTACTTGGAGCATCAAAGATCATCCCAAGCTTATGCCAAGTCCTGGTTCGTATGCGCTAGTGTTGGACCCAACATTCATTGGGCCGAACATCAATGTGAGATTCTCGAAGGTGTTGATTGACAATGGCAGCAACATCAATATCATGTACTTGGACATGATGCTCAAGTTGGGTATCTCGGAGAACATGCTCCAAGCTACAAGGACAACTTTCCATGGCATTGTGCCATGCATCTCCTGTGAACCCATTGGCAAGGTCCGGGTTGACGTGTTGTTCGGCACGAGAGATAACTACCGAACTGAAAATTTGGAATTCGAGGTTGTCAATTTGGAGAGCGCATATCACGCATTACTCGGCAGGCTAGCTCTGAACAAATTCATGGCAAGTACTCACATCAGTTACTTGAAGATGAAGTTGCCCGGGCCAAATGGTGTGATTACCATAACTGGTGATTTCCGACGTTCCATTGAGTGCGCATCAGCCGGGTCTAACCTGGCCGAGTCACTCGTGATTGCGCAAGAAAAGAGAAAAATCCAGGAGGTGGCGGCATTGGCTCAATCCGCGCAGCAGTATATGTCGGCGCTGAGTAACTCACATGGAAGTGTATCATTTCAAGCGACAAAGGATACCAAGAAAGTGCCAGTTGATGATCTTTTCCCAGAGCGCACCGTAACAATTGGTGCCGGGTTAAATGATAAATAGGAAAGCGAGCTTGTCAACTTCCTCTGTGAGAATCGGGATATCTTTGCTTGGTCCACGCAGGACTTGCAAGGTGTTCCAAGGGAGTTGGCCGAGCACTCTTTAAATGTAAGACCTGGAGCAAAGCCGGTGAAGCAACCTCTCCGCCGCTTCGCCGAAGACAGGAGAAAGGTCATCGGAGATGAGATAGCTCGGCTCCTAGCAGCCGGATTTATCATGGAAGTGCTTTACCCGGATTGGCTATCTAATCCGGTGCTGGTGGAGAAGAAGAAGGATGATCCGAACGTGGCAGTGGTTTGGCGTATGTGTATCGATTACATGAACCTGAATAAGACGTGTCCGAAAGATCCATTCCCACTGCCAAGGATAGACCAAGTCATAGATTCTACTACTGGGTGTGAACTGTTGTCATTCATTGATGCATATTCTGGTTTCCACCAGATACCTCTGAACCCAAGCGATCAAAAAAAGACTGCGTTTATCACCCCGTAGGGGGCTTATTGCTATCGCACCATGCCTTTTGGTTTACGTAATGCAGGGGCAACGTACCAAAGATGTATGCAGAAATGTTTACACGACCAAATTGGTCAAAATGTGCGGGTATATGTGGATGATGTTGTTATAAAGACCAAGGAAAGAAAAACGTTCCTCGATGATATCAGGCAAACATTTGCAAACCTGAGAAGGTTCCGAATGAAGCTTAACCCGGAGAAATGTACCTTCGGTGTCCCGGCTGGAAAATTACTTGGATTTCTAGTCTCCAGCCGAGGTATCGAAGTTAACCCAACTAAAATCTGAGCCATAGAGCGAATGGAACTGCCAAAGTGCCTTAATGATGTCCAGAAGTTCACTGGTTGCCTGGCATCCTTATGTCGGTTTGTATGTCCGTTGGGAGAAAAGGCACTGCCTCTCTATCAACTCATGAAAAAGTCGGACAAGTTCATCTGGACACCGCAGGCCAATGAAGCCTTTATCCAATTAAAGAAAATGTTAGCCACTACACCAGTGTTAGCCTCTCCACTATCAAAGGAGCCAATGTTGCTCTATATAACCGCAACCAACCGAGTTGTAAGTGCAGTAATTGTGGTAGAGCGCGACGAAGAGGGTAAGTCAGTGCAAAGGCTAGTATATTATCTGAGCGAGGTATTATCAGCCTCGAAACAAAACTATCCCCATTATCAGAAGATGGCATATGGTGTGTATATGGCGGCTAAGAAGCTGAAGCACTATTTTGAAGAGCACCCCATCAAAGTAATATGTGAAGCCCCCATATCTGAGATAATGAGCAATAAGTATGCAAGTGGCCGGATTGCAAAATGGGCAATTGAGCTAGCCCCTTATGCGCCACAATATGACAGGAGAGAAGCAATCAAGTCTCAGGTTGTGGCCGACTTTTTTGTGGATTGGGCCGAGGTGCAATATGAGCCACCATTGATAGATCCAAACTACTGGAGAATGCACTTTGACGGGTCGAAAACAAAAACCGGGTTAGGTGCCGGAGTTGTGCTTACCTCGCCCAAGAAGGACCAGCTGGAATACATGCTGCAGATCCACTTCACAGCATCAAACAATGTTGCAGAATATGAAGCACTTGTGCATGGGATCAAAGTGGCAAAAGAAGTTGGAATACGTCAGATCCAATGCTTTGGTGACTCGGATCTCGTCGTCCAGCAAGTCTTAGGGCAATGGGATGCTTTGGATGCAAATATGGTACTGTACAGATTTCATGTGCAGAAGATATCAGGATACTCTGAGGGATGCGAATTTCATCATATACCTCGGGTGGAAAATGAAGTTGCCGACGTATTGTCGAAGCTCGGATCAACCCGACAAGCAATCCCGCCAGGTGTAGCACTAGAGCACCTCAGAAAACCCTCTATCAGGCCATCCCCAGAATCCGAGTCAATTTATATCCCGACAAATCCGGAATCGGAAGCTGTGCCCATGGACATTGACGTGGGAAGTGGTTCACAAAACCCGGGGACTGCTTCGCAAGACCCGGGGACTGCGCAACGTGATCCGGCTGAGGTTATGCTAGTGGATCAGATGGAAATTGATGAGGATGTATTCCCAGTACGAGCTATACCTGCTTGGGCACTGCCCATATTTCAATTCCTGAAAGATGGAACTTTGCCCAGTGAGGAGGTGCTTTCCAGGCAAACTCAGAGGAGGGCAAAAGCATACATGATCATCAATTCTGAGCTAAACAAGAGGAGTGTGACAAACATTCTCCAACAGTGTGTTGACCCAGAAGAAGGACTTGACATCCTCCGGGATATACATCAAGGGGAATGTGGGCATCACGCCTCGTCTAGAGCCTTAGTAGCAAAAGCTTTCCGTCAATGGTTTTACTGGCCAAGTGTCTTGGAACAAGCAGAGGATCTGGTAAGAAAGTGCAATGGTTGTCAAATATATGCTACCAAGACACATATGCCAATGTCAGAGCTCAAGACCATACCAATTACCTGGCCATTTGCCGTATGGTGTTTGGATATGGTTGGCCCGTTTAAACCAGCAAGAGGGAACATGACCCACATCTTGGTCATGGTTGACAAGTTTACAAAATGGATTGAGGTGAAGCCAATAAGAAAATGTGATGGAGCTACCGCCATGACATTCCTTAAAGATATCATCTTGAGATACGGTTATCCTCACAGTATCATAACAGATAATGGCACAAATTTTGCTGAAGGAGCATTTGCGCGATTCTGCCGAGATAAGAAGATCCGGCTGGACGTTGCCTTGGTAGCCCACCTCGCATCGAACGGACAAATGGAGAGATCCAACAGATTGGTATTATCCGGGATAAAACCCTGGCTCGTTGAGCCGCTGCAAAGCTCAGCGGGGTGCTGGATAGAAGAACTACCAACGGTACTATAGAGTTTAAGAACAACTCTGAATCGATCAACAGGCTATACGCCATTCTTTCTGGTATATGGGGCAGAAGCTGTATTACCAGCCGACATAGAGCATGACTCGCCTAGGGTCACCCAATACACAGAAGCCGAAGTGCAAGAAGCCCGGCAAAATGATGTTGATCTACTGGAAGAAGCGAGAGAATTGGCATTGTCTAGATCCGCCATATATCAGCAAAATCTCCGACGCTATCATAGCCGGAAAGTAAACCCCCGAATCTTCCGGGAAGGTGATCTAGTACTCCGGTTGGTACAACGTACTACTGGCATGTACAAGTTATCCCCCCCATGGGAAGGACCATTCATTGTGAGCAAAGCATTGCACAATGACTCTTATTATCTTATCGATGCAAAACCACAGGAGAAGAACAGACGGAAAGGTCCGACGAGGAATCTAAGCGTCTATGGAATGTAGCTCTACTGCGTCCATTCTACACTTAGCAAAGAAGTGTGTGTATCCGAATCTCTCATACGTCGGTATGTATGCCGACGATGAGCCTATCAATGAAATAGTGGCACCTCGAGTAGTAACTCGGGGACTGCCTTAATAATATTTGTTGTCTTCTGTACTTGTTATAATTTTTATGTCGGTTGGTTTAAGTTGCTTCTGCCTAAGCCGGATTAGTAGTGTGTGAGCACCAAAAAACTCAACTCTTCGACTTGCTGCTGTCCAACAAGATTTGGCTTCATGGCAAGCAAGAGAACAAGTTTGGAATTGCGTAGCACACAAAAACCAACTAAGGAAAAGAACGTAATCGAGCCGACATTTGTTATTTAGACTGACTTTATGTTTACCTTGTTTTTTGCTATGTTGAATTATTTTGAGCTAGTCCTAAAGTTTCTAAGTATTGTTGAGTCAATTTTTGAAACTCGGACTCGTAAGTCATGAAACCGAACCAAGGTAGACACGGGTCGAGCCAAGAAATTGGAGAAACAAGAAAATGAAACTCGGGGACTACGACCAAGTTAATCCGGCACGAGCAACTTAGTAGCAAAATACGATCATTGTGCTTAATACATTTGCACCCGGCATACCGAGGATCTGATAAACTTCAAAGCGTTTTTAATCAAGGAGCACCAGGAGGAGGTAACTCGGCGCCAGCAGGTGGAACTCCAGCCTCGGCTTCAACATCATCTTCACCTTCTTCGATGTCCGAGGCTTCGTCCTCTTCCTCCTCACCCGAACCATCTTCGTCATCAACAGCGCTAAGGAAGCTTGGTCCCTCGTTCCATTGATGGATGGGGCATACTGAATGAGGCTATGGGCGCAAGCCTTGCGCCGAGCTATCCAATCCGGATCATTGGACCACCTTGATCCGGTGCGCATCCGCTCAAGAATATCGAGATTGATTTTCTCATACCATGTGAGCACATAGTGGAGGACGATTTCAGCCCCGGCGCATCCAGCGGATTCCCTCCAAAGCTCAAGCTGGGTCTCGCACTCCATTAACTTGGCAATAAGAGCAGTGGTCCCCTCCGGAGTATCTTCATCAGGCCAAAAGGCATTGAAGATCCGAATGGCCACATCTAGGATATCCTTACCATAGTTCTTCACAATCTCGACGCGAGAAGATAAGCTGACCAGCAGGTCCTCCATGTCATAGGGAATAATTCCAGCGCCAGGACCAACTGGGGTACCCCTCTTCTGGTGGAACTTGGCGACGGCGGTGGTTGCAATGGCATCACCCTCCGGAAATTTGTCTAAAAACAAGACAAGTGAAGCAGGTGAGGGAGAAGATCCGGAGAGATTCATGTCGGCTGAAGGAAAAGAACTTACGAGAAATATGGCTATGGATCCAGGTCAGCTCCTTGGTGCAGTTGTCATGCCTCTCCCGGAGTTGCACAAGTTTAGCTTTCGCCGACTCAAGATTAGCGTCAGACTCCTTCAGCAGTTCTTGATCCTTGGCAATTTGGAGGTTCAGACGTTCTCGCTCCTCAGTAAAATCTTGGCCAGCTTTATCCATCTCGGATTTGTGGAGCGCCTTGAGTTTTTCATCTCTGCCTTAAGCTTGGCAATCTCATCATCTTTGGTCCGGAGGAGGGCGAGCTCATCATCTTTCTTCTTGAGTTCGGCCTGATGCTGCCCTGCTTGTTCGAGAAAATGCAGCATCATATCAGGCACATGCACACTATCTTCAAGAGATGCTGAAATAGTTCGTTGACCCGGCAAAGCCGAGGTATGAATATCTGCCGAGCCAATAAGAAAAGGAGAGAGGGCGCAGAAGACGACTAAGCGAAATGGACTTACCTTTTATCTGGTCCAAGTTCTTCCGCATGATGGTGTTCTCAGCTTCCACTCCAGCTGCGCAATCCGAATGACGAATTAGTACGGCGGGAAAAACAAAGAAAGATGGGAAAAAAGCTATGGAGAAAACTTACCCCTTTTCTCGAACTCAGCGAGAAGTGTGGAATGTTTCACGCGCAGCACCTTATGTGTGTCCAAGACGCGTTGAAACTCAGCGCTCCGGCGATTGGTGGTAACCTGTGAAAAACAAAGTTAACTTGATCATGTGCATATTCGAAGTGTACAAGATCCGGGCCAATTGGAACTTAACCCGGCTCTAGGTGTGTGCATATTCGAAGTGTACAAGATCCGGGCCAAGTGGAACTTAACCCGGCTCTAGGTGTGTGCATATTCGAAGTGTACAAGATCCGGGCCAAGTGGAACTTAACCCGGCTCTAGGTGTGTGCATATTCGAAGTGTACAAGATCCGGGCCAAGTGGAACTTAACCCGGCTCTAGGTGTGTGCATATCCGAAGTTACTAAGGAGTTACACTAATTCTCTAAGGAGCATCCGGCCGAGTAACAAGTTACTCCCCCGGAGGCTTGGGGACTAATGGTTATATAACTAAGCACTAGTACATGTTAAAGAAAAGATGAAGTAGCGTACCTCCATCATCCGACCCGCAAGGTTTATAGCCTTGGCAGCTGTGTTCATCTGCGCTGCAAATTCGGCAGGCCCAAATTTCTCCGGGAGATCATCGTTGTGGATGAACTCTGCCTTGTTCCAGTTGTTAACAAACTCGATCAAGGCCGGAGGATAGCGTTCTCCGCTAAGCATATGGGGCGCAACTAAACCCTTGGCATGGGCCTCACTCCTCTCAATTTGGGCAGCAGCGGGGCTGGTGTGCAAGACAAGTTGCGCATTAGCTAACCCGGCAGAGGTATCCTTCTTCGGAGGGGTCTTCTGCGGAATCATAGACGCAAGCGTGCGCTGTCCAGCTTCGATAGTTGCTGCCCTGGCGGCGTCAGAAGCTTTCTTTCCCTTGGGCTGCTGCTGTGAAGTTGAGGTTTGGGCTGCGGATTTGCTCTTGGGCACAGCCTTGGGCGCAGCCTTGGTGCTAGCCTTGGTGCTAGATGTATCCTCTCGCCGAGTCTTGGAAGACTCGGACAAGGCGGAAAGAGTTGGTGCTGCTGGTACTTGTGCTGCTGCTGGCGCTCGTGTTGATCTTAGCGAGGCTGCTAAAGGAACCTCAGTGGTGGCTGGTTGCGGCTGAGCCGAAGAGGAGTTGGGAGCAACCTCAGCAGAACCACTTCCCCCTGCTCCGAGGTTGCCCTCCTCTTGACGAGGTGGGCTAGGACCCGGAGCAGCCGCTGAACCCTCTTGAATGGGGCTCAGCGGGCGAGAATCGTCGCCATGAGGGGGAGAAGGGCTATGTCGGAGCGGCGAGGCGATGCCGGATCCACTCTGAGGAACCTCCACCACAGCCTTGCCAAATCAAACGACGGACAATCAGTTACAACAGAAGAAAGGCACGAAGCAGAAAATTGGATAAGGAAGAAATGACTTACTCATCAGAGGTCAAAGGCTCCTTGGGCTTGCGGGCTCTCCGGGTTATGGCCTTGGTCGTAGGCTTGGTGGCAGCTTTGTCTGCGGACTTCTTTCATCTCTTCGTTGGTTTGGAAGGTCGAAAGAAGAAGCAGATGCAGCTCCCCTTTTCTTGGACGCAACCGGAACAGGTTCGCCCGTGGCGAGAGGAGGATCTTCATGAATCTGCCCACCAGAGTTAGCTGATGCCAGAAAGGCGTAAGAAAGGGGGACAGCGGCAAATGCTTCCATCACCTCAACGTCGGAATAATCTTCATCGTCAGGCCAATCTCTAATGGAAGAGAATTTACCGGTGTGTCGCTTGGTCACGTCGGGGAGTGGCAGGAACATTTCTTGATCCTGCTCCTCCTCGTCCGGGGCAACTCGATCCTTCGCCCATTTGAGCGAAGGCTCGGCGCCATCTTCAAGAGTTTGCTAAAGAAACAGCTGAGAGAGAAATACAAAGAGATCATATAAACAGCATACTTCGACATAGAATACAACTCGGAAAGAAACTGGAGCATGAGAATTACCACAGGAGGAATCCTGTCTCGGCAGAAATGTTACATTCCCCACTCCCAATCAGCGGAGAAGTTCTTGTCAGTAGTGAAGAGGGCCTTGACCCGGCGATATATCTCGGTGTTTCTCAGCTCAATGGAGGAAGTCTGGTTGGGGTCAAGGCGCCAGCTCATATGGCACATCTTGTGTGTGCGCTTCTGGAGAGGGGAGATTCGGTTGTGGATGAAGGTGATCATTGCATCCTCGTTGCGCATCCTGGCGTCTTTCAGCTCCTAGAACCATTTGTTGACTTGGTTCGCCAGGACTGTAGGTTTCTTGGGGATCCGGTCCCACAGATCCGGATTAGGAGGACCCGGAGTGTAAGGGCGCAACCGGATCAGATCTTCTTTCGTGCTATTTCTAACATAAAAGAAGGTTCAGGCCCAGCCCTTGCAAGAATCAAGCCCCGTGACCCGGGGAAAGACGAACTGTTTCCGAGGAGAAATATAGGCAGCGCCGAACTACGTGAGTTGTTTGTCCTCTGGGTCAAGCTCCTTATTCGGAATTACGTTCCAGCGCAGACCGAAAAACTGGATCCAGAGCTCCTTAGTGGGCCACAATCCGGTGTAGCCCTCTATGGTGGAAGGAAAGGCAGAAAGGGAAGTGATGGCATTCGCCGGAAGGTGATGCGGTTGAAGCTCGTAGGTGTTGAGCCAATCGTGGAAGAAGTCACTGACAGGGAGGCTGAACCCACGCTAGAAGTCGAAGAGGAACACTACATACTCACCCGGATTGGGTGAGGGAGTGAGCTCCTCGGCGGCGAGGCGGGGAACGACGCCCTCCGGGATACACCGCGTACGGTAGAGCAAGTCGAGGTCGTCCTAGCATACCCAGGACCCAGCCCAGGCGCCGCGCTCGGCATTCTCCGCATCCTCCTCCATCTCCTGTTCCGCGATGGTGAGCTCTTCCTCTGTCATTTCTAGGTCGCTGACCTCACTGGCCCTATCGGCGGTGGGGGGCAGTGCCTTGGACTAGCGTGGACCCATGGCGGAGGAGATGCGCAGGGGTGGCGGCGACGCTGGTGCGCGAGGAACGGTGCGGCGGCGGCGCAGCTAAGCAGGTGCGGCGGCGGCGGCGATGTCGCTGGGAAGAAGAAGAAGAAGAGACAGAGGGGCGCTAGGATGGGGAAAAGTCCCAAGGGGCGCGCCTCTCCCCTATTTAACCACGCCCCAGAGGGGTAGTGGGATCGTGCGGTGCAGAAGGGCCACACAGTGTGGCCGTGTATAATCCGGATCAGCCAATCAGCGACGAGCCACAGGAAGGGCCACAGGGCGCAGCGGATCCCACGACGTGACGTTATGATATAGTTAACGAGGCGACAGACACGATGTGACGTGTGCAACAGTAACACCTGACCATAGTTTAAAAAACCAGACCGGTGATTGAACCGGTGAGCCTATCGGTTCAGGTTTTACTGGTCGGACAAGTGGTTCATTCGGTTCGATGGCGATAAAAACCGTTCCTTTTAATTAAAATTTAAGAAAAAATCGAAACAAGATGACAATAAAATGTATATTGAGCATATATTTCAATATGTAATCACAAAACATGGTGTGTTCAAGTGGTATTGGGTCTTATGTGGTGCTATTTCTATCTAGGATAAGGTCTTGAGTTCGATTTCTCTGATAACTTCTTATTTTTTCCTGGTTTTTTGCTATTTGGACCGGTGCCTCTTAAAAAACCGGTGAGGGCATCGGTTTAGGTTTTTTTCGGTTAAACCACCGAACCGGTCCGGTTTTTAAAACTATGCACCTGACATTAACTGCGGCAGTTACTGGCGCATGCCCTTAAAATGAGGCAAGGTAATGATTACCCTCCACGTGGGATAGCGTACGAGAGAAGGAAGAATAACCCGGATAACCAAAGGATGACCCGGCCAGCGAGTGAAAACTTGGAATGTGCCAAGAGAAAGTTTGCCTATGGAATCTGGACTATGAGATTGAACCTGATGTGGCCTTAGCAGCAGAGGCTGCTAAGACCGCACCAGCTTCGGGGACTAATGTTGGGGGGATACCCCCGGGTAGGGTCACGCCGGGGTATAAAGGCCGAGTTAGCCGAGGTATGGCAAGGTCAAAGCAAGTGCTGGCCGAGTCACCTCAAGGCAGGCCGAATCACGGAGTAACTCTGACCAGAGGATGTCCGCCTAACTGAATCCCGGCCGACCTATGTCGTATGTCGGCAGGATGTATCTAACTTGTATGCAGGAACAGGTGTGGCCGGATTAAACCAGGCATGATCCAGGTTATATCAGGCTTGCGAGAGAAGGAAGGTATCTCGCTGGTCAAAAGGAGGTCACTGTACGTTGGAGCGTGAGCGAAGCGGATAGAGGCTAGGACCACCGAGGCGTGGCCAACAAAGGTGACGTTGTCTGTGTCGGATGACGCTGGCGCCGCAGAGGCTCACGTAGCCTCTGCATGGCTTACAACGGGGAAAAGTGACCCGGTCGGTTTGGAATATGCCTCCACGTATGCCCTAATCAGAGACCTAGCCACCCCTATATAAGGAGGGCTAGGGCCTCTATAGAAAGGGTTGGTGGCTGGTTGATCTCGAGTGAGGGAAGTTTTACTTGGTTAGTGCTTGGTTCTTGAGAGCTATCTAGTGGTGAGAGTAAGAGAGTTCCTTCTTCCTCCTCTCCTCAATACAGCTCAAGGAGCATTTGTAACCTTGGAAATCAATCGAATACAAACATCTGTGTGTGGAATCACCACACTATCCCTCCCTGGATTCCTCTAGTGCATATTGTCCCCACCTTTAGCCTACCCATGGCATCTGCCGTGACACCACCACGACAGCGGCCCCGGAGATACTTGGCCTTAATGAGTTACAACCAAAAGCCTCCATCATCTTGGAGGATCCGCCAAACCCACTTCAGCAAAAGGGCCACAATGAAGCGGCGCGAGTCAAGAACTCCTAAGCCTCCAAGGATTTTGGGGGTACAGATATCTGTCCACTTCACCGTATGGTATTTCTGGTGTCCATCACTGGTAACCCAAAAGAACCTAGACAACTCCTTTGCAAAGTCAGTGTGTGTTCCCTCAGGAAGCAGATAAAGGCCCATCTGATACATGGTGAGGCTGGACAGGCACGAGTTGATCGGGATGGTCTTGCTCCCCTTGGGACGTGAGGCGCACACGCCATGGTTCGGCTTTAGATCGAACCTTCGCGACCATGGGAGCAAGATCTCTGATCAGCACCCGAGAGTCTCTCATGGGCATTCCGAGGTAGGTGATAGGGAAGTCCTCCAGGCGGCAGTTTAGGCGTATGCGATGCGTTGCCTATCCTCATCGGGGAAGCCTAGGATCATAACCTCGCTCTTGTCGAAGTTGATCTTGATGCCCGACATGGATTCAAAGCACATGAGCAGGAACTTGAGGTTAATGATTTCAAGGTCTGATCCTTGCACCATGATCATAGTATCATCCGCATACTGGAGGTGGGTGATCCTACCTCTAGGGATCAGATGCCCTACCACACCCGAAATGTGGCCAGCGATCTTGGCTTTGTCCAAGATCTCTGCCAAGACATCCACCACAAAATTAAAGAGAAGGGGAGAAATCGGGTCCCCTTATCTAACTCTGTAGGAGGGTCAGAAATATGGACCCACTTTCCTATTAACATTGATAGCGGTGCTACCACTCATAACAAACTGCATAATCCAGCAAATCACCCTGTCATCAAGTCCTCGACGCTTGAGGACTTGTCTAAAGAATGCCCAATCCAGCCTATCGTAAGCCTTTTAAAAGTCTAGCTTGTTATGTTATCAAGTGTGCCACCGGTAGCGAAGCTGCGGCTCAGGGCCTTTTCTTTATCCCACTATAGTTTCTCCCCCTAAGGTCTTGCTTTTCTGGATTTGTTTGAATATTCGTACCGAACTTATGAACATGATGATATTACGTGATAATAGTTAGAAGTTTTATTTAAAGACCGTTTCAGTATCTAAAACGACATTTTTAGACGACCCGTAGGTACATCTCATCTACCGTAGATGTTTGCATCTTTATTTTATAACTCTCTTATTTTTTCTGTCTGTCCAAGTCAGTCCAACTCAACCCAGCTGCCCGGTAATGCAAGGACTTAATGTTACATCTTCTTCTCCAAAAAGTAAGAAAAAATCGCCCGAGTAATGAAGAACTTTATTCAAAGACCGTGACATTTCTAGACGACGTAGGTACATGTCCTCTAATGTTCTCATACAAAAAAAATATTTTTTGTAACTCTCTTGTCCTTGGACAAAGTCAGCCTTGTCCAGCACAACATAGCTGCCCAAGTAATGAAAGCACTTTCTTCTTTATTTTTCTTCTCCAAAAAGTAAGAAAAGTCGTAAACCAGGACGAGTGGGCAAACTTGGTAACCCGCAGCATGGCGGTTTCGTTTCCCGGGATGCGTTTATAAATCGAGTCCCGTTCCCCACCACCCGGTACTACGTAGTACTCCTGCACAGCAATCCAATCCCAATCCCGCATTCCATTCGATTCCATCCCATTCCATCGATCGAAGATGCACAAGACCTCGTCGCTGTCGGAGCTGGGCTTCGACTCCTCCGGCGCCTCGTCGGGCTTCTTCCGCCCCGTTGCCGACGACTCCCCCCTCACCCCCTCCACCGCGCACCGCCGCCTCACGAAAATCTCTGTCATCGGCGCCGGCAACGTGGGCATGGCCATCGCGCAGACCATCCTCACTCAGAACCTCGCCGACGAGATCGCGCTGGTCGACGCGCTCCCCGACAAGCTCCGCGGCGAGGCGCTCGACCTGCAGCACGCCGCCGCGTTTCTCCCGCGCGTCCGCATCGTCTCCGGCACCGACCCCGCGGTCACCAAGAACTCCGACCTCGTGATCGTCACTGCGGGCGCGCGGCAGATCCCCGGGGAGACCAGGCTGAACCTGCTGCAGCGGAACGTGGCCCTGTACCGCAAGATCGTGCCGCCCGTGGCGGAGCACTCTCCGGACGCGCTGCTGCTCGTGGTGTCGAACCCCGTGGACGTGCTCACGTACGTGGCTTGGAAGCTGTCCGGGTTCCCGGCGAGCAGGGTGATTGGGTCCGGGACCAACCTCGACTCCTCTCGGTTCAGGTTCCTCGTCGCCGAGCACCTCGACGTCAACGCGCAGGACGTGCAGGTAAACATACTTCTGAATACATTGTTATCTCTTGCTCTCTTACTCTCTCGATCGACAATTTCTGGGTCGAGCTCGTTGCCGGAGAGGACAGTGGAGTCAGTATAGATGATGCCACGCGGCTGTGCCGCCGTGGGAACATGTGCTTATCGTTGACTGGTCTCCACATCCGACAGGTTGTGTCTCTGTCCAGTGGAGCAGTTCTTCAGGATGTCATCTTCAGTATTGTTTTCTTCATATGATTAACTATCTGAAACTACCACGTAACAGAGTAGTAAATTTGACTTGCTTCAGAATTGATTAACCCTGAATTTTCAAATTTTACTGAACTTGCAAGAGGAGAGTTCACCTGTAGGTACAATTTAGTCAATAACATTGCATAGTTCAAGCTGCAAATGGTATGCTATCCAAATTTAGAAAAATTTGAGACATCTATTTTGAGACGGAACGAGTACTATATATTATTTGACCGGTTGTATATGATGAAGCAAAATACCATATGGTCTTCCGTTTGGTACTGTCTCGTGGATCGCAGTCCTAATTTGATGTTAGTGAAACTTTTGATGTTAGTTCATGGCAAAGAAAGAAATGTTAAGCCTGTTTCGAGGAAGAAAGAAATGTTCGGTACGCTAGGTAATTTCTATGCTCCGCTTCTGTTTGTATGTCAGTAAATATTATTCGACCGGTTGTAAACGATGAAGCGAAATGCTAGTATATGGTTTTCGTATTGTGTCTGTGGATCGAGTCCTAATTCCAGTGCTTACCGTGTTCTGAACTTGATCCAGCAAAAGCAAAAATATGCGAATTTACTGAAGCATTAGCTACTTTGTTTTCAGTTCTACAATTGCATTTGCAGAAGAAGACACATACAGCACTTCCAGCAGAGAATTAGTCTACTGTATGCCCCCATGAAGGTCCCTGCACTTGCATACAGATTTCTAAGACGCTCCCTCTGAGACTGAGATTCTTTTATTGATTAAATACACATGTGGCCATGAATAATTTCTTTACATAAAAATGCGATTGCACAACACCGCTGCACATCTACACCGATGTCCCTGCATGCTACACTAGATGAAGAGAATTCTCTGTTACAGAAAATTCACTACATTGGCTGAATAGATTGTAAAGAGAAGGATTTGTAATACTAGTTGGAGTTGGATGGCGTTTGAATTGCTGCTGACTAATTAAGATAATGTATTGCAGGCATACATGGTGGGAGAGCACGGCGACAGCTCGGTGGCGATCTGGTCGAGCATCAGCGTGGGCGGGATGCCGGCTTTCAAGTCCCTGCGTGACAGCCACCACTCCTTCGATGAGGCGGCGCTGGAGGGCATCCGGCGTGCCGTGGTGGGTGGTGCCTACGAGGTGATCGGCCTCAAGGGCTACACCTCCTGGGCCATTGGCTACTCCGTCGCCAGCCTCGCCACCTCCCTCCTCCGCGACCAGCGCCGCGTGCACCCAGTCTCGGTGCTCGCTTCTGGCTTCCATGGCATCTCCGATGGCCACGAGGTGTTCCTCAGCCTGCCCGCACGCCTTGGCCGTGGCGGCATCCTTGGCGTTGCCGAGATGGACCTGACCGAGGCTGAGGCCGCGCAGCTCCGGCGCTCCGCCAAGACGCTCTGGGAGAACTGTCAGCTCCTTGGCCTCTGAGGACCTCCTACTGATCTATTGTAATCCTAAATCATTTACAAGAACTCTAGTGCTATATAGGTTGCTCTATTGCTGCTGCCACACCGAATGCTTGTGTAATTTTGGACTGCTTTCTTAGAGATAAAGTAGTAATGTAACTTCTCCTAATTTGGTGAAATAAAATGTGATTTGTGTCGGCACTGCTAAATCTGGTTGGATATTGGATGGAGTAGAACATCTAAGCTTCTGCAGAACAATAAGGGGAAACAATGATTTTAGAACATTCATGGAATGTTGTGGCTTATAAAACCATCGATGTACTCTCAGAGTCTGCCTCCAAATGGGAGTAGATATTAGAGCATATCCACTCGCCCCCAGGGACAACCCCCCCCCCCCCCCCCCCCCAGACCCATTTTCGTCTCAATCTGGCGAAATCTCCCCTAGCCATGCCCTTGAGCCTGAAATTCGCCGGATTTGGCCCAAAAATCATCCGTTGAACTCAGCGTCTCGGGGTTCGTCTTGGGCGCCGGATGGAGTGAAAAAGCGAGCGGGCCCAGGTTGTCAGCGAGGGGAGTAGATTTCCACACAAACCTGTCGCCCAGTTCCCTCCCTACCCACATGTCGCCGTTCTCGCCACTGGAACCACCCCCTCTGCTCCGTCGCACGCACGCCTCTGCGAAGCCAACCGAACTCCGCCGAGACTCCCTCCCTCCACGCCTAGCTACTCGTCGGAGTCCAGCTCCCTCCGGCTTCTGCGCGGACCGCTGCACGCCAACCATGCCCAGTAGGTGTTCAGCCATTTGCCTTGGCATGGACTCCGACGACGACGAGCAGATATTTGCTGCGCTAATGGAGGAAGAGCTGGCCGCCGCCGATGATGGAGAGCACATGATGATCCTCGCTTGTCTCGCTGGCCTGTACGCCTAGAATGTGAAGCCACGGCGCGGCGGTTTGGCGCTAGGACGCCGGAAGTGCAAGCCGAGCCAGCAGATGGATGGCTATTGCATGTTGTACGCTAACTACTCCACCGATGATCCATTGCATGATGAGGCAGTGTTTCGGCGCCGATTCAGGATGGGTCGGGACCTCTTCCTCAAGACTGTATATACCCTCCAAGACTTTGACAACTATTTTAGATGCAAGAAGGACTGCACCGGCATGTTGGCATTTTCCTCACTACATAAGTGCATAGTGGCCATGATAATGCTGGCATACAGAGCTCCCGGTGACACACAAGATGATTATCTCCGCATGGGCAGGTTCTGCGGGGCAGTGATAATAGTGTTTGAGCCAAAATATCTGAGGTCACCTAATGCCGAAGACACTGCTCGAATCCTCGCAATCAATAAAGCTAGCCAGAGAATTCCCTGAAATGCTTGGAAGTATTGACTACATGCATTGGAAATGGAAGAACTGTCTGTTTACTTGGCAGAGAATGTACAAATGACACAAAGGAGATTGTAGTGTGGTACTTGAGGCAGTGGCTACACATATCTCTAAATTTGACACACCTTTTTAGCATGGCAGGATCCAACAACGACATCAATATCCTGCAGTGTTCGCCTGTCTTCTCCAAGCTTGTTGAGGGCCATACCCCCTAGTGTACTATGTTATCAGTGGACACCACTACAACAAGGGGTACTACCTGACAGATGGCATCTATCCAAGATGGTCAACATTTGTGAAGACTCTCTTAAGCTCTCTGATTGGCAAGCAAGTCAACTTTGCCTAGGAACAAGAAGTTTGCAGGAAGGATGTCGAGAAGGCATTTGGTGTGCTCCAAGCTTGATTTGCAGTTGATCGGTTTCCCGCTCTAACCTGGTTGCTAGAGCAAACATGGGAGATGATGAATGCTTGTGTGATATTGAACAACATGATCATTGAGACCGAGAGAGAGGAGCCAGTACTTGATGATGACATTGAACCATATTTAAGACAGGGTCCTCTTGCAGAGCTTGATCACCAGATGTCAGCATCATGAGATGATTTTGTTGCTATGCGTCAAGAGATCCTAGACCCGCATGTGCATCAACAACTGCATGATGATCTAGTAGAGCATCTGTGGATGCTCAAAGGCAACACCTAGTTTGATGTGTTCTTTTGAAAACTTATTAAACTATTTGCTATGTGTGTACCGAATTTGTTTCATGGGCCGAACTATGTGATAAATTGGACGAACTGTTGTTGTATGTGAAAATTTGGCCAAATTGTAAAAATGTTGGCCGAATTTGGCTGTATTTTGCCAAAATCGTCGATCCCGGGGGTGTAAAGCCGGGATTGCCGCTGGGAGTTGGCAGGCCCCTGGGCCAAATGGTCGCTAAATCCGGCGAATTAAAACGCCGGATTTCTGACTGGTGCCTCCAACGAGTGGAGATGCTCTTAATCTTGCTGTTGTTGGGTATATGCCAGGCATGTTTGCTAATTACTGGCTAGCAGAGATTTCTTGACCCTTTGCTTATAAATTTTTTGGCAAATAATGTGAAGGAAATATGAGATGCAGCAAGTTTTTGAATTTTGGTTTGACTAAAATTTCAGGACCTAACAAACTCACGGAATTTTCAGAAATTATTTCATCCAGATTTCATCAAATTTGTACAAAATTTAACTATATTTGAATTTCGTCTGAAATTGGTCTTGACCTAGTCTAAAAATTTGGCGGAAAATATATTTTGTCCCCACTGTAATCACCGAAAGTTTTTGTAGGCAACCAAGTGTGAGCAAAAAGATTGTAGGCTGCTAAAATTTCGGCCGGAAGGCGCATACCAAAGTATCACAACATTCAAACATTCAAAAACTTGTGAACCAATATAAAATATTATTTCATCCCGAAAACTTGTGAACCAACATAAAATGTGAATAGTCGTATTCCGGTGACACATTTTGTCTTTTTAATACACGACACATAAAATGTTTTTTCATCCCAAAAACTTGTGAACCAACATAAAATGTTCTAATGTATATGCGGAATTGTTTTTTGACTTTTTTTGCATTTCGAAATATGTTTTCTTATAATGGGTGCATTTGCACCTAGGAGCCGAAGTGAATATCTGGGATTTTGGGCCTTTTCCTGAGCTAGGACTCAGCGTGTGGAAGGTTGGAGGGATCTCGGAAATGGTGGGGTTGTGACGGCCGTCAGAGTCGTCGACGTCTCAGCATGTCAGGACCCTGCTCTACAGCCGTCCTCGCCCTGTTCTGGAGATGGCAAGCCAAGGTGCGGTCGGGTTCGATAGATATCGGTTTAGTGTAGTCATTCTGCTCAAGCTTGGACATCAGATATTGTAATAAGCAGAATTATTATTGTAATAACTTTAAGCGTGGTTCCGCTCTTCGATATAAAGAGCGTGAGAGGGAGGTTAGGTGGCACGCGATAATTAACAACAAAATTACATACCTACTTCTCCTACAAGATTTCCTTTTATCTAGCTATAGATCTGAGCCGCCATGAGCTCTCCTTCTCCCCTTTCTCCAGCACCGTCAGTGACCATCCGGTCCTGACAAGGTGGTACCAGAGCCTTCTAGTCATCGTACCTTCTCCCTCCCTACTCATCCCTCTTCCGCTCCACCACACCTGAGGTTACTCGGTCACCGAGACCAAGCAGTAAAATTCCTCCAATGTGAGCATGCAAGCAGGAGTCCGATCCTGTTCTTCACCGCATGAGCTTGACCGCTTTCTCGATGCGGCGTCTGAGGCAGTCAATATGACGCTTCCCTCTACTAATGACGCACATGAAGCGGAGCAACACTAGAAAAATCTACCTTGGGAAATTTTCCATATCGCTCATCGTCTGGATCAAAATCAAGCGGATGCAGCCGTCGGTGACCATCGGGTCCTGACAAGGTGGTACCAGAGCCTTCCGGTCATCGGACCTTCTCCCTCCCTACTCATCCCTCTTCTGCTCCACTACACCTGAGGTTACTCGGTCACCCTAACCAAGCAGTAAAATCCCTCCAATGTGACCATGCATGCAGGAGTCCGATCTCGTTCTTCATTGCGTGAGCTTGAACACTTTCTCGATGCGGCGTCTGAGGCAGCCAATATGACGCTTCCCTCTACCGATGATGCACATGAAGTGGAGCAACACTAGAAAAATCTACCTTGGGAAATCCGCCATATCGCTCGTCGTCTGGATCGAAACCAAGCGGATGTAGCCGCCACTCTCCATCAACAACAAGCCGATTCTACTGCGTCTATTGATTATTGGCTCAGCGTATCGAGCTCGTTGGGGAACCCCAAGAGAAAGGTATGATGAGCACAACAACAAGTTTTCCCTCAGTTATGAAACCAAGGTTATCGAACCAGTAGGAGCAAGGAAACACCTCTAAGGTGTTGTTTTCCAACTTGGAATCCTGCACAACACAACAGACTTTGCCCCCAACTTACAGTAAGGTTTTCAATCTCACCGGTTTTGCTGAAAACAAAGGATTAAACGTATTGTGTGGAAGGGGTCCATAGTTTACTAGAGGTGAATCTTCTTAAGATAGTTGACACGTTGGGTGAATAAATTACAGCGGAGCAATTGACAAACATCGAGAAAGCATACATGCATATACTAAACATCTTGACTCCTATGAGATTTTATTAGGCATTACAACATTATACATAGACCGTAATCCAACTGCATCTATGACTAATAATCCACCTTCAGGTTATCATCCGAACCCCCTCCAGTATTACGTTGCAAGCAACAGATAATTGCATTAAGCAAAGTGTGTAAAGTAAACAATATGATTGTTCTATGAGCAAAGGATTGTTGTTTTCTCCCTAGTAGCAACAACACATATAGTACCTTAGAGATATCTGTCACTTCCCTAGATTCCTAGAGGCAAGAACCCACTATCGAGCATAAATACTCCCTCTTGGAGTTGCTAGCATCTACTCAGCCAAGATAGCTACTAACAACGGAAAGCATGCAAGATCACAAATAACATAGGCATGATAAAATCAATAATAAATCTGAAATAGCATCTCAATATCCATCGGATCCCCACAAACACAACATGTAGGATTACAAATAGATGATCTTGATTATGAACGGAGCTCACAAGATCTAAACATGGTAGCACAAAGGAGAAGAACCAACCATCTAGCTACTACATGGAACCGTAGTCCAGGGATGAACTACTCACGCATCACACCGGAGGTAGTCATGGTGATGAAGAAGGCCTCCATGGTGATCTCTCCCCTCCGGCAGGGTGCCGAGAAAAGCTTTAGATCCCTCCCGATCTAGGGATGGAGATGGCGGCGGCTACAGACTCTTTCATAGAATTTTGATAAGGTCCTTAGGGTTTTCATCCCAGAGGCAATATATAGGCGAAGGGGCAAGGTCGTGTTGGAAATATTGTTGGGTCCGCAGCATAGAAAACAAAAAATTCCTACGATGTGAACTACACGCCAAGATCTATCTACTAGGTACAGAGCAACGGGTGGACATGCATCCATCGAGAACTTATGCTCGAAGACAACGAGTTTTGTTAACGAGTAGGAACTCGTGGTTGATGTAGTCGTACACTTGCCGATCTCAAGATCGTGAGCAAATCCGAGCGCCGCAACTCAGCAGCGCATCCATACTCGCACACACGTTCAAGCCACCGGACAACCTCCACCTCCTCGCTCCAGCGATCCAGCGGAAGCAGCAACTCCTTCGAGACGAAATGCCACCGGGAACATGTATCTCGCTAATCCGAGACCATGGGGGAATAATTCTAGAGGGGGAGAGAGATCCTTCACAAGGAGGTGTTGTGGAAGAAGGAGGGAGGGGGTGGCCTTTTATAGGAGGAGGGGGGTGGCCTTTTATAGGAGGAGGGGGGTGCCCCTCCACCATCGCCGGCGCCCAAGGGGTGCCCCTTCACCTCCTCCATTCATGTGGTGGTAACCCCTCCACATTAAAATGCCTCTTCACATTCCCTTTTAAAGTCTCCACTTTAAATGCATTAAATTTCTCCAAATTTAATGCTCTCTCATTTAATAAAACTCTTTTATTATTTTTATTCAGAATTTTGTTAATTACTTTAATTAACAAACATTCACATATAACCCCTTGAAATATTTCAATATCACATGCAGAACCACTTTCTGCAATTTCACCCAAAACAATTTCCGGTTTCTATCGAAACAATTCCCGCGCTTTGCAATTCTTTCGTCTGAAACATATGTGCTCCAAAATGGTGCCCAGTAAATCTTAAGTGTGTCACCCTACGGTTCGTGAATAATGCAGACATGATCGAGACCCCTCTCCGATCAATAATTAGCAGCGGGACCTGGAGATCCGTACTGACTCCTACACATTCAACGATGACTTCTGTGATCGTGAGAACCTTTAACATTAGTAACTAAATCCCTTTGTCTCGCGATATATTACATGTCCAAGATTCGATCATCGGTATCTCCATACCTAGTTTGATCTCGTTACTGACATGCACTCTTTTCTCATTCCCGTGATATAACATTCTAGTGATCACATCACTTGCTTGCAAGCTATCTTAATGTGATATCACCGAGAGGGCCCAGAGTATATCTATCCGTCATCGAGATTGACAAATTCCACTCTTGATCCATGAGCCTCAACATAACACCTTCATAGCACTGAACCCATCTCTTATAGTCACCCTGTTACGGTGTGACGTTTGATGTTATCAAGATACTCTTTCGGTGTTAGCAATTAACATGATCTCATGGTCTAAGGATAAAGATTACTTCGTATGGTGTTATAGCAATATAAACATAATGACTTTAATCGTAATGCTATACTTCGGATGAATGTTCATCACATCATTCCACCAATGTTGTGACCTTGTTATTAACAACATACAATGTCCATGATCAAGAAACCTTGATCATCTTGTTAATCAACAAGCTAGTCTATAAGAGAGGCATAACTAGGAACCCTTTTTGTTTATTAAACACACATGTATTGACGTTTCCGATCAATACAATTATAGCATGCAAAATAAACATTTATCATAAACATGGAATAAGATAATAACCACTTTATTATTGCCTCTCGGGCATATTCCGTTTGGTCTCCCACTTGCACTAGAGTCAATAATCTAGTTTGAAAAACTTTGCGTATTGAACACCTATGGCTTTCTGGTGTTGCATATACGCGATTGATAGTGGTTAACGTAATCTCTGGATCTGACAGTTTAAGGTCCGTGTGTATTTGCATGTCTTTGCGTCTCTACGCATCACTCATTCTCAAATAAGATGGCATTGTATAAACCTGGTCCTTTGGTGGGACCTTTAGTTCGTTCCGGTTAAAATATGTTGATATTATTGTCACACAATATATCTTCATAGTATTAGCCCACTTTGAACCACACCTAGTTTGATGACTAACTACTTAACACAAATGCCCATCCTTTGCTGCTACTATAGCAGTTGTATACTTAGCCTTTTGTTGTAGTATCCGTCACAATGTCTCAACTTTGGAACTCATCCAAATCCACCATGGAACATCCTTTCCATTACATTCTGCCACCCATTGTCTAAATTGAGATAAATTTAATTTGTATCTTGTGACAAAACTAGTATCAATGTAACACTTTACAATGAACTACCTTTAACTATTTGTCACTTATACATGATATATTCTTAGTTCTTCCAAATCTCATAAGAATATCTTTACTATCGTCCAATGATCATCTTATGAATCATTTTGGTATGTGCTCATAACATTTAGAGCATAGGACATTATGGATATATACATATCATGGTATAATCGATCAAAATCTTCATGTGTTTTTACTCACCAAGTGTTGAAACACTTGAATTTTGATACAATCCTTTACATGCAGCAAGAACCTTTCTTGTTGTTTCCATATTGAACCCTTTCAACATCTCATATATGTATGTCTGGCATAACCATATTAGAGCCTCAATCTATCCATATAGATGTTGATGCCAAATATTTCGGTTTTCCCCAAGTCTTTCATCGAAATCTAATTTTAATGAAATTCTTAACTTGTGTCAATACAAGATACATCATTTCCAATCAACAATATGTCCTCTACATAATGTATTAGAAATATGTCTCAGCGCTCCCACTTAATTTCTTGCTAATGCAAGCATCTTCATCATCTCCGATGAATTTAAACTCTTTTAACAGTTTCATCATGGTGAAGATTCCAACTCCGCTATGCTTACTTCAACTACTGAAGTTTGCATGCCCTTGTAGTACCCTTTGAATTAAAAAAACCCTTCGGACCATGTCATGTACACGTCCTAGGTAACCGTTCTATTAGAAGAACCTTGTTTTGTTTATTCAACTACCATATACGAAATTATATGTAGTGGTTGCTACATTAATCCGTCAAGACTATATATCGCTATGAAAGATCAAATCTTGTCATAGTCAACTCCTTGAACATTGTCGTAAATTTCTTTCCGACATGTCGACTATTTCATAAATGTTAAACATCCATGTCTTATTTCTTTATAGATCCAAACACGACCGATAGGCTTCACGCCTTTCTGGAGGGTCTTCCAAGTTCAGAAACTTGATTTCTTGTGTATGGATACTATCACGGATTCTATGACTTCTAGTCATTTTATGGAGTCAGGGCCCATCATCGCTTCTTTGCATGTAGTCGGTTCATCATCGTCAAAACAATAACGACTTGCTTATCAAATTTTACTATTTGATTCTTACCGACTCACACGGTTTAATAGGAACTCTAATCTCCGAGATCACACCTTTTGTAATCACGGGAGCCATGAGCATTGTGGCCGCCACCGGGACACTTTCCGGTGCTGTGCTACTTAGCACATATAGCTAAGGTTCAACAACCTTATCAAAGTTCTATTGTCCTCCCACTTAACTTTTCATGAAAAATTCCTTCTCAAGAAACTTAATGTTCCAGTAACAAACTCTTTTTTCCTCGGTGTTATGGAGAAATTCCCAGCAAATTCTTTGGGATAACCTACAAAGACGTGCTTATCCGACTTTGGTTGTAAACATTTTACTTATGCATAGCATATCAAAATTCAAGAAAAACAATTCGGGTTTTATCCCAAACCATAACTCATATGGTGTCATTTCAACGGATCACGATGGTGCGCTTTTCAGTGTAAAAGCGGTAGTCTCTAAAGCTTCAATCCTTAAAACATAATGGCAGTTTTATAAATGACACCTTTGATCTTACCATGTCAAACATGGTTTGATTTCATCTCTCGAATATGCCATACTCCTATGGTTTATCAGGAAACACAAATCATGGAACAATTCCTCAAATATTAGGTGTTTTGCTAAACATGTAACTCAAATATCTTCCTTTATGATCAAATCATAAACTCTTTATTTTCTTGTTACAATGATTTTTCACTTCATCTTGAAAGACTTTGAATAATTTTCAAATGTTTCATACTTCTTCCTTATTAAGTAAATATATAGATATATTCACTTAAATTTCTGGAGAAAGCATATGAAGCAAAAAGATCCATCGCATATGGCTACACATAATGGACTATGCACATCATCATGTAAAATTTCCAATAAGCTAGTCATCCGTTCATCTTTGGCCTATGGACGGAGTTTCAATTAACTCGAGGAAAGTTTCACAAGCGTTAATTGATCAAAATCAAAGACTCCAAAAATCCAACAACGTGGATTTTCTTCATGTTTTCTTTCCAATATAATTTAAACAGCGATGTCACTTCATAAGTGACCTTTCAATAATTTGTCTTGCGACATTTTAGCAATAGTGTTTATGGATGTGATTTCTCCCACTAGACTTGTAAAAGTTCATCCATCCATTATGGAATACGATAATTATTTGAACAACCATTATTCTCATAATACCGGAACAAAATAACAATTATTAAAACAAATCTTGAAGGCTAGGTTTTGATGACAACGAAAAAACACAATAACACTTTATTTGTTTTCGATGAACATCATCACTTATTCTCTTGCTAGTTACTTAGGCCATTGCAGTTCATGAATTGTGTTGTCCTGTATGAAACTTCATACCAACCAATTCGGTATCCAATACCGAAGAACCACATTGTTTAACAATCAAGGAATACAACCATAACATATATATCTTCTATATACCTAAGCTGGACATTTCCAACTTTTTCTTTTCTGCCAAATATTTTATAGATTCTCTTTCAGCAATTCCTTTTCCTTTTAAAAGAATCTATCAACATCAATTGTGGTGTCATTCACATGACACATAGTACAAAGCGTATATAGTCAAATACTAATACCTTTGGACTTGCACTTTGAAGTGGATCACCATCATCAAATGTTTTGTGTTCTTTCAAAAATCCATTCTTTAGTAATCTATTAGTCTAGTAAACATTTTACTTACATCTTCTATTCATCCTTATCATGACAACTTTCATGATCAAGCTGCTATAGCCTATAAGGAAGAATCGCGAGTATAATATCAGTTCCCAAAACCTTTTTGGTAGATTCGGTTGCCTAGCATCTCCATCCTTCACAAATTCTCATACAATATGAGAACATGTATTTTGCTAAATTATACTCTATCATAATGCAACCAAAAATATTGTTTTAGATATCACAATATCTTTCACACATGATGGTTTCTGAAACAATTTTCAGCTCCAATATAATCTTGATATTAAAACAACCTTTTAAATATCAATAATCATGGAGGCAAACATGATACTTTAGATACTAACATTGGAATTCTTACTCTTGATTTAATACTACTTATTAAACTTCATGGAGTAAATGGAGTTTGCTAAAAGTTTGCAATAGGACTTATAAACTTTAAATTGACATTCAAAAACAATACTATACCAGTTCGTAAAGTAAATATCCAGAATTCTATAGTTCTATTATCTCAAATAAAAACTAAGCATAAGGTAGTGAACAGACGCTAATGACTACAATAAATTATGCAAATTCACTTCGATTTAGTTTATGACAAATTTAGTTTGACTAATCCAAATTAGAAATGAACTCCCACTCAAAAACGACATCCCTCGTGCCTTTTTGGTGATTACATGAACCAAATCCACTACACCAAGTCCGATCATCACGTGATGTCTCGAAACACGATCCATAGAACGGTGCATACTCAAGGAAGAACACATTTTTATCTTGATATCTAAATGAGGGATCATCTTATAATGCTACCCAAAGCGCCAAACTAGCAGTATAAGATGCTAACATCTAATGTGTAAAGTGAGATGATATGCTCCATGCATTTGATCTCTATCATTTGCATCGTGGTATGATCTCTATCATTCCTTTGTGTGTAAGGCCAAGGTCTATGGAACTTACACGTTGAATGTGTTGTAAGAGTATCTATCATACATCTATTTACAACAATACCATATCAATACACTAGCCCAGCAACGATCTAAACTAGACGCCTCTAATTTATCAATTGCAAGTTTTACGTGGCTTAGGGCTTTCAGAGATAGAACCATTCTCACCTACGAACATGAACCACAACGAGGATAACCAAGTTATTAGCAACTCGTTGTAAATCAGATATTGACTATAGTAGGAGAGACAGACACCCGCCAGCCACTTATGCAAAACAAGTTGCATGTCAGTCGTGGAACCGGTCTCATGTACGATGACATGTAATCTTGGTCTGGGCCGCTTCATCCTACTATGCCACCAATATCCAAAATACATAGAAGATGCAATAACATGATCATCATCGCCCACATATAAACATATGTGTACTACCCGTGCAAAGCACCTACGCATAGATCAGGCTCTGATACCACTGTTGGGTCCGCAGCATAGAAAACAAAAAATTTCCTACGATGTGAACTACACGCCAAGATCTATCTACTAGGTACAGAGCAACGAGTGGACATACATCCATCAAGAACTTACCCTCGAAGACAACGAGTTTTGTTAACGAGTAGGAACTCGTGGTTGATGTAGTCGTACACTTGCCGATCTCAAGATCGTGAGGAAGTCCGAGGACCGCAACTTAGCAGCGCATCCGTACTCGCACACACGTTCAAGCCACCGGACAACCTCCACCTCCTCGCTCCAGCGATCCAGCGGAAGCAGCAACTCCTTCCAGACGAAATGCCACCGGGAACATGTATCTCGCTAATCCGAGACCATGGGGGAATAATTCTAGAGGGGGAGAGAGATCCTTCACAAGGAGGTGTTGTGGAAGAAGGAGGGAGGGGATGGCCTTTTATAGGAGGAGGGGGTGCCCCTCCACCATGGCCAGCGCCCAAGGGGTGCCCCTTCACCTCCTCCATTCATGTGGTGGTAACCCCTCCACATTAAAATGCCTCTTCACATTCCCTTTTAAAGTCTCCACTTTAAATGCATTAAATTTCTCCAAATTTAATGCTCTCTCATTTAATAAAACTCTTTTATTATTTTTATTCAGAATTTTGTTAATTACTTTAATTAAAAAACATTCACATATAACCCCTTACAATATTTCAATATCACATGCAGAACCACTTTCTGCAATTTCACCCGAAACAATTTCCGGTTTCTATCGAAACAATTCCTGCGCTTTGCAATTCTTTCGTCTGAAACATATGTGCTCCAAAATGGTGTCCGATAACTCTTAAGTGTGTCACCCTACGGTTCGCGAATAATGCAGACATGATCGATACCCCTCTCCGATCAATAATCAGCAGCGGGACCTGGAGATCCGTACTGACTCCTACACATTCAACGCTGACTTCTGTGATCGTGAGAACCTTTAACGTTAGTAACTAAATCCCTTTGTCTCGCGATATATTACATGTCCGAGATTCGATCATCTGTATCTCCATACCTAGTTTTATCTCGTTACCGACATGCACTCTTTTCTCGTTCCCGTGATATAACATTCTAGTGATCACATCACTTGCTTGCAAGCTATCTTAATGTGATATCACCGAGAGGGCCCAGAGTATATCTATCCGTCATCGGGATTGACAAATTCCACTCTTGATCCATGAGCCTCAACATAACACCTTCGTAGCACTGAACCCATCTTTATAGTCACCCTGTTATGGTGTGACGTTTGATGTTATCAAGATACTCTTCCGGTGTTAGCAATTAACATGATATCATGGTCTAAGGATAAAGATTAGTTCGTATGATGTTATAGCAATATAAACATAATGACTTTGATCATAATGCTATACTTCAGATGAATGTTCATCACATCATTCCACCAATGTTGTGACCTTATTATTAACAACATCCAATGTCCATGATCAGGAAACCTTGATCATCTTGTTAATCAACAAGCTAGGTTATAAGAGAGGCATAACTAGGAACCCTTTTTGTTTATTAAACACACATGTATTGACGTTTCCGATCAATACAATTATAGCATGCAAAATAAACATTTATCATAAACATGGAATAAGATAATAACCACTTTATTATTGCCTCTCGGGCATATTCCCTTCAAATATGCCCTAGAGACAAATAGTTATAAGGACTATTATCATATTTCATATAGTTTACGATTTAGTTTTATATCATGCTATAACTGTATTGAGTGGAAACATCAATACACGTGGGATATATAAACAACCAGGGTTCCAGTGAAACTCTAGTCACTGGTTCATTGGTCAACACATGATCATATTTCCTGATCATGTGGCATTTATGCGAGTTGGAAATGGAGTCATCTTATTCTGAGAATGAGAGGATGAACCAATACCAACCTAAACATCATGACCCGATCATGTCACGAAGTTCAAGTTATGATGATCAGAAATGGATCCTCGTAGACTATTCCTTGGACTGTGAGGCTATATCAATCACTGTCTCCCGAGAGTGCTTTGATAGCATCAAGCGCCACTTGGTAATACAGTGGTTATAAAGGTGTGTTCAGGTACTCGAAGGAAACCATTGAGGCAATATATGTAAAGATCAGGATTTGTCCATCCATGTGACGGGAAGATACTCAAGGGCCCACTCGGAGAAGTCATATCCAATAGTTGTGCAGCATGTGATTTGATCACAGGGATATCACTTGTCGGAACGAGTCAAGTAGCATTGTTCAGTAACGATATTGAACACGACATGGTGATGTCATTGATCATATCTCGGGCAATGCAAGTATCTAGAGACAAAGGGAATAAGACACGACTGTCCCGGTTTAAACAATGAAAGATCTTCGTGGAACGCACAAGGGTCACATGGCCATCCAGGTCCCTCTGTCGGTCATTGGTGCGGGAGTGTATCAACCATGTATGGAGTGTTCCCGAACCGTGGAGTATCACGCTTAAGGGCTTGATGATGCTTAGAGAGTGTTTATAGGATCCGTAGAATCGCCGAAGAATAGTAGAGAGAAAACCGGAAGGGTTTCGGTAAGTCCGGAGGATGTCCGTAGTGGAGGTGGAAGGTGTTCCATAGCCACGAAGGTTGAATAATATGTGAATGAATGTTAAATATTGATTTAATCATTTATTCATAATTATTTAATAAAGAGAAAAACAATTTAAATGGTCAAAGGCTTAATGGGCCAATTTCCGGAGGGAGAGGGCCCATTAGGGAAAGGAGAGAGGGAGAAGGGGCCAAGGGGCTGGCCGGCTGGGCCAAGCCCCCCGCGTGGGGCCCACTAGGGCTGGCCGGTGGCCTCCCCTCGCCCTTCTCTCCTTTAGTCCCACCCCGGGACTTTGAGGGAGGTAGTACTTCCCCTCCCCCTATATATAGTGGGGCTATTTGGCCAAGTAAATACACCCAATAATCAATAAAGGTCTTCTCACTTTTGGGAGGACCTCGAGTTGATATTTTCTCTCTCTCTCTCTCTCTCTCTCTCTCTCTCTCTCGTGACCGCGGTCGCAAGTCTGGACTGCGCGAACGGGAGACATCTTCACCGCGGAGCGCCGTCGCGCTACGGGATTCGGATCTAGGAGCTCTACTTCCGCAACTACTGCTGGATCGGGGAAGCGGGAGTCATCGTCAGGCACCGGACATGTGTAACTCCCCGCGAGGTGTCACACTTGAGGCACTCAAGTTGTTGGAGCCACAGGAGCGCAAGGACTTCATCACGACCTTGAGGTCTGCTTCAGCTCGTCTACATCAACCACGCTCTCCTGAGCATTGACAATGCTTTTTGGTCTTCAAGGTAAGTTCGCGAAAAGCCCCTCCCGTTACTATATTACTAATAGATAGGTCCTGGCAGCTTCAGGGGTTCAGGGGCGTAGGGTAAAATTTATTGTTTTCATGCGCGGAACCCCTACAGTGGTATCAGAGCTAGATCTATGCGTAGTAATGCTAGTACGGGTAGAACACACGAGATGTAGCATGTGGGCGTTGATCTTTTAGTTGTTACCCTCCCACGTGTACTTGTGTATACCGCAAAAATGCTTGATGAAGCGCCCCCAACCGACTTTACGCGTTCATTCGCGAGACTGGTCCATGCTTGACATACGACTTGTACCGTATAAAGTGGCTTAGGGGGTGTCTGTCTCTCTCGCATTAGTTGGTATGCCATTTACAACGGAGGGCCCCTAAAGGGGTGTAGTGGAGACAACTACTTGATCAATGTTGTGTTAAATGTTCATAGGTAAGAACGGTTCTTGTGCGAAAGCCCATTCAGCCACGTAAAACATGCAAAGATAAAGTAAAGGTGTCTAACTTTGTTTTGCAGGGGGGCGTTGCTTTGTGATATGGTTGTGGCAAAGCTAAAGTGATTACCTTTTGTTACGTAGTAGTAGATAGTCACAGAGGTGACGGACTACCACGCCGGAATGACACCAGTACCTTGGTGTCTATGGCGCCAAAACTCTGGCGCCGGAATCCAATGATGATGGATGGAGATCACGACGTGAAGGACCATATCACATCGTATTTACATTCAATGTTATTTTTTGTATATCTTATTGTGTGCTAGTATTAGATACTCGATGGTAGCCTAATAAGATGATCCCTATTAAAATTACCAATGATTATGTTCCCCCTTAGTGTGCTCCACCAAGAAAGTTCTCCGGTATGATTCGATCCATGATACAGGCATGGGTGTTAGACATATCTATGTTCGCATACAGTGGGTGTAAGCCATGTTGCACAAAGAATACACTAAGGTCGAGTTGGCGAGCCTAGCATGTGCAGACATGGCCACAGAACACGGATGGTCGAAAGATCGAGCACGAGTCGCATGAATGATGTGACCGACGTTAGCGTCCACCCTTGAACCCACATTGATGGCCGTGATGATCGGGGGAGATGTGGCTGATAGGGGCTGTGTTATCACTAGGAACCCTTTATGGGATAGGTGTTTCTGAGTGGAGTTATTATTAACTCATTTAATTATAAACTTAGTCTAAATTCCTTTTTGCAATTATATATGTAGATGCCGCCTTTCCAGTTGACAATTGATTGGTTAGAAGGAGAGAAGCTTAGATTAGATGGATCAAACTTCTCTATGTGGGTTGCGCATCTCCACGTTCTTCTTAGCGAGAATGACGTGGTCGACTACATACTTGACGGGATGGATTTGGATCAGCCCATTGACCTAGAGACCCTAGAGTAGCGGGAATACCGCCATCTCCGTCGGGAGATGGCCTCCTTCATTTCAGTTACAATGCGTTTTGGAATAGTGGACGAGCTGTGGCCTTTCGTGGGTGATGTCAACCCTCGTTCGGTAATGCTACAGCTTAGGACACATTTCGTGGAACAAACACGCATATGGGAGCATGAGCTGATGGGAGACTTCCTCTCCATTAAGATGGAGGAGAACTCATCACTGGACGACCACTTGGAGCGCATGCATGATGTGTACATGAGGCATGCATACTTCCTGGATAGCTGGATGTCGGGCTCTTTTGCAAATGGCGTTGTGCTACGGTCGCTTCCACCAAGCTACTAAGCACAAGTCAGGACTTGCATCATGAGAGGCGACATGGAATCAATGGAGTTCCATAGGTTCGTGACACATCTCAGGAATGTGTTGGTTGAACCAAATGTCGCTGAGGTCATCGACGACAAAGGTATATATTTGATATACAATTTTATAAATGTTATAATCTTGCAAACACATTTATAGTGTTAAGTATATTTGATACTTGTTCTGTTTTGCTGAAAACAGGTCCTTCTGCATGAGAGGTGCTTGCTGGAGAGGAGGTGACGTTGCGTGTTGATGGCGAGCATGATGATGATGGCTGACAACACTCTCCCTCGACATTTATCACTTACTTTATGTTTTAGGATAATTATTGTAATCAAGAGATTGTGAACTTCTTTAGTTTGTCTCACACTTTGTGAGACGGTTATTCATATGAGCTTGTAACAAACAGTTGTTCCACTTTTAAGAATGATTTCTATTTGTGTTCATATCTTGTTTGATTATATGTGAATTATCCTTCTTGTTTGAAACTAATTGATAATGAAAGAACATTTGTAAAATATTGAAATGCCTTTAAAATACCCAACTTAATGATATTTCATTAATGAATGAAACCATTGTTTATTCATTAATGAATGAAACCATTGTTTAAATTCAAAGTTATGTTGATAATATGTGAAAGACATTCGATTTCTTGTCACATATAAATCATGCCTAAGTTCGGCAAAATAACTTGAACACCATGTATTACTTGAATACAAAGTGTTTTAATGAATTGTTAAAAGTAAATACATATTCGATGTATTGTGTTTTAATGAAATGGTAATTATCATTAAATGATTGTTTAAATGTGTAAAGAAGTTTAACAAAGGAAACATGAATATGAAACTATTTGATTTGATCAAAGTGTTTCATCAAACAAAGGGTATTAAATATAAAAGAGAATCTAATTACTATGATTTGATCAATACTAATGAAATTCAACTTTATAAGAATGGCATAAAAGAAATTGTGGAATGCAAAGTGTTTTGAAATGTCAAAATGCAAAGCATCAAAATGGGGAAATAGATGGCTCCAAATAAATTGTTGTAGTGTAGATGTAGAGACCATTAGTTAGAAATAGTTATCACTCAATTAGAAAATATAGTAAACCATCTGGATTCGTAAAAGTTTTGGGGTTATTCGATATAACCAAAACAATAGCGAATTAGTCCTTGTAGAGTATTCATTGGAAACTTTGAATACAAAGTCCATAGCTAAAACCAAAAGGAAAGCAAAACTTGCATTGCTTGGATTTTGGTACATTCTTGAGAAAGTTCACTATTAGTGATCTTTCTCAATTATGAAGCAAATGGAAGATAGTGAAAAACACGATGAGGATTCAAATCCCTGCATCAGAGTTGAAACATAGTTCTATCTTAGAAAACCATGATGATAACGTGACATAATATATGATCGAATAAGGAACGTTCAAAAGTGATTAAGTTCGAATCACAGAACGTTGAGCTAAGTTTGTCCACAGTGTCTAATAGAGAACTGTAGACATATTTTCCAAATCCATAAAGGATGACATATCTTAAAGCGTAAAGGGTTATGTTATAAGGGAATATGTTGGAAACTCCTGCAAATACCGATTAAAGTCAAGTAGGAAGCGAGGTGAACAAGACATCGAAAGTTGCACAGAGTGCACCAGTGTTTTGATGAATATATTTATAATAATAGATAAGGGTACCATCTAAAGTATTGTATAATGTTATGGCGGGGCTAGTTCGCTTTTAACATAGAATGATGTGTCCTAGGGCACAGTGCCCATGAGAAAGTCCTCGAGGTTGATCTAAAGTAACTGTAGGCTCCTGGAATCAGGCCTCGTTCTGCTGCCATAGCGACGATGCATACACACAGATGTTATCATGTGATGATAAAGTATTAATGTCAATCAAGGTGACATTAGTAAGTTGCAAAGGATTTGGAACTATAAAGTACAGAGCCAAGACTCAACCTCTTCCATGACCAAGCATGTTCAGGGTACCGGATATGGTTCCAATGATTGAGAACAAATGCAGCTAGTGTATTTGTACTCTAGTGCAAGTGGGAGACTGTTGGGAATATGCCCTAGAGACAAATAGTTATAAGGACTATTATCATATTCCATATAGTTTATGATTAAGTTTTATATCATACTATAACTGTATTGAGTGGAAACATCAATACACTTGTGATATATAAACAACCAGGGGTTCCCAGTGAAACTCTAGTCACTGGTTCATTGGTCAACAGATGATCATGTTTCCTGATCATGTGGCATTTATGTTAGTTGGAAATGGAGGATGAAAAAATACCCAACCTAAACATCGTGACCCGATCATATCACGAAGTTCAAGTTACAATGATTAGAAATGCATCCTCGTGGACTATTCCTTAGACCGTGAGGCTATATCAATCACTGTCTCCCGAGAGTGCTTTGATAGCATCAAGCGCCACTTGGTAATACAGTGGTCATAAAGGTGTGTTCAGGTACTCGGAGGAAACCGTTGAGGCAATATATGTCAAGAGCGGGATTTTTCTGTCCATGTGACAGGAAGATACTCAAGGGTCCACTTGGAGAAGTCATATCCAATACCTGCACAGCGTGTGATTTGATCACAGGGATATCACTTGTCAGAACGAGTCAAGTAGCATTGTTCAGTAACGAGACTGAACATGACATGGTGATGTCATTGATCAGATCTCGGGCAATGCAAGTATCGAGAGACAAAGGGAATAAGACACGACTTTCCCGGTTCAAACGACGAAAGATCTTTGTGGAACAAACAGGGGTCACATGGCCATCCAGGTCCCTCTATCGATCATTCGTGCGGGAGTGTCCCGACCATGTATGGAGTGTTCCCGAACCGTGGGGTATCACGCTTAAGGGCTTGATGATGCTTAGAGAGTGTTTATAGGATCGGAAGAATCGCTGAAGAATAGTAGAGAGAAAACCGGAAGGGTTTCGGTAAGTTCGGAGGATGTCCGGAGTGGAGGTGGAAGGTGTTCCATAGCCACGAAGGTTGAATAATATGTGAATGAATGCTAAATATTTATTTAATCATTTATTCATAATTATTTAATAAAGAGAAAATAAATTTAAATGGTCAAAGGCTTAATGGGCCAATTTCCGGAGGGAGAGGGCCCATTAGGGAAAGGAGAGAGGGAGAAGGGGCCAAGGGGGATGGCCGGCTGGGCCAAGCCCCCCGTGCGGGGCCCACTAGGGCTGGCCGGTGGCCTCCCCTCCTCTCCTTTAGTCCCACCCCGAGACTTTGAGGGATGTATTACCTCCCCTCCCCCTATATATAGTAGGGGTATTTGGCCAAATAAATACACCCAATAATCAATAAAGGTCTTCTCACTTTTGGGAGGACCTCCAGTTGATATTCTCTCTCTCTCTCTCTCTCTCGTGACCGCGGTCCCAAGTCTGGACAGCGCGAACGAGAGGCATATTCATCGTGGAGCGCCGTCGCGCTGCGGGATTCGGATCCGGGAGCTCTACTTCCACAACTGCTGCTGGATCGGGGAAGCGGGAGTCATTGTTAGGCACCGGGCGTGTGTAACTCCCCGCGAGGTGTCACACTTGAGGCACTCAAGTCGTTGGAGCCATAGGAGCGCAAGGACTTCATCACGACCTTGAGGTCGGCTTCAGCTCGTCTACATCAACCACGCTCTCCTGAGCGTTGACAACGCTTTTCGGTCTTCAAGGGTAAGTTCGCGAAAAGCCCCTCCCATTACTGTATTACTAATAGATAGGTCCTGGCAGCTTCAGGGGTTCAGGGGCATAGCGTAAAATTTATTGTTTTCATGCGCGGAACCCCTACATGTCGGTGGAGTGCCAGGGGCCCACACCCCTGGTGGCGTGGCTAGGGCTAGCCGTGCCACCACCAGGTGTGGCTAGCCTGGCTCCCCTCTTCGTCTCCCTTCTGGACTCCATGTTCCTACTGGTGAAATATTGACTTGGGCTTTTGTCCGGTCCAATTCCGAGAATATTTTCTTACTAGCTTTTCTGAAACGAAAAACAGTAGAAAACAGGCAACTGACACTGTGGCATCTTGTTAATAGGTTAGTTCCAGAGAATGTGTAAAAATACTCCAAAGTGTGGACAAAACATAAGAAAGTAGATATAAAATAAGCATGGAACATCAAAAATTATAGATACGTTTGCAACGTATCAACATCCCCAAGCTTAACTCCTGCTTGTCCTCCAGTAGGTAAGTGATAAAAAAGAAAGAATTTTTGAGGTGACATGCACCATCATAATCTTGATCAAGGTATTTATAACATTCATAGCTGGGATCATAGTACTTTAACATAGCATGAAAGATATAGTTCTAACAATAAGACATAGCAACTATGTTATAACATGAAAAGGCACAAACAAAAAATTCATGAATAACAATGCTTTGAAAGACGTTTGTTTGTTTCACATATAGAAAACATAATGAGAATGGTATTCAGCTTGTCCCTTATAGTGTAGCAAAACATAAATGCATAGGACACCTTCAAAGTTCATAAGGGTGACTAGATAAAAATAGTTTAAGAACAATCAATATCAAAGTTATGAATCAATTAACAAGTTTTGGGACAATGCACATTAAACTAAGAATGACCACTATGCTCTCTCAATAGGTGCATAAAGATAGAAGATTATGACTCAACATAAAAGTAAAATAAAGGCCTTCATAGAAGGAAGCAGGGTCCAAAAATTATGGTACTTATTAGCTTTCAGCTCTCATTGCCCCTATCATAAGCATCTTTAGGTGATTAAGGTTAAAGTGAATAAATATGAGGATATGCTTGACAAGTTATAAGTTGAAATCTCATGCCCTTACTTACGAAGACCGAACCTCATGCTACTCAACTTTAGTCACGAGTAAGTTCTTGTTATTATAAGTACATGTGTATCATAGAGAACCGCCAATGGGGTACCCCTTGCCCGATGATATAGAAGCATTCCCATATCAAAATGACAAGGCAAGCAGACAATGAGCATCTCAGCGATCTTTTTATTTGCTATTTGCGTAGGTTATTATTGAGGATGCTTCAAAGATTGCTCATGATGGTTATGCTGTAAGTTTCCACCATGATTAGACATGGCTTAGGCTAGCGGCCCAGGCATTTCTCTAACACATATACACACTCCATGAGCTTACAAGCTCCCCTTTTATTTCACACCGCCGGGATCCATAAGCAAAAGAACATGATATCAACCAAATAAAGTGCAATGTTGAAAGCGTACCCCATGGTAACATGGTTCTGCTAATTCACAACTTATAAAGCGCAAGCACGTACGCAACATAGATGGGCACAATGGTTCAAGTTTATTAAGTGCAGGAAAAGTAAAGTGTGCCATCAAGTTTGTGAGAGCTTTAATCACTAATTTTCACATAACAAGTTTAATTAGGAAGGTAGATAAAAACATGAATATACTTGGAATATCAAATGCTAATAGGTAGGTATGGTGGACTCTTTGGAATAACTTGGTTTTATTTGGAGTTGGATGCATGAGTGGAACTCATACTTGGTACATGCGGAGGCTAGCAAAAGACTGGGAGCGACCAACTAAGAGAGCAATAATGGCCATAATCATGCAAAGCGACAAAACATTATTAATTAAAGCATAAAGTGATATTACAAGTCGAAAACTAAATGATCATAGAGGCTATGGTGACTTGGAATAGTCTTAACATGGTGTGAGCATGCGCCATGTCAATCCAAATAAAGCATCAAAGGAGAATACCACAATACTATGCTTTAATATGCTAAAACAATGCATGATTCTTTTAAGGCACATTAAGCAATATCAATTATTTGTAACAAGTAATGCTACAGCAATAATCACTCAGCATAAAGCCAAAACAATATCGAGCATGCCATTATAAAGTCTAAGTCATAGTCAAAAACAAGCTCCTTTTATACCACTTAAGCATGAACTTTCCTACCCTTTACCAATCCAAATCAACTTATTTGAAAACTAATGTATGAATGAGGGGGTCCAACCAATTTATTCAAGCAAACTAAGCAAACTAAGCAAAAGAAAACTAAAAACAAAATGAATACGCTCCAAGAACAACAAAACTGTGCATGAAACAATAAAAATGAAGTGTTTGGAAGAAACCTGAGATTTTTATTAATGAAGAAGGGGATGCCTTGGGCATACCCAAGCTTTGACGCTTGTACTTCTTGAATATTTCTTGGGGTGACACGGGTGGCATCCCCAAGCTTGAGCTTTTGTCTATTCTTCATCTTATCACATTACTCTTCCCTACACTTTAAAATTTCCTTCATACAAAACTTCACACAATCTTCATTAGCAACATTAGTGTACTCAAGATAATAAGTCTTTTGGTTCAGTATCAACACAAGTAAAACTTCCATTAAAACAAAAGCTACTGTAGCACTTTCTTTAAAAAGTTCAAGTGATCAAAGAGAACTGAAAGAGAAAGAGATTAAGAGGCGAATGCAAATAATGGCAAAAATCTGTCAAAACAGACCAACAGGTAAAAACCAATTTTTTCGAAGACCTTCTGTTGCTCAAATTAAAAAGTGTTGAACTAACGAAAGTTAGATAAGAACCTGGGGCAGAAGCGCAAAAACATTACAGCTCAAACCGACGTACAAAGATTTTTCATGAATTTTTACAGCGAAGCACAAAAATCTGTTTCGGGACAACAACTTTCCCAAGTCTTACTTCTCTCTCATTAGAGATTACTCTTAGCACAAAAACCACACAAAAATGATAAGGAGCGATTATTACTGAAGCAATAACTTCCAAGACTCAACAAAAGACTCCTAACAAAATTTGGGTTATCTCCCAATAAGTGCTTTTTTTAACGCCTTTGAGCTAGGCATAAGAAGCAAGAAAAGAATCAAGTATTCTCAAATGAAGAAGCATTAAAACCAAATTTCTTGCCCCTACCTTTCTTACCTTTATTCTTATTCTTGGGGAACGTATGATTGTTCGGTGGAGAAGCAAAATGCATGATGCCCTTTTCCACATCTATTATTGCTCCAAGGAGTTTCAGTAGGGATCTTGCAAGTGAAATTTGTCCTTTTCCTACACGTTCAATAACAAGATAATCAGTAGACACCATTTTACCTAGAATCTTTGTAAACACTCCTTCAGCTATTCCAATGGGTAATATTGAGGCATTATTAGCAAGAGATATTTGTTCTCCCCCTTTAGAAAGTCCCCAAAGATTTAAAGATTCATAGATATCTTTAGGCATAAGGCAGAATTCAGACATGATATCACAACGAGTGTGAAAAGTTTCATTATTTATAACGAATTTTACTGTAGGAATCCATTTTGAGGGTTCAGAATTTATTGGAACATAATCATGATGCTCTCTAAGCATGTTATAGCATTCTTTTAAACTATCAGTGTTGGTCTCAAGAGTGTTCAATCTAGCAAATATGTTTATAAAGGAAGAATCAGATTTGCTAGGCAAGTTATATGTTAAGACCAACTTCTTTATGGTATTAAAAGCTTCATCCTCATTGCATTAGAGGAAATCTCCTCCTACTACAGCATCCAAAGCATATCTATAGCAAATAGCAATTCCAAAGTAAAAACTGCTAAGAAACAAACTTTGAGTCATTTTAGGTTCAGTTTTTTCATGTAAATCAGAGATTCTAGACCAAGCTTCTTTGAAACTCTCTTCAATTCCTTGTTTGAAAGTAAAAATCATTTCCTCAGGCGACATAGTGATTGTTGCAATGCTAGACATAATAGCAACTTGAGATAGAGACTAATTTTTTTGTGTTTTTAATAAAGGAAGCAAACTAGAGCAACTAATTTTGTGTGTGTTTTTGATAAAGAAACAAGCAAACAAAGCAAAAATAAACTAAGCAAAAAAAATAAAACAAAGTAAAGATATTGGTTATGAGGGAATCCCCTTGTGAAGATGTCCTTGACTCCCTGACAACAGGGATAGAAAAAGCTTGATTATTGGCTTAGCGTATCGAGCTTGTTGGGGAACCCTAAGAGGAAGGTATGATGAGCACAGCAGCAAGTTTTCCCTCAGTTATGAAACCAAGGTTATCGAACCAGTAGGAGCAAGGAAACACCTCCAAGATGTTGTTTCCAACTTGGAATCCTACACAACACAACCACGGAACTTTGCCCCAACTTAAAGTGATGTTGTCAATCTCACCGGTTTTGCTGAAAACAAAGGATTAAACGTATTGTGTGGAAGATAGTAGTTGCTTGCAGTAAACAAAAAATAGTAAATGGATTGTAGATTGGTGGTAAAAGAATTGACCGGGGTCCATAGTTCACTAGAGGTGATTCTCCTTAAGATAGTTGACACGTTGGGTGAACAAATTACAACGGGTCAATTGACAAACATCGAGAAAGCATACATGCATATACTAAACATATTGACTCCTATGAGATTGAAGGGCAATGGGTAGGCTACACTAGCGTAAAATCAGAGATTTTCTACCGCGTCAACCAGGAATACTATTTTCATAGATCACGGGATTACCGCTAGATGTGCAGGTGCGGAACTCGATGAAGCACGTCGCGGCAGTGTAGATGTTCTACGTCTCCTCCTTGTCCTCATCCCACGAGCAGCTCCCCTTTACGCGGCTCGTCCAAGTGCTACAGCTGTAGCACCTCCGAGGTATCCACACGTCCGAAGTGGAAGCCGTCACACGCCAGACTGCTAGGTCTGCATGTGCAACACAGGCGGAAGAGGAGTGGCGGCTGGGTGGAATGCTCAACCCTATTCAGCTCGCCTCACTCTCTCTTATATAGGCATCCCTGGTGGGCTTCTACATTAGCAGCCTAAGCCTTGTCTGATTCAGATCCAATCCTCATTAGGCTTCCAGCCCCTAAAGTGTGTGACCCTATAGGTTCATACACGTATAGACATGACACGAGTACACTTACTCAGTCAATAGTTGGTAGCGGCCTCTAGCAAGACGTGCCAACTCCTAAACGCATATAAAGATCATTCGGACGAACCATCACAAGGTTGAGTACATGTATTTCCCTTTGCCTCACGATATTTGGTCTAGCTCCAAACTGACCTCTCTTTCTCGATACTGTGATTCAGAATCCCTTTACTAGGTTAACTCTTAACCATATGTAGCACGGCCATGCATTTCTGGATCCGATCACTCGAGGGGCCCAGAGATATCTCTCTCAAGTAGAGAGGGGCAAACCCATCTTGATTGACCGATGCCTTGCAGCATGTATCAGGACAAACCTGAAAGCTACCTTTGTAACTACCCAGTTACGGAGTAGTGTTTGATAGCCCCAAAGTAGGTCGATCCACATCTCAAGTACATGCGACAATCTCAGGTCTAAGGACAAAACGTACACGATGTGTAGAGAGACCTGCAAGTATTATTGCCAGTCTCATGTTCGGTTAGTCCAACCCCATGTTCATAACATGTGTCCACATCATTGGTTTGACATCTCCATGTCTATGAATTGCGAAACATAGTCATGAACCAATCGATGTGCTAGTCTAATATTCACGTGTGTCCTCACATGAACTCCGACTAGGGACAATTATTAGATAACCATACAAGTAAAGAGTTTCACAAACAATTCACATAATTGCTAATCAATACAAGTTGCCTGGTATATGGATATTCAAGGAACATTATAATAACTCATGGATACACATGAAATACAATCATCTCTATGATTGCCTCTAGGGCATATTTCCTCCAGTCTCCCACTTGCACTAGAGTCAATCTAGACAGTATCTAATACCGATTGCTCTTGTGTGTGCTTCATGTGCAGGCCGCGGGAGTGGCTTAGTCAAGGGATCAGCAACATTTGAGTCCGTATGTATTTTGCATAACATGACACTACCATCATCGATGAACTCATGAATCAGATGGTAACGCATGCGAATATGTTTGTTCTTCTAGTACTGTCTAGGTTCCTTGGCTTGTGCAATAGCACCATTGTTGTCACAATAAACGTCCAAGGGATTGGACGAGCCCTGAACCACACCAAGAGGGATCAGGAAATTCCTAATCCAAACAGCTTCCTTTGTAGCCTCCGAGGCAGCAATATATTCAGCTTCTGTTGAAGAGGAGGCCACTGTATCTTGCTTGGAACTTTTCCAGCTCACAGCACCACCATTCATGACAAACACATAACCTGATTGCATCTGTGTAAGGTAACTCGCATCTGTGTAACCCTTTATACTGAGTTCCACCCCACCTCCATAAACGAGGAACATATCCTTAGTCCTTCTCAAGTACTTAAGGATATTCTTACCGCTTCTAGTGACTCTCACCTAGACCAGCCTAGTATCTGCTCGTAACACTTAGAGCATAGGAAACATCTGAGCGAGTACATGTCATTGCATACATGATGGATCCAATAGCCAAAGCATATGGAACCCTACTCATGCATTTTCGCTCATCAGTGGTCGAAGGACACTGAGTCTTGCTGAGTTTAATCCCGTGAGACATGGGCAAGAACCCCTTCTTAGCCTCTTCCATGCTGAACCGTTTCAACACTTTTTCAATGTACGTACTCTGTCTTAATCCAATTATCCTCCTTGATCTATCTCTACAGATCTTGATACCCAGAATATATGCCGCTTCTCCCAAGTCCTTCATAGAAAAACTATTTTTCAATGAGGTCTTAACAGACTCGAGCATAGGAATGTCATTTCCAATCAGTAATATGTCATCCACATATAGGATTAGAAACACAAGTGATTTCCCATTTTCTTTCTTATACACACAAGGTTCTTGCTCGTTTTTGGTGAAGCCAAACTCCTTTACAACTTCATCAAATCGAATGTTCCAACTCCGAGATGCTTGCTTCAGCCCATAAATAGACTTTTGAAGTTTGCATAACTTTCCAGCATTGTTTGGATCGACAAAACCTTCGGGCTGCATCATATACACGTCCTTAGTAAGGATTCCATTTAAGAAAGCCGTCTTGACGTCCATCTGCCATATCTCATAATCGAAATATGAAGCAATGGCTAGAATGATCCGTATAGATTTAAGCATCGCTATGGGCGAGAAAGTCTCGTCGTAGTCAACTCCTTGAACGTGTCGAAAACCTTTTGCGACAAGTCGAGCTTTATGGATGTGAACATTTCCATCCATATCAATCTTCTTCTTATAGATCCATTTGCACTCGATGGCTTTAAAACCATCAGGCAGGTCAACCAAGTTCCAAACTTGATTGTCTCCCATGGACTCTATCTCGGATCTCATGGCAATCAGCCATTTCTCAGAGTCTGGGTCCACCATCGCTTCTGCATAGGTCGCAGGCTCATCATTTTCTAACAATAATAATTCCCGTGCTTCGCGGAGCCTCGCTGACCTTCGTGGTTGTGGTGCTTCTGTTGCCACGGGTTCCTCAACTTGTTCTGCTACAATAGCATCACTCGTAGAAGCATCCCCGACTGGCTCATCTTGAACTTCTTCAAGTCGCACCGACCTTCCACTCGCTCCCTTTGTGAGAAACTCTTTCTCTAGGAGAACACCGCTACGAGCGACAAACACTTTGCCCTCTTCTCGGTTGTAGAAGTAATACCCTAAGGTTTCCCTTGGGTATCCCACAAAAATGCACTTATCCGATTTGGGTGTTAGCTTGTCCGACTGAAGTCGCTTGACAAATGCATCACAACCCCAAAACTTTAGAAAAGACAAACTGGGATTCCTCAGATAGCGCGAAGACCAGATGTAGAAGCACCGTTATCTAAGGAGGAAGCGAATCCCTGAAGGTACGACGGAAACCGGACCACGAGAATCCTGGACTCGAAGAAAGGGAAGAGAGCAGATTCAAAACCGGTAGAGGTAAGAGGAGAACAACAGAGGGGTAAGGAGTAAAATCAGACCTAATCAGATCTATCCAACCGACTTTCCAAAATAGTTTTGACACTCTACTTCGGCTGTTAGCTAGGTTATCCTACAGGCTGGACCAGTGGGGTATCGCAACTACTGAGCTCTCATACCACTCTGTAACATCCTCAAATCGGCCCTATGCAAGTTTTAGCCCTTTCCGCCAAACCCGCATAGCAACGATTCAAGGACGCCCTTTCCGCCAAACCCGCAATGCCACCCCCAGATATACCAAAGCCCCGCGAGGTCTCTACTCGCTTGTTTCGTCAAGATCTTCCGAAGATGAATCGACAAAATTTGGCGCGACAAGTTTTTCTCGTTGACAAGGTCACCGGCTCCGCGCAAAGTTCGCCATCGACAATTGAAGCCGGCACCCCCCAAGATCTTCTCCCCGATACGGCAAGTACTCCATCCCGGATCCGATGCCCGAGGAGACGGGTCCACACGACCGAACAAGGGCGACGACAACGAGACGGAACAGGGCGCCACGGAGCAGGGGTCAACGAGGCAAGATGGAAGAGCGGCTGGCGGCACCGCTAGGAGGAAGGCCGGGAAATGGCGGCGGCGACCTGGGAAGGGGAGGTGAAGCCGGCGGCGGTGGTCGCTGCGCATACCGCCGCGGTAGAGGACGGCGGGCACGTGGATGACGGGGCTCACGGCGGCGGTCCGAGGGAGCAGAGGCGGCGCGCCCTTGCGCGATGAAGAACGGAGCAGGGAGGGGCGTGCGGACGGGCAGGAGAGAGAGAGGGGCGGCCCCGGTGGCGACGGCTCGAGAGGGACGGGGCGCGGGGCGCGCGGGCGGAGGCCAAGGCTCCGAGGCGGTAGGGACAACCCTGGGCATCGGCAGTCACACGAGGTGACGCGGGGACAGGGGCGACTCGTTGAGGAAGGGGAGCACCGGCGAGGTAGACCAGGCGGCGGCTAGAGGCGAGGTCGCCCGGCGCGCGGTGCGGAACAGAGGGAGCGAGAGGGTGGGGTGCGGCGGCTCTGCTCGGGGTGGTCGAGGCGACGCCGAGCGAGTTGCGGAGGAGCATGGCTGGGGCCAGAGATGAAGGCGAGGAGGCACGGCGGGGGTGCTAGCGCCGTCAGCGGGCTCTGCAACGAGGGAGAGGGAAGGCGAGGTGGAGAGGAGCGGCAGCGGCGCTCGGGGGGGGGGGGGAAGGAGGCGTGCGGGAGCACGGGAGAGAGGAACGGGAGTGGTGGAGCCACGGGGGCGCAGGCGCAGGGTGGGGCGGTTGGTCCAGGAGCGGGGGATTTCGCGTGGGATCGACGCGGGGGTTGGTGGGATCGAAAATGAGGGAGGGCGGGGCAACGTGCGTGCGTTGTCGGTGGGGCGACCAGGTGGGCGGGAGCGACACGGATAGGCGCGGGGAGGCGTGCAGGTGGGACAGGTGGTAGGTGGGCCTGGGTCAGGGTGAGGGTTAGACTGGTTAGTCTAGGGTTAGTTCTAGATCTTTAGGGATAAGACTACCGTGTAGTAGGTGGCCTGGCCTACGGGTCAGCTGCCTCCCCGGGGATTTTTAAACATGTCTTTATTATTTATTTATTTTTATTTTTTTAAAACAAAACATTTGCAAATAGGTTTTTAGATAAATAAACTATTCGGAAAAATACCGGTGTTTTAATTTTGAATAAAGACGGGGGATATTTAGAAAAGCAAAATAGGCTTTTAGAAAATAGTTTTAGGCAAAAATATGCATGATGGCATGACGATGCTCAAATGCAATGTCGCATGATTACATGAGCATGCGGTCATGATGATGCAATGCACAAAAACACCGCGATTTTCTAGTAGTGGTTTTAACGGGACGCCACACATGTCTAACTTGATGTCCACTATGTTTGTAAATTTTTCTCGCTTGATGGTGACAGATAGGAGTGGACCGAGCGATCCTTCCCTTTTTGATGCCACCACCACTACCACGCACTTCGCTTTCACCTATCCTTGAGATAACCACGCCCATGACCATTCCACCCAAATTCAGCCAACTTACCCCAGATAAATTGCCTCACCTAGATTACCCACCAAATCTCCAGCCTTGTCACCATGGACAACAATACCAAACAATTTATACTAAATCTGGTGTACTCATGTCAACACACCAGCAAGGTTCCCAGCCTAGCTAAACTGAACACTTCTATCAGTACACAAATCCTAGTTCAAGCCCAAACCTTTACCAGCCAAACACCCCACAATATCCTAATAGACAAGCCCAAAACACTTTCCAACAAGCTTACTTTAGCCAAAACCCATCCTATCCACAACAATACCATCCTCCCTTTCAACCAACCCATACTCAACCAACATTTTCTCAACCTCAGTTCCACCAAACTTCCCAATAGTATAATTACCAATAAACCTCAGTATCAGCCTCAAGCAAAAAACTAAATGCAACACTATTCCTCCTAGTAGACTGGATGCACAAATACTTATATGCATCAGCCACAGAATAACAACAAAAGTGGGCAGCAACTGTGCCAGCCTACTATGCAACACAACTCAGGCACTCCTTAACAACACCTACTAGTTCAGTCACAATAGAATTAGGGCAACACATGATGCCAACACCATAACTAGTTTCAGGAACCACAATTTAGAACACCTCAGGTAGAACTACCTCTATTTCCTGGTGAAAATTCTAGATCTTGGTTGTCAAAGTGCGATGACTTGTTTAACTTGGTAAATATTCCTGTAGACAACATAGTTAAGTGGAAAATTTCTCACATAAGGGGGCAAGTAAACACTTGGTTAAATAGCTCTAGTATGAAAGCCAACAACACTTCATGGGCTAAATTGGGACAAATATTGATTCACATATTCTCTGATGCAGTAAGCAGCGACCCTATGGATCAATTCCAACAACTAAAGAAAACCTCTTCAACCAATGCCTATATTGATGCTTCTGAAGCATGGATGACACCAATGAAGAGAGAAAGAAGCTACCTACCTCAAGACTTCCGTGTGGACAGGTTCATCGGTGGACTAAAGAAAGGAATTAAACACACTGTGCAATGCCAAAAACCTGAAACATTGTTGTTTGCTTACTGGTTTGCTAGAAAATATGAAAAGGCTTACCTATCCAATAGTAAAAAATGGGTTGCTCATGTACCAACAACTAGGGTACATACCAAATCAACAAAACAAGCCAGTAGTAGCTCCTGCTGCTTTGAGATATAATATAAATAAGACACCCATAAAATGATGGAATTGCCCTAATAATTAGACTATTGGACATAGATGACAAACCATGCAGAGAGCTCTCAACAATATTGAAATGCAACCACTCTGACAATGAACAAGGACAAGAAGATCATCTTCCAGCTAAAGAACATAAAGATGAAGCAAACAATGATATTGTACAACATGGGCCTATTGCAAATCAAGAACAACTCATGAACATTTCAACAACCACCTATAATGGATCTCCTAGCGAGTCCACAATTTCACTCATACTCAACATTCAGGGTTCACATGCAATTGCCATGGCTGATACTAGAAGTACCAATACATTCATGGATCATGATTTTTCTATGCAACATAACATTCAGTTAACTACGACAAAAATGAGGAAAGTAAAAGTGGCAGGTGGTGGTATACTATCTTCAGAATGTGTTGCTCTCAATTGCCCATTCCCTATACATGGCAAAAGATTCAACACAAATTTTAGAATTCCAAACTTACAAGGCTCTGATGTAATCATTGGTGATAATTAGTTCAAATGCCACAACCATATGACATTTGACTTCATTGGACGATCTCTGACAATGGGGGCAAATGGTGAGCTCCATATCTTCCCATATCACTTGATAACTAAAGACAAGCTACTCATCTCTTATGAGTAATGCAGTAAGCTCATTGAACACGGAGCTGAATGCTACTTGTTATTCTCTACTGAAGAAAAATCTGATGCACAACCCGATGAAATGCATCCTATACATGATGATTTCAACAATCTACTGCATCAATTCTAGTACATATTCGAAGCCCCTAGTGTCCTACCTCCTAAGAGAGATTGTGTCATAATATACCACTAAAACCTGGATCAAAACCATGCAACATTCGACCTTACAGAATGTCTCATGGTCAAAAAAATCAGTGGAGTTACCCATCAAGGAAATGCTTAAAAATTTAGAAATAAGGCCTAGCAAAAGTCCTTTTTCTTATGCCATTCTAGTGAGAAAGAAGGACAAATCCTGGAGACTATGTGTGGATTTTAGGGGTTTGAATGACATTACCATCAAAAATAAGTTTCCAATACTTGTCATTGAAGACCTACTGGATGAACTGCAAGGATCAACAGTGTCCAGAAAATTTGATCTCTGGTCTGGTTATCACCAAATCAGAATGAGTTACCAAGACATTTCCAGGAATACATTTTCTACTGACATTGAGCACTCTGAGTACCTAGTCATGCCAATCGAGGGCATTCACGAAGGTTGGGACAAACCAAAGCGGATGCTTCACCATTCCTGCCCAGAATCGAGGGTTACTAATTCCCTTCAAGACATTTATTTCAGAAGTAATACCATAGTCTTTACCACTTTAACTAAAGCGGCATAATTTAGGTTGCCACTCTTTGGAAAGCCATGCTGTAGTTGGTAAGATGTAGACATAGTTGCTTCTCGTTAGATAACCTAAGGCAAGATCTGCACCGCCTACAGGCATGATAATCGGATAGTTCACTCCAAGGAAAAGAGAATATGATTCAAGCTCAGAAATCCTTTCCTATAGATTAGCTTGATCAACCTGACCAATGTTCATTGAGAACACCAAGCAGCCAAACCCAGAAGTAAACTTCTCCTTCTTCACCTATGGGTTCTTCTTGTTGGGTTAGACTTGCTTCAACCAGCGTGTCAAAACACAAACCTTCCTCCTCGATAGAGAATAAACCATTAGGCAAAGGAGCTGGGATCAAATGATCGGCTCCAAGTATATCAAGAAAGTATCTACCATTTGATTTAGAAACCATACCACAAGCTTTGGGAGTAGCGAAACCGAGATGGCGAACACCTGCCATTGGTTGGATATTACCTAGGTTGATGAGGAGTTCTTGAGCAACAATGGTGACAACTCCTCCATATATGGAACCACGGGATTGAAGATCTTGATGATTAAGATAAAACACGAGAAGGACGCCCAAATTTGGCGTCAAGTTACAATTTAGAATAGCAGTTTTTGCTAGGATTATCATGTCCTCTTGATTGGCTCTAGTAAACTCACCACGTACCTGCAAAGTGTTAGCAATAATATAGAACAAATAATGAACAGCATGATGGTTAATTTTATTTCCCTTGGGCATGTTTTCATGGATTCTCATATAATTAAAGTACTCCAAGGGTGTAGGATTAAGAACCAAGCTGGTGGAGCGTATGTCGGTGTTATTATTAACAAACCCAACATAATGAACCCATCGGTCGAGTGTCAAGGTATACTCACAGTTTATGAGGCGGAAGGTAATAAGATCACCTCCCGGGCCATGTTCCTCTGAGCAATAGTATGGATTCACCGTATGCGTCAAGGTACTGAGGAACTCAAGCATCAAGGGGCAATATATGGCAGTGTCCTGCAAAACAAAATGATACAAAACAACATTGTTGTAAAGTAAATCAAAGTTTTGACGAATGCCTAGTTGGTTAAGGATATAAGGATACACCCACTTGGTGGACTTGATTTCTCGGTTCTTGAGACTATTGAAATGAGTGAGTTGTAACTCCTCGGTGAACTGGATACTAAATGACTCGAGGGTTAACACATTAACGGGTGGTGTGGCTTGTTCTGCAGCCACTGTACGTGTATGGCTCCTTGTGTTCATCTAAAAATAAAATAAAAAATAATTAAGAATTTGTTCCAATAGAAACATTGCAAAATCAATCCTCTACACTTCTTACATAGAAATTTCCTCTAAAAATAAAAATAAGCATGCTCATAATCAAGGTTAGCTCAAGTAGAAGACCTAAGTCTAGATTAATAATGGTGAAAGATTGAGCAGGGTTTTGAAGCTGGAAATCAGAGGAGAAACATACCTTAAATCGATTAGGTGCAAGGAATCAAAGAAATAACAAGCAGAATTGAAGATATAATGGAGGTAGTTTGAAGTTTGTATGAAGAATAAAGTGAGATTGTGATTTTAGATTTCGGTTTACCTTCTTCCTGGGGTAAAAATCACGCCGGGTGGGTAGTACAGGCGGGCGGTACGGTCGGAGTCCGTCCGTATCCAGTGTATTACCTTGGGGATGAGGTTCTCTTCAGACGGTGCACTTGGTATGGGTGCGCAGTACGATCGCTCGCGCCCGTAGTGCAGGTCGTTAAAGGCTCAGATCATTTGCTTCAAACTTGATATTTTGCTCGGGATACAGTACGGGCAGACGGTACAGTGGCCTCCAGTCATACCGGTGGTTGTTAAATGCTCTGTACCCATTGGCAAAAATCAAAGATTGCATCCTTTTGTGTCAAGATGTGGGACGGGAAGACGGTACATCTTGGTCCGGTCGTACTGGTGGTCGTTAAACATACTGTGATCATCAAAAACTTGAGAATTTAATTAGGACCTTCACATGCCTTTGCACATCAAAGCAACATAAGAATGACAACAAATAAACTTCATAAAACTGGAGTATCTTATGGCCTTATGTTAGTGAATATCATAGAGTGAGGATTACCTTAATTTATTATCCTCTCTTCAATGGACCTTCTTGAACACTCTTTATTAAGAAAAAAAATAAAAATAAAACTAACACAAGATAAAACTTTATTTCACAGGGTTGCCTCCCATGAAGTGCTTCTAGTTAAGGTCAATTAGCTTGACCAAGATGATGATTATTTAGGCTTCACGAGTGGAACACCCACTCTGAAATAATTAGCTTTTAAAGTGATTACACCATCATCATTAGGTTTGACCTTCTTCTTCCTAGGGAAGTGGCTATAAAAGGATCTCTAGACGATAGTCATATTCTCACATTCCCTTCATATAGATTAATCAACTATGTTTTCTTTTATCCCAACAACTTGTAAAGTTGAATCAGCAAGATGCAGTCTCAGTTCAGTAGTCGTGAATGTCCTAAGTTTATTTTATCAAATAGACTCGTAGAAATTGTTAAAACGCTTGCATCAAGATCATAAAGAGTACTATTTCATTAATTCCTATTTTAATTTTAATATTGGGCTCAAAATATCATCTAGCTTAGCTAGAATCATATTAGCTAGCTTATTATATTCCATCTCTAGATCATGAACCTTAGATGCTACTTCTTTAATAAATTTTTGGTATGTAGCGTCGTTACCTTGCTCTATACATGGATTCTTTACGGTGATCATCTTTAGTAGATCTTCCATGATATAATCTGGTGATGGCGCATTGCTATAATCTAGCTCTTCAGGATTCTCATCTTTATTTTATGCCTTCATCATCTTGAGGTCTTCTACCGGGTTTGGCTTGGGCTTTCCAGCAAATTTTGCAAGTATGAGAGCTTAACTCTCGGCCACCTTTCCCAATTGTGCCTCCACGGTCTTGGTTCTTTCCTGTAGAGCCTGCACATCATTTCTAATTTCAATGGACTGGTTAGATAATTTTCTACTACTATTTTCATAGTTCTCCGTGATTCTCATAAGCATATTATGTTGCTCGATTTGAGCTTGCATAAAGGTTCTAACAGTATTTTCGAAAGAGAGATGCCATGATTTCTCCATTATGATTATCAAAATTATTATTATGTAGAGCACTTGCAGTATTAGAATATAGTTTTTGAAAATTTGAGCCAAAGTTTTGACTCTTCCAAGCATGATTATAAGGATTACGAGCTATAAAGTTTACTTCATTAGCATTAGTAGTGATAGCATTAAATTGGGTATCTTTCTTACCCTTCACAATATTGAGTAACTCATCTACCTTTGCAGTAAGCTCTTAGTTATGTTCCTCGGTGATTGAATTCACCCTTTTTGAGGATCTCTCTACATGCCATTGGGCATGGTTGTTTGGCATATCATCAACTAGTTTTTTTGCAAGATTCACTTGCTTTCCCATGATGGTTCCTCCTGCTGCGATATCTAGCATAGACTTAGACATTGGGTTATGACCATTATAAAATAAATATAGTATAAGCCATTCTTCCATCCTATGACTAGGACAGTTCATTATAGCTTCTTTCATTCTCTCCCAAGAAAGCTCTAGTGGCTCAAAGTCTTCTTGTCTAAAGTTGGTAATGGTGGATCTTAGCTGCATAGTCTTAGCTAGAGGAAAATTTTAGTCATAAAAAGATTAGTGCATTCATCCCAAGTTTTAATAGTGCCTTTAGGAAAAGCTAGCTTGGGACCTCGAAATATATAGGCGCCTTCACGAAAGTTGTATGGCTTGACTTGGCGAAGACGCTGCCAACTGCTACAAGTGGGCGGTATAGGTGAACCTTGCCTATACCGTTTGTCGTTAAGCCTTCTGGAGGCTGTGTTTCGATCCTAGTTTGCTTGGCTGTGTAGGCAACATCATAATCTTCATTAATAGCTCATAATTTCACCTTAAAAGTGTGATTTTCTGCACAACACAATTTAAAACAAAGGATTGCACATCTTTGCAATAATTACTCATTAGTAGGAGGGCTAGAGAGATTCTTGGTCATTTGTTTGACTAAAAATGTAATTTAAACACGGAGAAAGATGGCTATTTTTGCAGCCAACAGATAGCCTCGAAAACCCCTAGACCACCAGGAAGCAATAGACACCCTCGATGAGGCCAGCTGCGAGCTCTAGCCTCAACTCTGTCAACGTACGGCACACTCCACCACCATGCTCGTCGAGCCTCACCATCCTAGCACCTCCCAGGGTCATTCGACGCACTGACATGCTCGTCGTCACCTCCCAAGCCCGTTGAACCCCTCCCCCCTCTCTCTCCGTAGTGCCCTCGAGTTGCTTGTCAGAGCTCTGCACCGCCGCGACTCTGAGAAAGGCAGGGACACCTATTTGGCCAGTTAGGCTGGTAGGCCCCACATGTCAGCTATTTAATCTTTATCAGTTGGTTTTCTACTTTGTTTATTATGTACATTTTGCAGAAAACCCTTGGTAGTAAAATGGCTCTAACTTTTTGAAAATGATCCTTTTTAGTTGATTCTTTTTGCATTGGGTTGCATATGTAAATATCTACCCAATGGCACTAATTTTGTAATATTTGGACACAATGTGATATTTTATTCATCCAATGTCTTAAATAGGGTTTTAACACTCTAAAAACTGTCTAAATAGATCTAAACCTTCAACTAGCCCCTAAAGTTGACCCTGAGAACTATCCCTCTGTAGAAGGCAAGCCATCAAACCTTTATCTGTTTTTTGCAAGATTTATGATGATTATTCATGCTATGTGAACACTGGGTACTATTTTGTCAATACTAGCTATGCTTAAGTACACATAGGGAAAATGTTGCTAAGAAATATTGTTTGATGCATCCTTATCTATCATGAGCATGATGGATAGCACCTTGAGTGAACTAACTATACCCTGCACTAACTCGGCCCATTGTTTGCTTCTCCCTGACGGGTGTCCTAACTGTCGCATTTTTCCACTCCCCATTCCTGGAATAGTTTGGCCGGGGAACCACCTTGGAATGGAGGATCTTTTCAAATGGTTTGGCTATGTCACTTGGAGGTTTTTCCTTTTTTTTACTTCTTCTTCTTCATCGAGGATAGGTGCGAAAGAATGTTGGCCAACGATCCTTGAGGTTGGAGCAATTTCCAAAAGAGTTATTCGTTCTTGGTTCTCCCTCCTCACGGAGCCCAGAAACCATTTGGATTTATTGTGTGCTTTTATGACAAATACTTATACCTGATGAGACTTTCTCTCTCTATGGTGGTATTTGTTAGCATGTAGGATACTAAGATACCCTTACTCCCCACTAACTTGCCAAAGGCTGGAAATAGGTGTCACCGCATACATGTGCGTGAGGGATTTGGACTCGCGTCTATAAACTCCGCTAACATCTGTGCTAACTGGTTACCCCAACTATAGTCTTAGATATACTTTTTTAGATGTCATGCTAGTTACTTTCTCACGACAAAGGAATCAATAGCCTTACTCTTCTTTTAACTCTACCTATATGTTGCCATGTTGCATTCATACCAATGGAGCTTCATTGATCCTGAATAATAAGTTAATCATGTTTGTCGGCTTGGTTGAGTCACTTAGTGCTACTTCCTAGACACCTTTTTTTCCATTGTCGTCCGATTGGGAGGACCTTAGCCTATGTGACCTATTCGAGCATGTCTTGATGCTACCCATCGTGGCAAGATTAGTCAGTCACTACTTTGTGTGGTCAGGGCTATATCTTGTGATGGTTCCAGAGCTAGGCATACTTAACCTGGAGGAGCATGTGTCGTATTCACTTCATCATATGATTGCATCCGTAGGAAGAGTCGGTGGCTAGAGAGAGTGTCTCGATAGCATGAACGGTCATGATGATATATCTTTCTTTGGTACGAATCTAGAGTTTCTCTTGGAGAGATGGCCAAGTGGAGAGTATTTTGATAGATGGTTTTAGCAGCCACTGTAGTTGGTCAAATCTAGTCTAGCCTTGTTCCTAGGTCATGGAACATGTTTCGATCGAGTCACACTATGAGTTAATCATGTCGAGTTCGGAGAAAATATAACTATGTGGAAAGCATAAAGTTATCACATGCCTTTGTGGATTGTGGCTGTTAAGCCTAGTGTGGTTGTTAGAAGATGTATGGTGAAACATGAGTACTCATTTCGTTGTGTGACCAATCATGTGGGAACTCGAATACTTGTTTTGACTTTATGATCTTTCCTTCAAAGATAAGATGGTAAGTTAAGTCCAACTGTTAAGCTTGGACTCGTAGAATTTATATACCGTACTTATAACCTGCTATTTTCAGAACCTATGCCATGTCATATAGCTCCCTAGAATTTTCTTGATTACTTGCGAGTATATTCAACATACTCAGGATGGCTTTAACATTTTAGATATCGCGAATCTTGCAGCCGAGTACCAGCTCTACAAGAACTAGGACCCCATTATCCCAAGCAGAACCCTATGTCTAAAGCCTTCTGCGTCTACGTCAATATCTAGGTCACCATTTCCATGAATTCTAATCGAGGCCCAATATGAAATAAATAATGTATAAGCTGTTGTGTGCGCATGCGGCGCAATAATTTAAGCCTCACAAGCTATTGTAATAAAGAACCTATTGCATACCGCTAGCATATGTACATATTAGTCTTGTCTTTGTTTGTTGTTGGCACATTTGCCGTGTTTCTCGGGCGGGAATGTGAGCTATTCCGATCCCCTAGATTGGGGTGCCACAGAAACCCTCTTGGTGTATCATTTGGCACCCTTTATAGCATAGCATGAATACGGTTACTCTTTAACCTTGCTCGGATAATTTAGAGCGAGATATGCAGGGGTTGATGGATTTGTAAATCATCATGTTTAGGCCTAAATCATGAACTTGGTGATGTCATTCTACTTGAGGTCATACTTGTAGATGATTTCCGTCTAGTTCTCACCACCATCTGGTTGCCGAAAGTAGTCCACCTTCACCCATTCGTCACACTAGTGACATGCATACATAGACACAACACACAGAAGAGGATCCTGATCGACTCCTTCACGCCCTTCTAGAACTTCAGCAGAATGACAATCATGTGTAAGTCGTTCACCGTCTATTTGTACGATGCATCGGCGATGAACCTATGCCCTGGGGAAGTGCCCAGCTTTGGCGGACAATCATGGCTACGTAATGGTTGAGCCGCTACCTCTACCCTACCAGGCAACGCCGGCTTCACCGCCTGAGATCAACGGTTCGTGGGGAGCACGTCCTAGAACCTCTGTGGGGGATGTTAGCAGTTGATCACGATGACAGTGCACAAAAGTCAGTACATCGACATGGATGTAAGCAGTTAATCACGATGACAGTGAACAAATCTACAAGAACAAAGTACAACTATGTAGAACAAAATAGAACTAAAACACTGAAAGATCATGACAGTGCTAAGTAGAACTATAACTACATCATGGCATCAAGATTATTCCCGAGTTGGGCAATGCACTAGATCATGGCATCAAGATTATTTCCAATTTGGGCAATGCACTACATCATGGCATCAAGATCACTCCCAAATTGGGTAATGCACTACCTCATGGCATCAAGATCATTCCTAAATTGGACAATGCTCAAGTATGAATTTAACAATCATGGCATCATCAGATTACCCAAATTGTGCAATGCAAAATTCAAACATGCACACATGTCCCAAGTCTGGCAATTCCAAAATCCTATCCGCAAATCTAATCTACATGCTCGAAGTATTTATAGTAAAGAATGCGGCGGCCAGAGTCAAAAAAGTTGGGTCGGAGCCAAAGACGAAGAGCCCAGAGCCCCCGGAGCCTTTGCCCAACACTTGGGTTGCAGCCATCACGCCGAGCAGAAAACCCCCTCCACATCGTCTAGGGTTAGCCCTATCGCACTTGAAGTCCCTGCCTCCGATTGGGATTCGGTTGCCGGTGTGGCCACTGTCGGCGCCCTTGTTGGGCGAAGCTACGAGCAAACGGGGGAAGAAGACTTCAACGCCTACGCCAATCCTGCCCCCACCTATCCCTGCTAGCTTCTCGATTTGGGCGGCAGCCCAGACCTAATGCGCCGTCTTCTTCTCGATTTGGGCGGCAGCCTAGACCTAATGCGCAGTCTTCTTCTCGATTGGGAGGGGCGGTGAGGAGGTGGCGGAGTGCCGACGATGGATGGCAACGCTAAAATGGGAGTGAGACCGTGTGGCTTGGGCGGTGAACAACATGGAGTGAGAGGTTATGCTGCGGCGCTTCCCAACAAGTGCTAGAACCAGGCTAATTGAAAACGGCCGATTCGGCTATTTCCAGCGGATCCAACTTTTGATCTGTTTTAAAATTCATGCGATACGTAAAACTCGTACAACCTAAAAGACGAAACGGTGATTTTGCGCACGCTAGATACGAGAAGGCATATGTGAGCAACCAAACATCAGTTTCGCGAGCCATGTGGCTCTTTGTTTGGCACCAGGAAAACGTGCCTACAGCCGAGACTAGGCATCTGCCAATCCACTGTGACCCATCTCCAAATCCGGCATGTCGCCTAACCAGTTCCGGGCTCGACCCCGATGGGAATCACTTCCATTTCGGGGAGGCAACAAGTGGAGAGCAGGCGAAGCGTGCGCCGCGCACCGGTAACTCACGTGCATGATGGAAACGACTCGCCTCGTCTGTCGATGGGATCCATCGCCAGCTGAAAGCGAGGGCGCTCGTATGTTCGGCCGGGATGATGAGATCTGTCCTTTGGTTTGGTGGACATCGGCCGGATTACAGCTGTACGTGTTCTTCGTCACTGTCGAGTGCGTGATAGAGCAAGCAAAATAAACAGGAAAGAACTGCCTTTCGTGGCTCATTCGGTGGGAAGTGTGGTTCCCGAGTGTTTAGAAGACCAATAACGATTCCAAGTTTCTACTTTTCTTCAGTTAACAAAGACTCTTTGGATTAAAGCAGATTCATCAGTTCGGGATTGGCTTGCACATGCACTTGCCCCTCTTCCCGAAATGGAAGCGCCTCAAAATAAAGCACGCTCACCTTCCTCCAAGAAAGCCAAGCTAGGCTGCAAGTGCCAACCCAACAGAAAAGAATGCAAGCACATGGATCTAATATGCACACGTGCTACTTTACAGTTACCGGCCACGCCATTGGTGCGCCTACATAAACGCCGGCGCTTCCGATCAATCATCAAAATTCAAAGGACCAAAAGAGCGCTGCTATCCATCGGTCCGACTCGTCTCTGCTCTGCTTCTCGGAGTACAACACTTTCCGGTTCCAGGGAAAAAATACTGACTAGCTAGGATGGCCAGGATGGTGTGTAGCCGCGCCGACGAGCCCGCGGTGCGCAAGGGTCCGTGGACGCTGGAGGAGGACCTCGTCCTCGTCGGCTACATCTCCCAGCACGGGGAAGGCTCTTGGGACAACCTCGCGCGCTCTGCTGGTAAGGCTCTCGATCATGACCAATCACGAGCAATCAAATTTGCAACCATTTGTAGTGTACTGTTGAGAGTTAAATGGTCCAAGCTTACAAACATTTAATCTCTGTGTGATGCGTCGATTCAATCAGGCCTGAACCGCAACGGGAAGAGCTGCAGGCTGCGGTGGCTGAACTACCTGAGGCCGGGGCTGCGGCGGGGCAGCATCTCGCCGGAGGAGGACATGGTCATCCGGGAGCTCCACGCGAGGCTGGGGAACAAGTGGTCCGAGATCGCCAAGCACCTCCCCGGCAGGACCGACAACGAGGTCAAGAACTACTGGAGGACCAGGGTACACAAGAAAGCGCCGCACCAGGGCCAGATGCGAGCGCAACCGTGCCTGGACTCCGTGGCCACGAGCGAGGCGACGTCGTCCGTGTCGGCGTCGACGAGCCAGGCCAGCTCCACGATGGGAGACGAGTACACGCAGACGAGCTTCCCTTACCCCGAGATGACGAGCTGGGCCGTCGCCGATCACCACGATGTGGCCGCGGCGACGACGCGGTTCTTGTCGGAGTTCAGCGACAACTTTTGGAGCGTGCAGCAGGACAGCTTCTGGGAGACTCTCCCGATTTCAGACCCGGTAGTGTACGAAGCACTATAGACCCGGCGCGTACTGCTCTACTTGGATGCTTCTATCTCCCGAAGATTGGTGTCCCCTTCGCTTCGCTTGGTTTTGACAATTTGTTTTTCTGGCTAGGTGATGCCTTCCATTTTCTGCCCTTCAGTTACAGTACTTCCGAAGCAGCTAAGCTACAGCAAAGAACTGCATGTAAGAGGAGAGTAACACCTGTAACTCTTCTTTTGGGCCATTAAATAGGAAGGCCCATAAAAGTGCTGCTCGCTGTGGCGGTACTGTAGCCCTCCCTCCGTTTCAAAATGCAAGGCGCCTAAGTTTTACTCAAAAGTCAACATATTTTAAGTTTAACCAAATTTATACACAAAAATATAAACATTCACAATACCAAATCAATATCAATAGATTCACTAGAAAGTATAGTTTCTCAAAATATCCATTTGATATTGTAGATATTTATATTTTTTTGTATAAACTTGGTCAAACTTAGATGATGTTGACTTTTGGCTAAAGCTTAGGCGCCTTACATTTTGGGACGGAGGGAGTAGTATTAACAGAAATCATTTTTTTCGGAAACAAAAAAACACCGCGGGCTTAATCAAGTGTTATGAAAGAAGAAGGTTTTGAAGACTTTCAAGTTTTACTCATTTTCTTCTAGACTTTATTTTGTAATCATTGGAAACGGTCTATGTATCTCTATCATATACTATTCGCAACTATAAATATATCGTGGTATTGATTTAAAAAAAAAATACTAGTACTCCTATATGACCTACCAAAAAGAATTGTAAAGAAAAAAGATGGAGGTAGATTGGATCACACAACTCAATGCCTGGCCTCCCTCTCTCCACCGCCACCCTCCCTCACACTTTCCTCTCCCCCTCCCGTCGCCGCCACCGGCGGCCCCACCTTCTTCCCGTGCGCAGGTGCCCTTGTTCGGGTGAGAGCAGCTCGCGGTGGTGCCTTTCGGCCAACGATGGTCCGGTCAAGGGCGCCCTTGTGGTGGCCCAGGTAGTTCATGGATGTGGCAGCGTGGCCGTTGGCCTTGGAGCGGCCAGGTCATGCAGCGAGCGGAGGTGCCCGCCCGGCCCAGATTTGTGGCCCCTCGGGCCCCATCTGGGTCAGGGCGGGCCGACAGTTATGCGCTGCGCTGGAGCTTCTTGGATGGAAGGTGGGGAGTTGGTGGATGTCGGGCGGTGGTGACGCCGTCAGCTGGCTTGCTACAACGTGGCAGCGGAGGATTTGCGGGCTCGATTCGAGCCCGGCAGGGCCCATAGGGGCCTATCGCGTCCAGCCAGCTACTGCCAATACGGTGTAGGCAGTTCCCTCCCGCGCTGTCGGGATGTTGCCGCCCTTGATTTTCGATGTGCTTCCCTATTCCGTCCTTTAGGCCTCGTGACAGTGTCTACAGTGAGATGACGAGAGTGGCGTCAAGACCGTGGTGGCGCATGCTGCTTCGTGATAAGCTGGGTGGAAGGCTGTGAATCGTCCAGGGTAGTGGTTTTTTGGGGGTGGGTGATCTCTGTCGGCTCTCCCGACACTGAGGCGCTGATGTCTGCGAGTGCCACCGTTCCTTTCTGTAGGGCGTCGGATACCCCTTTCCTACTTACCTCCGCGTTCCGAGGGAAACCCTAAGAATTGTCTAGGCAGCAACATCGTCGTCGTCCATTCCTTCTTGAAGGTGTTGCTTGATACGCAGTGGTTCGGAGTACTAGGAACGTGGTGGGACTATCCCAAAGGGCACAACGGTTGCAGGTCATCCTCATTTTGTCAATATGCCGGTGTTTTTTTTTAAACACCGGTGTTGGTATTAGTTTCCCTTCTCTTTCTCTCTTCTTTTTTTTTACTTTTTGGCTTCATTGTACTATTTGCCCCATCAGCTGGACTGGATGTTTGCTATATTAATATAATAGAGCGAAAGACTATTTCAAAAAGTCTACGTAAAATACAAGAGAGATATCTTAACACCCTCACTCAATTTGAACTAGCGATGCTAAGTTCAAAGCGCGTCTAAAGTCCAAAAATAAAGGTCCTGGTAACGCCTTGGCGAAGATATCCGCCGACTGGTCCTTAGATCATAGAACCTGATCTGAAGTAATTTATATGCTACCGTTTCACGTATAAAATAAAAATTGATTTTGTGCATAGTATGGGCATGAAATACAGTGTTTGCTGAAATGTACGTTGCTCCTAAGTTTCACACCAGAGAACGAGTGGATGATCTTGAGGAACAAACAACTCCTGAAGTAGGCTTCCGAGCTCCAGCGCTCCCTTGGTTAAAAAGACATATTTATATCTTTCAAAAAATCTAAAAATAGATTATAGGCATAGTACATGTTGTATCTTATAAACATGAAAAATCTCAACCCGCAATTCTTTATATTATGGGCTACACATAATGATAAAATCTGATAAAATGTAGCGTAAAACTATGTATTGTCATATCCACATATTTGTTATTTCTATGTAGCTCATAATATAAATTATTTTAAATTTTCGTAGGATAAATCATTGGATATATCCCGAAATTATTTTAATATTTTATTGAAATTCAAAAATATGATTTTCATTTTTTTAAACCAGGATCACTCGCGCCCATATGCACCAAATCTTTACTCCTAAACCCATATTAATTCAGCAGTAGCACCGACGAGAGCCTTATATTCAGACTCAGTGCTCGAGTGAGAGACTGTAGCCTGTTTGCGGGAGCTCTAGGCGATCAAGTTGCCACTAAACAGAATAGCATAGACCCCCGACCTGCCGTCAATGTTTACAGCACAATCTGTAATGGAAAAGGCCAAGAGTTGCATAGAGCTGGATGGACGGATGTAGAGACCAAAAGATTCAGTTGCATGACCATAGCGTAGTATCCTCTTCACGGCAGCGTAGTGCGAACTCCGTGGCTCACGAGGTATTGGTGTACGCTATCAAATGCAAATGAAATGTCAGGTCATGTGATTGTGAGGTATTGGAGACCACCAACCAAGTTCCCATATCAAGTGGCATCATCAGCCGAGATAAGACCATCATCAGCACAAGAGAGGCGTTGATCAGATGCCATAGATATGAATTGGTTTGGATTTGGACATGCCTTCTCGAGCAACCAATTCATAGGCATATTCCGTTTGGTAAGAAGAAGACCATGCTCATGAGACTGAACCTCAACCCCTAAGATAAAATGCAGTGCACCGAGGTCCTTAATACACTAGTGGAAAAAGGCACATCAGTCCCGGTTCGTATCTACCTTTAGTTTCGGTTGCGCAACCGGGACTAAAGCCCCCCCCCCCTTTAGTGCGAACTTCATGGCTCATGAGTATTGGCATACCCTGTTGACTGCAAATGAAATGTTAGGTGGTGGCTGCAAGTGCACAGATCAATTGTAGCTAGTTTCGAAATAAGAGTATCGTACCCACAGAGAGATATTTGGTTAACGTCTTTATGCCCCTCGTCACTGTCTATCAAAATATATTTATAAGCTGCCTTTGATCTTAAGTAAAAGTGTTTGAAAGGTTTTTGGTTGAGTGTAGAAGAGTAATAAACAAGTAAAGGAAAACAAGTAACAAGAGCGTTTGAAAACATGGTTGAACTGAATAGGACTAAAGCGTTTTAGGGGGTGTAGGATACACCACTAGCATGATATTATTAATCATAATTAGGATAACCTACTTCTTGTGCCATGAGATGTGTGGAGAGACCTTCATAATAAGATGTTCACTATAAGGCTCGTAGGAAGCCACTTTGTTTAGCCAAGAATGAGGTCATCTCTAAATAACCACCGTGATGTCTGAGAGCAATCACCCATACAGACCACCTCAATTAAGAGTCTCTCCGTGGATATCGTAATTAGCTTAGGAAGTCTCTCTTTATCCTCCTTTGACCATGCATGTTGCTAGCCGGTACCAATTGTCACGAAGCTTTCCAGGCACACTTCCAAACACGTCCAAATGATTTCTCCCTCATCTTTAGTCCCGAAGGAAAATTATATGTGGCCGACTATATATACCATCTAAAGAGAGATATAAAAAAAAAATCATAAATTATCATAGACCAGTAAGTCATATGGATACAAGAATAGATCATCATCGTTGCAACTTCATAATAGTGCTAGGGTTTCTCCATCTCTCCACGAATGAGGGAAAACTATTCAGACATGGAAGCAATCAATGACATCATCATAATCAAATGGATGGATAAAAGTACGGGGATAAATCTAGTGCAAACCACAATTGAATCTGGAATTACAACAAGATCTAATAGATGAGAGATGGGGGTAGTAATGGTGATGGAGATGCAGCTTGATGATGAAGGGAATGATGTGATGTCCTCCAATGATCCGTGAAGCAGCAGGGGTTTGTGCTTCCCCAAGTTCCTCCTTTAGATCCCTTCATGGTGTGGTGTTTCGTGGTTCTAGGTTGCTGTGAATGTTGGATCTCTCCGCCGTCTTTGCTAGGAGAAAGTATTTGAAGAGGCAGATGCGTTACCGCGTGGTACGGGCGGGTTCTGCCTGTACCACTGGTCATTATCGCTGCAGGTGCCTTCCCCATGTTTGGTATTCTCCCAGGTGCAAAGGTAAATCAATAAAATGACTTTTATCACTTAAAAATATCATATTACAACATAATATGACAACTCCAATTGATATGTTCATAAGAGACTTAGTAATTCGGAATCCTGTTGAAACATGGACAAAAAGGTGCACGCAAACGCGGTGAAATACAAAAATCCCTAATCTATTTATGCAAAAACGAAAGGTAAATATGCTTCAGTTTTGTACTCATCATTAGGTCATGTGATTGTGAGGTATTGGAGACCACCAACCAAGTTTCCATATCGAGTGGCATCATCAGACGAGATAAGAACACCATCAGCACGAGAGAGGTGTTGATCAGATGCCATAGGTATGAATTGGTTTAGATTTGGACATGCCTTCTCAAGCAACCAATTTAGAGGCATATTTCCATTGGGTAGAAGAAGACCATGAACATGAGACTGAACCTCAACCCCCAAGATAAAATGCAGTGCACCGAGGTCCTTAATAGCAAACTCGGTGTGATGGGCAGCCACGAGCTTTGTAGCAAGCTGCTCGGAGGAGCTCACCACAATGATGTCGTCTTGGTCATCCAGCTTCACCGGTTGTTCAACATGTTCTACTATAAGTTGTGTTAGGCTCCAAGAGTCCGAGGCTTTGTGATGGTTGCCAACAAGGGAAATGTCACCAGATCCGTTTTCATTGTGAAATCGAATTGTCAAAGCTCCTTTAAAAATCATTTTCTCCGATGTATGGGGTCGTGCCCAAACCTCTGTCAGTGGTCATGAATATTATGTTAGTTTTATTGATTCATATAGTCGATTCACTTGGGTTTATATTTTGAAACTCAAATCTGATGTATTTCAAAATTTTAAACACTTTCGATCTCATGTTTAGCAATAAATATCTATGTCCAAACAGATTGGGACGTTGATGACGTTGGCAATTACTTTCAGACAAAAAAGAGGGCTAAGATAGGGTGATCCTCTGTCTCCAATGCTATTGAATATAGTGGCTGGTATGTTAGCTGTCATGATTGAGCGGGCAAAGTGTGATGCCCAAATTGAAGGTGTGATTCCTCATCTAGTTGATGGAGGGGTATTTATCCTTCAATATGCCGATGATACGATTCTATTTATGCAACATGATATCGAAAAAGCAAAAAATCTAAAACTGATTCTTTCAGCTTTTGAGTAACTTTCGGGTTTGAAATTAACTTCCATAAAAGTGAGTTGTTCTGTTTCGGTGTGTCTCAAGACATGATTAGTATATATGCTGAGTTATTTGTCTGCGGTTAAGGCCTTTTTCCCATTAAGTATTTAGGCATAATGATCCACCATCGGGGTTAGACAGATGTTGCATGCAAGATTGTTGAGAAAAGATTACATTTAAGATTAAGTATTGGAAAGGAAAACTGTTATCCCTGGGGGAAGATTGGTATTCATTCATTCAGTACTAAGTAATATGATACTATATATGATATCATTCTTCCATCTTTTAAAAGGAGTCTTAAAATGATCGGATTATTTCCAATCAAGATTCTTTCGGCAAGGAGATAGTCAGATTTTTTTTATAGAATGGCTAAATTGAGTGTGCTATGCCAGCCCAATGACCATGGGGATTGGATATTCACGATCTTGAGATAAAAAATACATCCCTAGTAGGTAAATGACTCTTCAAGTTGTTAACTGAATATGAGGTATGTCAAGCTCTCCTTAAAAAAATATGTTGGCTCGAAAGCGTTGTCCCAAATGATTCGGAAACCCGGTGACTCCCATTTTTGGATTGTCCTAATGACAACGAATAAACATTTTTCCCACTTCGGAATGTTTTCAATTAATGATGGATCTGAGATACGGTTTCTTGAGGATAAATGGCTTGCTAATGCCACTCTACGAGAACAATATCCTCCGTTGTATGCTATTGTTCGTCACAAGGATAATACGATTGCCACAGTGTTGGAATCCATTCCTCCAAATGTGAGTGTTAGGAGAGATCTGATCGGAATCAGGTTAGACTCATGGATTGCACTGCTGTAGAGATTAGCAGCAGTCCAACTGACGGCTGGGGACAATGAGTTTCATTAGAAATTAAATAAGAATGGTAAATTCACAGTTAGTTTATTGTATAATGCGTTAGTCCAGTTAGATGTATCATTTGTTGATAATAGGATGATATGGAAAATGAAGATACCTCTAAAAAATAGAATATTTTCTTGGTTTCTTTGCCGGAGATTATTTTTACTAAAGATAATTTACTTAAGAGGAATTGGCATGTAAATACTACATGTATGTTCTGTCATCACGATGAGACAATAAAACACTTATTTTTTCAATATAATTTTGCTAGGGCTATATGGTTAGTTACCCAAGCAAATTCAGGCTTGTATCTTTCGCGTGGCATTGCCAATATATTTGGGAATTACTTACACGGGGTTGATCACAAGTACATGATACTTCTTAGGATAGGAGCGATTGGCATTATATGATCGCTACGCCTATGTAGAAATGATAAAGTGTTTAAGGATAAAAATTATTCTCTCTTGTAGGTTATCTACTAGTGTACAAGCATCCTACTTTCATGATCGTTCCTACATCGTACGGAGTTTCACGACCTTTTTACAGAGGTATGTACACGTCTGGAGGATATGACGTGGAATTTATTTACTCGGCATGGATAGCTGCATAATCTTCTGATTGGTCCTCCACCATAGTTCTAGGCATTCTTGCAATTTCTCTATATGATATGTAATTCACCTATTTTTTTTATGGACCTTTCGAATTCTATCAGTTGTGTACATCTTGGCTATACAAAGACTTGGTGTAATACTTAAATTTTTAGTAATAAAGCGCCCCTTATAAAAAAATCTAAACAAATCCATGTTGTCCTTTTGGGAAGGAGGGAGCACATGAAGTAGTGATGTACTTTTTTAGACTATAGGCTTGATTAAAGCATCTCTAGCAGAAATTGTAAATGGACAAACCGCAACAGTGGTTTGCAGTTAACTGCAAAAGTGGTTTGCAGTTTTGTTTGTAGTACGAAAATCTGTCGTGCAGAACAGATACACTAATCGCAACTGTATAATTCAAAAAACATCTTTGGCGCCAGATTCATCACATGTTCATACATAGGGGAGGGTTTTTTATCACCGAGATCAACATATTTACTACAAATATCGGTGCCGCTGAGGCACAGAAGCGAACCCTAGAAGAAGGTCAACCCTAGCTAGCGGCGGTAACTAATCACCGGAGAAACCTTCGACAGCGGCAACACGCCTTCTCCTCATCATTGTCGGTGGTATCGTTGTCGGAGTAGTCCACAACGAGGAGGCCGAGCCGTGCCTGGTGCTCGTGTGCGGATCGGCACAGGACGCGGCTAATGTCCCGTTGTTCGACGCGGCAGCGCTTTGTGCGATCCCACACTTCAGAGACAAGGGTCCCGAGCGAGTTAAACTTCGCCTCGCGGACGGCATCTTCGTCGCTGTTGTCGCTGTTGTTGTTGTCATCGCTGCAGGCGCGCTGAGCACCGGGCCAACGGAGCTTCCGATTCACCATCTTTGGCTTCGTGGCTGAACCTCGCGCCCATCGCTTCCCACGCAGGTGATGTTACGCGGGTGCGGGGAGGGAACACAGCGCGCGCGTGCCTGCTCGGAGGGGCAACGGCGGAGCTCCTTCTCCGAAGGTGGCGGCGTACGAGAAAGAGACCCAGAGCTCCCGCCACGCCACAGAGAAGCATCACCGCGTCCCCCCAAATTGCCCAGCGATTGGACAGCCATCAGTAGATCAGGTGGTTGCGCGTCAGTGGGTGGCAATGATGTATTTTTCGCCGTCAGACTTGGCCGGAATTGGAGCGGCGGGATCGGCGGCGAGGGTTTCACGTCGGGCGAGAAAGAGGAAATGGGATACGGGATGCCGCATTTCAACCCCCCCCCCTCTCCCCCTCCAGCACTGAATATATGCGGCATGGACGGGCCAAATACAGGAAACCGCATTTTATTTTGCGGGTTTTGACCTGTTGCGGTATCTACAATGACCGTTTTTGGCTGCGGTGACGTAAAATTTTGCGGACCACCGATACGTGGTAACTGCTAGCGATGCTTAGCCGGCTTTATTAATAAAATGCGGCAGTGTACAAACATCCAACATAGAGTAGTGATGTACTCGTAAAACTGGTTGAAAAGTAAAACCTTTTTTAATCATTAGCTCTTGACTCGTGGTTGCTCAGATGAGCAAACACAGCCGAATATACGTGGTTAGCTACTGCACGTGCACTTTTAATTTAGGACAAGCTCGATCAGGTTTGTACCGTGCTCTGGAACCGCGGCCTCCTCGTTGCAACCTCTTGTCAATTTTCTCATTTCATGATAATCAAGAGGCACAACACCAATACAACACGAGAGAGTTTTGGTAACATAATTATGTAACACATGGAAAAACGTGTTACAAGTAAAATTCGAGTAACGCATCATTTTTGTTACAAAGATAAGCGGTAACACGTAGTAGGTAAGGTCGGAAAACTTGTTACAAGGGTAGTACCATAGTAACAATACATTTTGTGTTGCTCCAAACGTATTACTAAATATAATTGTGGTAACAGATAGTCATATATTCTGACTTAGTGTTACCGGTTTGGGAGGAGAAAAGGAGAAGGATTTAAAATAAATGGTATTAATAAATCACCATTATCATGTTTTTTTCTAGTTTTGAAACTGACATGCTAGTCCAGTGTCCTCCGAAGTGGGCCTAGTTGTAAGACAAATAACAATTTGATATCAAAAGGGATCTGACATTTCATCTTATTTAGACAATCACGGGCCACACACGGGACCTAGAGAAGGAAGCGATGTGCATTGTTTTTCCTCCACCAACAAAACCCGTGGCCCATAAGCTAACCGGACTGAATAGTTTTGGCAATAAGAGAGAAAGGGGATATGGAGAAGCATAATATGAGCTTCATAAGAGTTTCAGCCCATCGATTTTTTTTTAACAAAAGCCTATCGCTATAAGAAAGAGCTACAACCTAAATATATTTTCCAGGAAAACTAAAAAATATTAAATAATAATAATTTGCCAAAAATAATCCAGATCCTGGTTGCATATTGTAATATCAAAGTACAAGAAAATAAAATAAAAATAGAAAAGGAAAGGCAAGTCTGACTATCACTATCACCATACATTCATGAATGCCGTATACCATCATTTCTTTCATTGGTATAGCCCACGACCTCTTGGTGATAACAATAAACAATAATGTGTAGATGGTGTCTCAAATTGAAATAATGATGATCCAAAAATAAATATTCTCCTAATCAATAAAAATAGAAAATTGGGCGGCAAGACAGGCCCGCGCCCAGCTACAAGCCGCAGAAGATGCGCACACGATGGTTCACGAGAATTGAATCAGACATCCAGGTTTTGACAACAAACAAATATCCCACCTAAATCATAACGTCCACTTCAAAAAGTAACATGTTTAGTTTACAAGATGTTAAATCTAATAGAATAATTCTTTAATAGTCTGTTATACATGAAGCTCACTTCAGATAACCACTACAACTGCAATCGGTTTCCATCAAACTTTCTTCTAGTCCATTTGACCACTCTAGATGCAAAAATATATCACTACATGCACAAAATCCTACCTCTCCAAAACACACCCAGGAAACATCTTCTAAATGGATTGCCCTGTCAAATGTATTATAATCACCAAGACTACTTCATCTAAGCTTCAAGATTGGAGAGCAAAACTATGGAAACATACAAAAGTTTGTTACTAGAACACATAGCTCCATCCGTCAATACAGAAAAATCCTTCTAATCTCCACCAAAACTTCTTGAAAATTAAGATTCAATGAAGCATTTTAGCAGAAGGGTCAAGTTAAATTCAATACATATGGAATGTGTTTGTAATATATATTGTTAACTTATGCTTTATATTAGAACAAGGTTTACTTCTAATTTGCATTAACTTCATAGTTTTCAGGTACACACACATGTATGATCCAGTACAAATGGTCAACTCTACAAAGTGGACAGAAACTCAGGAGTTCTAGCTCCAATAGTATCGTGCATAAGATAGTGTGAAATACAGCAGGAACACAACATGCAATATCTAGGAAAAGGAAACTCCAGGAAATAAATGTATTTTTATTAACAGGAGAACAGTAGGACACTGATGACCCACAAGTATAGGGGGTGTATCGCAATATTTTAGAGGGAAGTGAAACCCAATTTATTGATTCGATACAAGGGGAGCCAAAGAATATTTATAAGTCTTAACAACTGAGTTGTCCATTCAGCTGCACCTGGAAACAATCTTGCTCACAACAGTTTATCAATAATAACAGTTTTGTAGTAGCAATAGTAAAGTAATAGCAGTAGTAAAAGTAAAGCAGTAGTAACAATTATAGTAAACAGTAGGATTAAAAGCGCGGTAGGCATAGGGATGGATGGACGGGCGTTGCATGGACAAGACAATTCATATAGCAATCAAGACATTGGGCATTTGCAGATAAATAAGGTAAAGCATCCAAGTACTTAATAATCTTAGGCATGTGTTCCATATATAGTCATACATGCTCGCAATGAGAACTTGCACAACATCGTTTGTCCTGCCATCCCGTTTGCAGCGGGGCCTTAAGGGAACTACTGGCAATTAAGATGCTCCTTTTAATAGAGCACTAGAGCAAAGCATTAACACTTCGTGAACACATGTGATCCTCACATCAAAGCCATCCCCTCTGGTTATCCCGATTATTGTCACTTCAGAGCCTTTGGTTCCGGACAACAATACGTGTATACAACTTGCAGGTAAGATCGCAAACAATACTATCATAATGAACCAATAACATGTTCAGATCTGAAATCATGGCACTCGGGCCCTAGAAGCATTAAGCATAACAAGTTGCAACAAAGTCAAAAAGCACTAATAATATATACTAGGCACCATGCTCTAACAATCTGATGCCATTACATGAACGATCTCATCCAATCCCTACCATCCCCATAGCCTATAGTAGGGGATTACTCACTCATGGATGGGGGAATCATGGATGGTCGATGGAGAAGCGATGGTGATGATGATGGCGATGATCTCCTCCAATTCCCCGTCCCGGCAGGGTGCCAGAACGGAGTTTCTGGTTCTGAATCACGGAATCTGGTGGTGGCGGCATAGCGGAACTCTTTCTGGAAAAACGTCGAACCCCCCTTGGTTTTTAGGTCAAGAGGCAACTTATAGGCGAAGAGGGAGGCCGAGGGAGTGACCGAGGCAGCCACACCACCCCAGGCGCGGCCTGGCCTGGCCCGCGCGGCTAGGTGGTGTGGGCCCCTCGTCTTCTAGCTCCGTGAGTCTTCTGGTGAAATATGATTTTTGGCATATTTTCCGGGATTTTTCCTGATAGTTGATTTTGTGCACAAAAACTAGACACCAAGGTAATTCTGCTGAAAACAACGTCATTCCGTGTTAGTTGTATCCAAATCACACAAGTTTAGAGGAAGAACAATAGCAAAAGTGTTCGGGAAAGTAGATACGTTTTGGACGTATCAACTCCCCCAAGCTTAGCTTATTGCTTGTGCTCAAGCAATTCAGTTGAAAACTGAGTGCGATAAAAGAAACTTTCACGAACACATTTGCTTCATAAGATGTATATATTCTCAGCATATGATCAAGTACTTGGTCAATTCATAATAAGGATCATGCAAATAAGGTTACTCAATAGTTATTGCAAGCTATGAAGAGATTCCAACTCAAAAATAGTAAGTGGCATGAAACATAAACATAAGCAACATTGCAATGTTCATAAAAAGGTATGATAGAGTGGTATCTCGGTTTCCTTTGATTGTAGAGCAAACATAAATGCCGAGGCACCTCTGAAGTTCAAGTGAAGACTAGAAGTAAAGATATCAAAGATACAAGCATCAAAGTCATGACACAATTAATCAAGTTTTGAGACAAGCACATCACACTAAGAATGTCAACTATGCTCTCAAGAAAGTGCTCATAGAATAGGTGGTGACTCAACAAGGGAATGAAAAGGTTTTGAAAAGTTTAAAAGGCTTCCAAATGCTAAAAGTATGGTACTCATTAGCTTTGATCTCTCATTTCCCCTATCATAAGCATCTTTAAATGGTTAAGGTGAAAGTGAGGTCCAGTACGAGTTATATGCTTGGCAGACCATAAACTGGAAATCTCATGTCCCTTGAGTACGAGGGCTACTCCTCATGCTAGTCAACTTTAGTTACCGGTAAGTTCTTGTCATAGTAAATACATGCGTATCATAGAGAACCGCCAACGGGGTACCCCTTGCCCAATGATACGGAAGAATCCCCATATCAAAATGACAAGGCAAGCAGACAATGAGCATCTCAGCAATCTTCTTATTTACCATGGGAAAAATGGTGCTTTTTTCTCTCTTTCCTCCTTTCTCATCTTTTTTTCTTTTTCTCAATAACTATCTCTCTGTTTTTATAAGAAGAATGCTTCCTAGATTGCTCATTATGGTTACGCTGCAGGTTTCCACCATGATTAGGCATGGACCAGACCAGCCGTTCATGCGTTTCTCTAACACACATACATAACTCCATGGACTTACAAGCTCCCCTTTTATTTCACACCGACGACATCCGTAAACAAAAGAGCATGATATCAACTGGGTATATATTTGCAGGTGTTGAAAGCGTTCCCCGTGACAGCACGGTTCTGCTAATCCCCAGCCTATAATTTGTAAGCATATAACTTTCATGGATAGTCACAATGGTTCAGGTTTATTAAGTGCAAGAAATAAAGTGTGCCATCAAGTTCGTGAGAGCTTTACTAACTAACTTTCTCATAAAAAGCAAACATTTTATTCGGAAGAAAACAAGGCATACTAAAATATGCACAGAATAGCAAATGATGCTACTAGGTAGGTATGGTGGACACTTTTGGCAATATTGGTTTTGGGGAGTTGGAAACACGAGTAGAGCTCATACTCAGTGCACGTGAAGGCTAGCAATAGTAAGGGAGTGAAAAACGAGAGAGCAATAACTGTCATAATCATGCTTGCAACAAAACAGGACTAATCATGGCATAGAAGTGATTCAAGACCCCTGAGGCAAAATAATTCATCGAGGCTTAACTGATTATTGTTTCAGTCATATGCATGCATGAGCATCTGCCAAGTCAATTCAAGTGAAACATTCAGAGGAGGATACCAAAGTGTCATACCAAGTTATGAATAGAACAATGCAAACAAACATTCATATGACATGCTACAAACCATTAGTAAGCTAGAGCTAATCATAAGAAAGGAAGAACTACTAAGCATCCATAAATAACATATACCTTACATGAACAGACTAAGCATGCCCACAATGATGAGTATATGTACAAAAACGAAAACAAATAGAGTTCGTTACCAGTCTCTTACCACACCTCAAGTTGTCATTAATCCTCATTATTGCCCTTCACTTGTGTGGCTTGAATAATAACATGAAACCCAACTCCACTGAGGGCTGCCGAACCCTGCAACGAACTTCACAAAACCAAAGTAGAACAACAAATATTTTGGGTTTTCGATTTTTAAAGGCAAGAACCAATAGGAAGAACAAGCAAAGCGAAATCTTTTTGGGTTTTTGAAATAATCAAAACAAAGCAAAAAGGAAGAAGCAAACCAAGGCTAAAAAGACAAAGAAGCAAACAAAGAGAAACAACAAAAGTATTTTTGGTCCTTTTGTGTTTTGGAAAGCAAAAGTAAAGAAAGAATGAAAACAAAAAAGAGAACGAAACATGGATATACAAAGTACCGACTAAACATGATATGCAGATGAGTGTGATGCCGGTGTACCTCCCCCCAAGCTTAGGCTTTTGGCCTAAGTGGGTATCAACCCCAATGCGGGTAAGAACTCCAGGTCGGTGGGTCATCATAGGAATGATCGTAGTTAGGCCCTTGTATAGAAGAAGAACCTCCCCAGTCATAGGTAGGCTGCTGGTACGAAGACTCCCCCTCATTCGAGGGCTGGATCGAATCATCTATAGCTTCCCTTCCAGTCCCCTGCTCCTGCTGGGAGAGCTTCCCTAGATACATATCGAGCTCCTCCTCAGTGAGTGACTATCCTACCCTGGTTTCAAGGTTAAACAACACAAGTGCAGGAAAAAGAACAACATGTTCGGACTTACTCCTTCTCCAACCATCCTTGAGAAAGGTTATTTCATAAGACAAATCACTCAAATTAGCCCAAGAAGAAACAAATTTATGATGTATCATGGAATTAAAGTCAAGCCTCTCTATGGGAAACTGTAGGTCTAGATGATGAGGCACTACACCATGCAAAGCTAATAAACGAGAAGTGATAAGGCCTCCACAAATTCCACCTTTATCGCGGTTAGCAGCAAGACGGAAAGCTATCAATGCACCCAAATTGTAATTCCTATCTCGTTTTAAAGCAGCTGAGATGAATGCTAGATCATATGAGGATAACTTATTAGCAGTTTTCCTAGCGAGAACACACTTGGCAATAAAGTAAGCAAAGTAGTGAATAGACGGCAGATGAATATTACAAATTTTCCCACTCTCCTTTTAGAAGCTGCTCCCTTGGAAAATCTCCGCATATAAGTCCATGAGTGGTGCAGGTCGCTCTTTAATCCTTTCACACAATCTCCACTGGGGTACTTTAATAGCTGCACAAAAGTCATCAAAAGGAAGGTTGATAGCTATATTGTAAATTTTGTAGTGAACCATGGGGTTAGGCAAAGAGCAACTAAATCGAAAGTCATGCACCACACACATAGTTAGTTTCACAAATTGGTAAGGTTCATCTCCCACAAAATGCTCCAATCCTGCATTAGCAATTAAAGTATGGAAGTCCTGAGAAATCCCTGCAGCCCTCATGAATTCGGGGCATGGATAGATGGAAGGAAAAACTTCCTCCTCTCGGCGAACCTTCATAACATTAGGCACCCTTAGTTCATGTTGGTTGAGTTGGTGTTCATTCATCTTTTTTCTGAAATTTAGGACAACCATCATACAAGTGATTGCAAAGTGATTACATAATGAAGGGAACTACTCATAGGGACTTGTAAGAGGCCTAAACATGCATCAAAACAATTTCTCTAAGCATTGAACAAGCTTACAACCTCTCATAACCTGTCACCTCTAGTAGCAAAATACTCAAGATATAAACCACTAAACACAAATCTACTTGGACAAGCGGAGGAGTCACATACCGAAGAACAAATGCTCCAAATTTCAGTAGCAAAGATGGGCTGAGCAAGGAGATCGAAAAATCACGAGCAAGAACAGCAAGAACAGCAAGAACATGAGTTTGAGCAATGAACTTGGTGTTTTCTCGGGAGAGAGAAGAAAGTGGCAAGTGAGAGAGTGAGTGGAGGGCCAGGGTGGCCCACACCATGGCCAGGCGCGCCCCTGAGGTGGCCGCGTCACCAGGTGGTGTGCCTGCCTGGTGGGCCCCCCTGGGTCACTTCAGGCACTCCTCTGCCCCTTTTTTCACGTAAAAATTTAATATGAATTTTCTGGAATTTTTTGAGACACTTTATTTTTTAGCAATTTTTAGGTATTGATGAATGATTTTTTGATAGAAAGATGTTTTTGGAATGATGCAATGACAAAACAAAACTAAAACTTCAGAAGTTCTAAGACACTCTAATATGCAAGCAACTAGCAAAAGAAAAGTAAACTAAGCGAAAGCAAAAATTAAAATGGATAAAACAAAAGTAAGCAAAGATAATCATGGTGAAAACATTGTTTTGTTCATCAAAATCCCTTTGTTAACAAGGTTGATCAGGTCTTGTTACCAAAACAATTTTATATGAAACAAAACTTTGTATTCCACTAATGATTATGTTACCTCAACCTTGATAGCAATGGTCCTAATCATAATAGTTTCATATTTTTCTCGTGGTATGGGACAATATATTTCTCCAACTTGGATGCCCTCAACATGTTCAATTGAATTTAAACCATAAGTCCTATCAATCTTCTTGGGTAAATAGATAGTATGCTCCTTGTCATTAACATTAAAAGTCACCTTTCCTTGATTATAATTAATAACAGCTCCTGAAGTATTAAAAAAAGGTCTCCCAAGAATAATAGACATATTGTCATCTTCAGGAATTTCAAGCACAACAAAATCAATTAATACCAAGCAATTATGAGCCACTTGAACAGGTACATCCTCACATATACCAACATGAATAGTAGTAGATTTATCAGCCATTTGCAAAGATATATCAGTTGGTATTAGTTTTTCTAGTTGAAGTCTCTTATAGAGAGAAAAAGGCATAACACTAACTCCTGCTCCTAAATCATATAAAGTAGTTCTGACATAAATATTTTTAATAGAGCAAGGAATAGTTGGAATCCCAGGGTCTCCAAGTTTCTTTGGAACCTTACCATTAAAGAAATAATTAGCAAGAAATGTAGAAATTTCTTCATTAGGGATCTTCCTTTTATTAGAGACAATATCCTTCATATACTTTGAATAAGGAGGCAGTTTAATAGCATCAGTCAAAGGTATTTGCAAAAATAAAGGTTTCATCCACTCACAAAACTTGTTATAGTGTTCATCTTCCTTTGACTTGTGTTTCTTATCAGGGAAAGGCATAGGTTTTTGGACCCAAGGCTCTCTTTCACTACCATGTTCCTTAGCAACAAAATCTTCTTTAGTGTATTTAGTATTCTTAGTGCACCTTTCAGGTTCTTCTTCAACTTTTTCTTTATTAGGAACATCATTTTCCTCATTACCACTTTCAGTTTCAGCATCAGAGACAAATATACTATTAGGATCATTAGCAGGTTCAGAAGGTTCTACAATAGTTTTATGTTTCTTTTTCCTTTTCTTAGGAGTAGTACCACTATTTTCAGTTTGTTAAGAATCCTGCTCAATTCTTTTAGGATGCCCCTCAGGATATAGAGGATCCTGGGTAGCACCACCACTTCTAGTTCTAATTTCATAAGCATGTTTTTCTTTAGCAGCATTAACTAGCAAGTATTTTTGTACTTTAATAAGCTAATCAATTTGAGTTTGAACCATTTGAAAATGTTTAACAAGCATTTTAACATCATTATAGGTTCTTTCCACAATATGCTTCAACTCAACAATAGCTCTAGAGTTTTCCATTAGATGATTTTGCACCCTTTTATTAAAATTATCTTGCTTAACAATAAAAATATCAAATTCTTCTAAGCATTGATCAGGAGGTTTAGAGTAAGGAATATCACCTTCATCAAAATGTTGGAGAGAGTGTACCTCAATAGTGGATGAGTGGGGGATTGGCTTACATAATTCTTTTATAGGAGGTAAATTCTTGACATTTGCAGCTTTAATTCCCTTCTCCTTAAGACATTTCTTAGCTTCCTTCATCACTTCATCATTTAGTTTAATAACTCCCCTCTTCTTTGGTTTTGGTGTTGGTGTTGGCTCAAGCATAGTTATTTCAGGTGTAATTGTCTCAGGTATAGTTGGTTCAGGAGGAGTCTAATCTTCATAATTCTTGCTTATTTTAGCCATTAATTCCTCAGCTTCCTTGGGAGTCCTATTCCTGAAAACACAATCAACACAACTATCCAGGTATGTCCTAGATTCTTCAGTTAGTCCATTATAATATATATCAAGAAGCTCATTTTTAGGTAATGGACATCCAGCCTGTGCATGAAACAAAGCAGAAAACCTTACCCATGATTCAGGCAATATCTCTTTTTCTCCTTGTTTAAAATCAAAAAGTTCCTGCAAAATAGCATGTCTAGCACTAGGAGGGAATATTTCTGAAGGAAGGTACTAATCAAGCAATCGGGGCTATCAATAGATCCAGGAGGTAAATTATTAAACCAAGTTTTAGCTTCTCCTTTTAGTGAAAAAGGGAAAATTTTAGCAACAAAGTAAGTGCGCATCTTAATATCATCAGAAAATAAGCCACTCGTGGTAGAAATCTCAGTCATATGTGCTACCGCACTTTCATTCTTAGTCCCACAAAAAGGTTCTTTCTCAACAATAGTTATGTAATATAAATCAAGAGAGAAATCATAATCCTTATCTTTAATGTTTATGGGAGATGTAGCAAACTTATTATTAGGAGATAATTTGGGTATTATAGTACGCCTCTCAAGGAGACTCTTAATAGCACTTTTACCATGAGTATTTTGACATTCTTTAATAAATTAATAGGTCATCTCTATATAACCGTCTTCAATATCATAGCTCTCTCTAGACTTAGGTGAACCGACATGTGTAGTAGTGTCTTCATTAGGAGTTTTAGTATTTCCAGCTATAGTTCTAGCAATCGTAGCATCTAGGAAAGGACCTAATGAACCACTTTTATCAAGCACAGTAGAAGCAGCATCATAAGTATCAGAAGTTTCAGATTCAGCAGTAGTAGCAGTGTGTGTAGCATGTGTATATGGTGGTGTAAGGAGCTTACTCATAACAGATGGTGAATCAAGAGCAACTGACGTGTTCAGAACCGTACTTCTCCTTGTAGTGGATGATAAAATAGGGACCTTTCCATCACGAGACTTACCCATGATGGATGGATGGCATCGAACAATAGTGATTTCAAGTGAACTTGATAAATAGAGCTATGCTCCCCGGCAACGGCGCCAAAAAATAGTCTTGATGACCCACAAGTATAGGGGGTGTATCGCAGTATTTTCGAGGGAAGTGAAATCCAATTTATTGATTCGACACAAGGGGAGCCAAAGAATATTTATAAGTCTTAACAATTGAGTTGTCAATTCAGCTGCACCTAAAAACAATCTTTCTCACAGCATTTTATCAGTAGCAACAGTTTTGAAGTACCAATAGTAAAGTAATAGAAGTAGTAAAAGTAAACACAGTAGTAACAATTGCAGTAAACAGTAGGATTAAAGCACGATAGGCATAGAGATGGATGGACGGGCGTTGCATGGACAAGACAATTCATATAGCAATCAAGACGTAGGGCATTTGCAGATAAATAAGGTAGAGCATCCAAGTACTAAATAATCTTAGGCATGTGTTCCATATATAGTCATACGTGCTCACAATGAGAACTTGCACAACATCGTTTGTCCTGCCAGCCCGTTTGCAGCGGGGCCTTAAGGGAACTACTGGCAATTAAGGTGCTCCTTTTAATAGAGCACCGGAGCAAAGCATTAACACTTCGTGAACACATGTGATCCTCACATCAAAGCCATCCCCTCCGGTTATCCCGATTATTGTCACTTCGGAGCCTTTGGTTCCGGACAACAATACGTGTATACAACTTGCAAGTAAGATCGCAAACAATACTATCATAATGAACCAATAACATGTTCAGATCTGAAATTATGGCACTCAGGCCCTAGAAGCATTAAGCATAACAAGTTGCAACAAAGTCAAAAAGCATTAATAATATATACTAGGCACCATGCTCTAACAATCTGATGCCATTACATGAACGATCTCATCCAATCCCTACCATCCCCATAACCTACAGTAGGGGATTACTCACTCATGGATGGGGGAATCATGGATGGTCGATGGAGAAGCGATGGTGATGATGATGGTGATGATCTCCTCCAATTCCTCGTCCCGGCAAGGTGCCAGAACGGAGTTTCTGGTTCTGAATCACGGAATCTGGTGGTGGCGGCATAGCGGAACTCTTTCTGGAAAAACGTCGAACCCCCCTTGGTTTTTAGGTCAAGGGGCAACTTATAGGCGAAGAGGGAGGCCGAGGGGGTGACCGAGGCAGCCACACTACCCCTAGGCGCGGTGTGGCCTGGCCCGCTTGGCCAGGTGGTGTGGGCTCCTCACGGCCCTCCTCCGTCTCGTCTTCTGGCTCCGTGAGTCTTCTGGTGAAATAGTATTATTGGCATATTTTCTGGGATTTTTCGTGATAGTTGATTTTCTGCACAAAAACTAGACACCAAGGTAATTCTGCTGAAAACAGCATCAGTCCGTGTTAGTTATATCTAAATCACACAAGTTTAGAGAAAGAACAATAGCAAAAGTGTTCGGGAAAGTAGATACGTTTGGACGTACCAGACACCATCTAATATAGCTTTAGAGAAGAAGTAAAGTGAACAAAGGGCACCGATCTACTGCTGCAACTCTTAACAAGTGATACATAATTATTAGAATGCTAATTATTTAGCTATTCCTAAACTTTTACCTCATATTCCCAACAAAGTAAATGGCACACCTAGAATAGAAAATATATAAAAAGTTTATATAAATATACACATACAATGAGTGAGAAGATATTCAATAAATTACCTTCCATTATTCTTCATCTCTTAGAGCAGTGGTGGTATCATCATCCACTTCTATTCCTTCAATGTCAGTTCTTACCCAATGTTTGTCACACCTTCTATTTTTGAACATCTTCGCAAGGTGTGACATATGGAATGGCTCTGTGTCCTCTGCATATTCCTTATTGCCAGTATCATAGAGACCTCTAGGTATTGGTGGCTTCATTAAAACAAACCATCCCGGCTTTGTTCTTAAACGCTGTAAAATACCAAGATCCTATATCTATAATGCAAAATAAAAATATAAAACATGGTGCAAATATGCACTCATCAACTTCCCCAAGCTTAGACTCTTGCTCATCTCGAGCAAGTTTAGCTTAATGGATGTGATCCTCATATTCATGAAGCTGAGTCGATAAAATAAATGAGGTAGTTGCAGCATGTGTTTATCATATATGATATATGAGAATAAGTTCATGAATAGTGCCTTACTCAAACCATCTGAATAGTATTAGCAGGTTTCCACACCTCAGTGATTAACAATTCACAAAATATGAATTTCAACATGATGTAAAAGTATCCGGTTCAACCATATGAGTTAGTGAGGTAGTCCCAAGTGTTTTTTGGATTAACATATTCACTTGGGATTTAAAATCTCAAACGCTTCTTTGTCATACTGCAATATAGTGGTGTATGCCTATTTTCTCTTTGCAAATTCGCACTTTTTTATTTGTTTTCTTCTCTTTTGTATATATGCTCACACTTTTGTTTAAGTGTTGTGCAAAGGAGCTAGTCTTACATTCCACTTCATGTAGGAATTCAAAGTTTAACGATCTCAATTACAAAATTCCAATTGTATATGAAGCATCTTTATGACTTGAAGATTCTACCTCGACTTGTTCTCACTCTATGTTTATATCACTTTTAATTTCTTTTTATTCAAGGTTTCTTTCTCAACTCGACTAATCAAATTATTTTTACTTTTGAACTTACAACATGTCGATTTAAATTATCTTTATATGCTCCATTAATACCATTGGTGTGGAAGACTCATATTGCTATCATCAAGTGCAAGTAAAATTATATTCAAGCCATTCATATATCCAATAAGACAGACACAAACTCAGTAATGCTCCATATATAATAATAAACTCGGAATTTCACAAATGGGATCGACTATTCCTTAAGGGAATTCAATTGATTGCAAACTTTTTTTCTAAACTTGAACTAATGCAAGACTAAAATATAATATAAAACATATAAGATAGATTACAAGGTATTAAAGATGTCCCCAAGCTTGGAATCAAGCCAGGCGGGATCAAATAACTCCTTGCTGATACCTATTCCTCCTCCTGGGTAGGAAGAGTTTTCCTTCTTCCTCTGTGTCGCAAACTTTAGCCATGCTTGCAAGGCGAATGCTGAGCTCGACCATGTCGTATTGAAGCTTCAAAATTTTCTTCTGAAGAAATTCTTCTCATCTGTCAACTCAAAAGCAGTTTTAATCAAGAAACCAACTCTACCATCGATGTCATGGACCTTTTTCTCAAGGTCTCTGCTCATCATCCAGTAGGAGTCAATCTCTTCTCCAATTGTTTCAACACATGCTTTCGAAGCTTTTTCCAACTCACGAAACTTATCATGAATCTCATCTTTCCGCACCTTCTTAGGCTTAAGAGGCAACGGACCCAGAGGAGGTTTATAATAGGATCCTATGTTGTGACGATAGGGATTAGGGAGATACCCATCCTTGCTCTTTCCCCGCTCCGCTTGCTTCATCATCTCCATCCTTTGCGGGAACATGTCCTCCCAATTTGGGAGAGGCTTGATCTCTGGGCTGGATGATGACGATGATCCTTTCGGTTCTACTTCTTCGAACCTTTTCACGGGCTTCTCTTCTATATTCCTCCAGATCTTGTTGACATGGAAGGGTTGCATGCCTTTGCTACACGGATATTGTTAGAAGGGGCTTGTATAGGGATGGCGAGGATTTTTCGAGGCTGGAGGCTATAGCTCCGCAAAAACTTAATAAAAAAGATTAGATGCGATCAACTTTGAAAGCGGAGGTCGAAAACCCTAGCCGCCGTTCGTAACGAGCAACTATACGGGCGCTGCCCGTATAGATCCCGTTGTATAGTTATGAACCGACTATAGAATTCCTTCTACGGTGGAACCAACTATACGGCCAAAACTATACGGACGGGAATTTTTATTTCCGTCGTATAGTTGGCCGTTAAACGTTCAGTACTTCTAATATTTGTTTTGGAGATGGGTCGAGAACTATACGACAATTATACGGCCCGGCCGTATAGTTGGTCGTTAAACTATCAGTATCCTAGAAAAGAATTTTGACGAAGGCATTGATATCTATACGACGACAACTATACAACCGGAATTTTTATTCCTGCCATATAGTTGGTCGTTAAACCTTCTACCTTTCGTAAACGAAAAATGTGATGTCGAAGCACCTATACGACCGCAAATATACGACCGAAATTTTTATTCCCGCTGTATAGTTGGTTGTTAAACCTTCTGGATCCACCAAAAATTACCTACTTCTCCATGAATTCTTTATTGATCTCAAACTTAGTGAAATGTCAAGTTTTGATAGAAAAATGACAGCTTAACTTTTCGACCAATATTAGCATTATCAGTCTTCTTTTTCTTTGCTAGAGCTTTAAATTCCTTATTAAACACAAGCTCAACTAAAACTTAATTGAAAATTTAAAAACTTACTCAAACCTTTATTTTGCATGGGTTGTCTCCCATGAAGATCTCTTTTATGGCCAATAGCTTGACCATAGTTTTGCTCATTTTGTCTCGATTCTATCCTTCTTGTAGTTGTCATTCCTTGTATATTTTTGCTTAATCACCTCTTCTGGGATGACCACTTGTATGGTGATTGCACTTATATCTTATTTTGCTCGATAATGCTTCAAGCCTTTTCCATTTACCACCCATGAAAGAGAGGATGTTTTTCCCTGGAGCTTCACTGCTCCCGATGAATAAGCTTCTTCAACTATATAGGGACCTTCCCACTTCGATCTGAGCTTTCCTGGAAACAACTTAAGACGAGAGTTATAGAGCCACACCTTGTCTCCACTTTTAAAGGCCTTATTTTCTATTTTTCTATCATACCATATTTTTGCTTTTGTTTAAACAATCTAGCATTCTCATAAGCCTCACTTCTAAACTCATATAAAGCATGAATATCTAATAAACATTTTTCTCCTGCTGCTTTAAGATCATAGTTTAGGTTCTTGATTGCCCAAAAAGCTTTGTGTTCCAATTCTAAAGGTAAATGGCATGCCTTACCGTACACCATCTTATAAGGTGTCATATCCATTAGATTTTTAAAGGCAGCACAGTATGCCCATAGAGTGTCATTTAACTTGTATGACCAATCTTTTCTTGATTTGTCCACCATCTTCTCGAGTATGGTCTTTAGTTCTCTATTGGAGAGTTCCACTTGACCACTCTTTTGAGGATGATACGGTGAAGCAACGCGGTGAATTACTCCATATTTGCTGAGAATTTTCCTGAAAGTTCCTTTCATAAAATGAGAACCACCATCAGTGATTAAAAATCTAGGAACTACAAACCTAGGGAATATAATGTCCTTGATCATCTTCACTGAGGCGACTGCATCTGCATGGCTTGTTGGAATAGCTTCAACCCATTTAGTAACATAATCAACAACAACAAGAATATGAGTGTAACCATTTGATTCTATAAAAGGTCCCATGTAATCCATTCCCCATACATCAAAGGGTTCAATTATAAGACTATAATTCATTGCCATCTCTTGTCTCCTACCTATATTACCTCTTCTTTGGCAAGCATCACAGTGTTCTACATACCTGTGTGCGTCCTTGAGCAAGGTGGGCCAATAGAATCAGGATTGAAGTACCTTCTCTGCAGTTCGCTTACCTGCATGATGTCCTCCATACTGGCTGTCATTACAAGCTTGCAAAATGCATTCATTTCATGGTTAGGAACACACTTCGGAATCATTCCGTCGGGTCCATGATGATATAGATAAGGATCATCCCAAAAGTAATATTTAAGATCATTAAAGAATTTCATCCTTTGATTTCTTGTCATACCAGGAGGTATAAATTTTACTGCGAGGTAGTTAGCATAATCCACAAACCAATGATCAACGATTTCAATGTTTGCTAAATATTCTCCTAGAAATGACTCATTTATAGGTACGGGGTTAGTAATTATTCCCTCCATCCTAGAGAGATGATTTGCTACCGGATTATCCTTACCCCTCATATCTACTATTTGCAAATCATATTCCTATAGTAATAAGACCCACCTAATCAACCTGGGCTTCACATCCTTTTTAACAATGAGGTGAAGCAAAGCTTGGTGATCCATATGAACTACTACCTTAGAATTAATGATGTAAGATCTAAATTTGTCACAAGAAAAAATGATAGCTAGGAACTCTTTTTCTGTAGTAGCATAATTTTTCTGATTGTTATTAAGAGTCCTACTAGCGTAATGAATAACATTTAAATTCTTTCCGTCTCGCTGACCTAACACAGCCCCTAAAGCATAGTCACTAGCATCACACATGATTTCAAAAGGTTCATCCCACTTTGGAGATTGCATGATGGGTACTGAAACTAATTTGTTTTTAAGGTTCTCAAAAGCCGCAATACAGTCATGGTCTAAGTAGAATGGAGTTTCTTTCTCAAGAAGGTTGGTGAGAGACATAGCTATTTTAGCAAAATCTTTTCTAAAACGCTTCTAAAAACCTGCATGTCCCAGAAACATTTTTAAGTTTTTTATGTCCTGAGGTATTGGGAGATCTTCTATAACATCTATATTAGTTTTTTTATTTCTATACCTTTCTCCGTAACCTTATGCCCGAAAACTTTACCTTCTCTTTCCATAAAACGGCTCATTCCCAATTGAAAACTAGATTTGATTGCCTACATCTCTGCAAAACTTTGGTTAATTTGTAGAGGCAATTATCAAATGTCGTTCCACAAAAAATGAAGCCATTAGTTAGAACTTCCATGGTTTTCTCAACAAGATCATCAAAGATTTTTAAAACACACTCTCGAAAAGACGCGGCTCCGTTACATAAGCCAAACAGAATTAATCTATAAGCATATGTGCCATAAGGGCAAGTGAAGGTTGTTTTCTCTTGATCTTCCGGTTGTATACCAATTTGAGAATATCTAGAATAACCATCAAGAAAACAAAAATAAGAATTGATACTAAGCCTTTCTAGAATTTTATCCATAAATGGTATAGGTTTGTAATTTTTAAGTGTCTCACGATTTAATTTCCTAAAATCAATGCACATGCGATATCCAATAATAGGTTTTATAGAAACTAGCTCACCATCCTCATTCATAGCGGCATCAAGACCACCTTGTCTTGGTATGCAATGAGCTAGGCTAACCCAGTTACTGTCAAAAATATGATATATTATGCCAGCATCTAGTAAGCGTATAACCTCTTTTCTTACTACTTCTTTCATTTTCGGATTAAGCCTTCTTTGTGTGTCAATTACAGGTTCAACATCATCAAGCATGGTAATCTTATGTGTGACAATACATGGATTTATTCCTTTAATATCACTTAGAGTATATCCAAAGGCTTCACGATGCTTAATCAAGGTTGAAATGAGTTTATTTGTTTCATTTTCTGATAGACTTTTATTAATAATAACAGGACATTTATTATCATTATCTAAAAACTCATACCTCATATCGTCTGAAAGTTGTATCAATTAAATTGGTGGAGGTTCTTCATCTCCTTTTTTTTTACCAGGTCTTCATAGTCATGTGGATTTTATGCTTCTGGAACTGAATCAATGTAATCATCCATGTCCTCTCTCTCCTCATCATCTTGTGCTTCCTCCCAATTAATTAAGATCCTCTCTAAGTCATCTTATGGAATACTGAAATGAATTCCTACCAGCTCGGCAATCGTTTTCTCTTCCTTGATATCTTCCACTTCATATCGCCTCTTCTTTAGTTTGGAAAAGTGAAATGTCATATTCTCTTCTCTAAACATCAATGAAATAGTCTACTTCTTATTATCAATTCGAGCTTTGGTTATGGAAACAAAAGGCCTGCATGAAATAATAGGACAAAAAGAATCTTGAGGCATATCAACAATATGAAAATCAAGGGGGGTACATGAGTGATCCAATAAAGACATAGATATTTCTGATTACACCTTCTGGTTTTATATTAGTTCTATTAGACAATTTAATAGTAGTGTCTACCGGTTCCACGTCTGGATTACTTAAATTGTAGCAAAGTTCCTCGTAAAGTGATGAAGGCATAATATTTATAGTGGAAATCGACTTACAAATTTCGTATAAAAAAGTTTCTCCACAATATATAGGAGTCATAGGTTTATAAGTTTCGTTACCTCGTACCTTACTTTCGATGAACTCTGAAGTTTCAAGGTCTAGCATAACCACTTCATTGTCCACTATTCGTGCTTCCATAAGATCCTTTAATATAATATTATTTATATTGGTAGCTTCGGGGTTCTTTTCTGGTTTCTTTAATCTCTTCTTGATTTGTTCTTCCGCTTTTTGCTTTTTCTTGATATTTTCTTGAATAGGTGCAAGGGATAACTCTTCCATTAGCGCACTTTCTCTTGCACGCTTCTTTTCTTTAAGGGGTTTATGGGGTTCCCATTCCGTGGGTACCTATAAATGCCTTCTCATCATGTGAGCTTTGCCTTCTGAATAATATTTCGATAGGAATTTGGTTGTTAATTCCGTCAAAGACCTTGGTGCTTCTGCACAAAAAGATCTATACTAGTCGCAAACATTATTAGAGGGAGTTTGTCTAAACAACTAGGTTTTAACCATATCAAGATTACAGTCGTCGAATATAAAGGAGCTAAGAACATCTTTAAAAATTGTAAGTGTTCATATAGACTCTCTTCATTGGTTCCTGCAAATTTCTTAGAATGTAGTAGTTCAAATAATAAAGGGTGGATCTCAATTCCATCTAGATTTATGCTTTTGTTGACAGTTATAAAAGCGTCCATAGGCGAACCCATTTTCCTTAATGCCTTAAGCTGGGTTAAATGTTGAGTGTTGTCCATTGTTGTGGTCCTGCAACTTAAATTAAAAATTATTATAACAAAACTAAATAACTAAAAGTAAAGTGACTTATAGCGCTAAGCTCCCCGACAACGGTGCCAGAAAATAGCTTGATAACTGCAAGTGCACAGATCGTTTGTAGTTAGTTTCGAAATAAAGATATCGACCCCACAGGGAGCAGTAGGCGAAAGACTAAAATGATTTTAACTAAAACTAAATGAAGTACTTAAGGAATAACTTTAAGATGCAAGTTGTTTTGGGGTTTTTGGTTGAATGAAGCAATTTAAAGTAAAGTAAAACTTAATGTAGAAAGTAAGAATCGCGTGCATAAAAGAGCTTGGAACTACAATAGGGAAAAAGACGTTCTTAGGGAGTGGTGGATACAACGCTAGCAATTTAGACTAAGCAATCAAGATTATTATAACAAATATTCTCATGATATGTCTGTATGTGGGAGAAGCTCTATATATGGACAAATAGGCAGCAACCACTACTCACATCATCCTTCATACCCACAGCTGACGGATAAGCGACATCAATCGTATTATCCCGCTATTAAGATATTTCTCCCGTGACATCGACATGGCTTTATGAGTTCTCCTTAATTCCCCAAGTTAGTACGTAAAGAATGACAACAGCTTTATAGTCACAGTAAGTACTATGATCCCTCCGTCTACCAACAAGTAATCCCCTTCATCGAGTCCCCATAAGAGGCAAATATTAAGGAGGTGCACAACTTCCAACATCAAGATGAAGATAATTAACACATACACATAATGATGTATAACATAATAATCTCTATCTCATCTTAATCATATGCTAGGGTTTCTCCATCTCCCCAAGAACTAAAGATCTACTCAGACATGAAGACAATCAACATCATGGCAATGGTAATAAAAGCAATTGTAAATGAATAGTTCTTGTATAAATCCACAACGAGTACAGAAATTACAACAAGATCAAGATGGGATGCATATGGGATGGATGAAGATGATGGTGGTGAAGCGGTTGATGAAAATAAAGATCGATGCCTTGGCCTTCCAGATATGCGTAGGGCAAAGATGGATCCCTTGGGCAAGTTCCCCCTCCAGATGCTTTTTGGAGATGAGGTTTCGACGATTTCTGGATATTCTGTATGTCGTTTTCCCGATCCAGTTGCACGGGGTAAAACTATTTGAGGAGGCGGAGGCGGCGGCAACTATACGACCGGAACTATACGGTCAGAAAATTTATTCCCGCCGTATAGTTGGTCGTTGAACCGTCTGTATGTCTCGATCGCTTTCTGATTTTCTTCTGATATTATTGATATTTATCAAATACGTGATTTACGTTGTTTTTTACTTGTTTTCTTCCTAATACAACTGTTTCAAGAATTATGTCCATTTTATATATCATCTGTCCCGATCCTGGTGAAAATAGATATAAATTGTACGCGCGAACTCCGTAAAATACCAAGATCCTATATCTGTAATGCAAAATAATAATATAAAACATGATGCAAATATGAACTCATCAACGAACGTATGGGTCGGGTCGCTGAGCGCGGTTGGCCGAACAGACCAGGCCGCGACCCCAAAACGACCGCGGACCGATTTAAACGGACAGAAATAGACAGTTTCGGTCGTTCGTTTAGATCGGCCCAGTGAAGATGCCCTTATGGCGGGACAGAAATATGGTAGGTGGGTTCATATGCACATGTGGTAGTTTACTCTCGATATCAACTGTCAGCTGCTTATGTGATTCCTAGTTAGAAAATATTTGCGTGATTATCTGGAAAAATAAAATCCCGACCATTATTTGCGTAAGCAGTGACGAAGTGTCTATGCTATGAAGTGTGCCGTGCCTTTCCGTTGACCTGACGTGACAGAAAGTTCTCGCTTCGAAGTTGGAACGGTCAGAGAGAAACGCATCTGGTACCGGATTTAGCTTTATAGATGGACAAATATTTCCACTGCTACAAATCTTCTGTTCACACTCTTGCACGTGAAGGTGTAAAAATCTTGATTGGCACCCGAGCACATGGCCAAACTAGGAACAATTTGACCTCGCGTCTTCCTGGATGGTTCGATACGTGATCTAAACTTTCAGACTTGTATAAATACATCTCTTATTACCATCAAGAACAGAAGTACAAAGCTCCCTTGTTGAATCTGCTCTGCTCTGTACTCCGAAAGGTGCGGCTCTGCTCTGTACTCTCCTCCTCCCTACCATAGAAGACCGGCGTGGGCACGCAGCAAGCCATGGCTGTCAAAGATGAGCAGCAGTCACCGCTGCACATCCTCTTCTTCCCGTTCCTAGCCCCCGGCCACCTCATCCCGATAGCCGACATGGCGGCGCTCTTCGCCTCCCGCGGCGTCAGGTGTACTATCCTCACCACGCCCGTCAATGCTGCCATCATCCGCTCGGCCGTCGATCGTGCCAACGACGCTTTCCGTAGCACCGACTGCCCAACGATCGATATCTCCGTCGTGCCTTTCCCTGACGTCGGGCTGCCGCCAGGCGTCGAGAACGGCAATGCCCTTACATCCCCGGCCGACCGCCTCAAGTTCTTTCAGGCGGTGGCAGAGCTCCGAGAGCCCTTCGACCGCTTCTTGGCTGACAACCACCCCGACGCGGTCGTGTCGGACAGTTTCTTCCATTGGTCCGCGGACGCCGCCGCGGAGCACGGTGTGCCGCGCCTGGGATTCCTCGGCAGCAGCATGTTCGCGGGGTCCTGCAGCGAGACCACGCTGCGCAACAACCCTTTGGAGACTGCCGCCGACGACCCCGACGCCCTGGTTTCCCTGCCGGGGCTGCCGCATCGTGTCGAGCTGAGGCGGAGCCAAATGATGGACCCCAGGAAGCGGCCGGACCACTGGGCATTGCTCCAGAGCGTCAACGCCGCGGACCAGAAGAGCTTCGGCGAGGTGTTCAATAGCTTCCACAAGCTGGAGCCAGACTACGTCGAGCACTACCAGAAGACGCTCGGTCGCCGCACGTGGCTCGTCGGCCCGGTCGCGCTCGCCAGCAAGGACATGGCTGGAAGAGGCACCAGCGCGCGCTCGCCCGACGCGGACAGCTGCATACGGTGGCTCGACATCAAGCAGCCTGGTTCGGTGGTGTACGTCTCCTTCGGCACGCTCATCAGGTTCTCGCCGGCGGAGCTGCACGAGCTCGCCCGAGGCCTCGACCTCTCAGGCAAGAATTTCGTGTGGGTGCTTGGCCGCGCAGGCCCAGACTCTTCAGAGTGGATGCCTGAAGGTTTCGCTGACCTGATTGCGCGCGGTGACCGCGGCTTCATCATCCGAGGATGGGCGCCGCAGATGCTCATCCTCAACCACCCGGCCCTCGGCGGGTTCGTCACGCACTGCGGTTGGAACTCGACCCTGGAGTCCGTGAGCGCGGGTGTTCCGATGGTCACGTGGCCACGGTTCGCGGATCAGTTCGACAACGAGAAGCTCATCGTGGAGGTGCTCAAGGTGGGTGTCAGCATCGGCGCCAAGGACTACGGATCGGGTATCGAGAACCACGATGTGATCCGCGGTGAGGTAATCGCTGAATCCATCGAGAAATTGATGGGCAACAGCGAGGAAAGCGACGCGATACAGCGCAAGGCTAAAGATCTCGGTGTGGAGGCGAGGAGCGCGGTTGACAACGGTGGATCCTCGTACAATGATGTTGGAAGGCTGATGGATGAGTTGATGGCCCGACGGAGCAGTGTGAAGGAGGTTGGAGAAGACATCCCGACAAATGATGGACTTTGATCCACGGCATGCTCTCTGTATTTTTGCAACATTGTAGTACTAGTACCTCGCTTTAGCGTTGATTAATTCCCCATTAAATTCCATATGATCATTTTTCTAGATCAGTATCCAAGATGATCAATTGACCATTGGTCGGGCAACAATGATGGCATTCTAGATGACAGCTACACCAGGAGAGAGCTTCTCGATGGTCGTCCACGCGCCCGGTTATTATTTTGAAAGCGATCGCTGCACCACTGCACGCAACAACGGGAGCCACCTCCTTTCCGTTCACGGTTCTTCTCCACCAGACACTCTCTTGCTTGCCCACCAACCCCAAATGTCACACGATTTTAAAACATAGGAATAGCAAAAATGTAGCAATTGAAATGTCATGTAACCTGAATTCCTATAGAAGACAATACCACGGAAAACTATAAAGTGTCATTTGGATATCAGGCACAAAAACGCATAAAGTGTAGACAGAGTTAATAGCATAAAACTACTAGTACCACATTACAGACCAAATTTACGAAACGGTACCACTTTACATTTTCAGAATGTAAATACCACTCTAGAGGTGATTTTTTGCAATTCGCACAAATAACACGCTAAGAGCGAATTAACACATGAGGTGAGACCTGATCATAAAGTGTAGACATAAAGCCATGAAAACATGAGGTCACATGAGGTGAGACCTCATGTTAGTTTTCCTCCAAAATTTCTATGAAATAGCCTATTCCATAGGAATTTAAATGAGACCTCATGTTAGTTTTCCTTTAAAATTTCTATGAAATAGCTTGTTCCATAGGAGTTTTAAAGGAATCTAAGATTCCTATTCCTTTGATCCAAATGGTATTGTAGGAATTTTTTCAATAGAAATCATATCCTCTAAATTTCCTACACTTTTCTTTTGTTCCAAATGGGGCTAAGAGTGCATCTGACATTAGACTATTTTTAATTTTTCTCGGAGTACTATGGTTTTGTAAAGGTACTAGAGTTTAATGTACTACGCTGATTGCAGATTTAGAAACCATGCTATCCTCAAATTTTATTTAAGTATTGGGACTCGTGGCGTGGCACTCTCTTTAGAAACCGAGGAAGGAGAAAAAATGGAAGCATTACTTGCTTAGGCATTGAAATATTTTGGTATTGATATACTTTGATTTTGTTTCTGAACACCATGTCAATCTTGGCGGAAGCGATGGCGCTGTTGGGAGCCTCGATTACTTGTTATACGCATTACAAGGGGGATGTATCCTGATTGGAGTGCTACTCCATATCAAGGTATAACATATGGTAGTTCATAAGGAAAATACGTGTACAATATCTTTAACATCCCCTTTAATAATAACCTTTAGAAAGCTTGAGGTTACACTTGAATTCATCAAGATCATTGGATGCCAATGCCTTTTTGAATCCATCTGCAACCTGATATTTTCTAGATATAAATTTGACATTTAGCATTTTATTTGTAGCTCTCTCTAACAAAGTGATAATCAATCTCAATATGTTTTGTCCTTTCATGAAAAATAAGATTTGCTGACAAATAGGTAGCACCTAATTCGTAAGCATGGATTTTTCTTGAGTGAAACAACAAGCTCACGGAATAATGCTTCAACCCCTACGAGTTCAGCTGTAGTATTTGCTAGAGCCTTGTATTCAGCTTTAGTGCTTGATCATGATATCTTATCTTGTTTTCTGGCACTCCACCATGAAACCAAATTTGGTCCAAGAAATACATCAAAACCTCCGGTTGACCTTCTATAGTCAAGACAACTTGCATAATCTTCATCTGAAGAAAGAACTAAGTAAACTAGAAGAGGACTTTTGAAAAGTAAGTCCAACTTTGAGAGTACGTTGAACATATCTCAATTTTTTTAGTATTTGTCTTGTTGGAGCATGTAAGTATTGGCAAACCTTATTAACTGGAAAATAAACATTAGATCTTATCAACGTCATGTATTGTAGTGCACCTATAATGCTTTTGTATTGTGCTATCATCAGGACCAAGAGGAGTTCCCTCAGCTAAATATAACTTTTTAGTGGAGGATAAAGGTGTATGGAAAGACATGCACTTCTTCATACAAACTTTACCAAGTAACTCACCAACATATTTTCACGGAGTAAGAAGGAAACTATCATGAACCTTCTATACCTTAATGCCCAAGGATAAGTGAAAATCCCCTAAGCCCTTGAGTGCAAAATCATCATTGAGATCATAAAGAATAATAAAAATAGCCTAATCTGATGAACCGATGAAAGTGAAGTATCTTCCTTGGAAGGAGTGAAACCAAATGCTTGCAACTTGGTACTAACCCTAGAATACCATGCTCAAGGGGCTTGTTTGAGATCATACAAGGTGTTTTCAAGTTTTCATATATGATGTGGAGTTTGAGGATTTTCAAAACCTAGGGGTTGTTTAATCTAGACCTTCTATTCCAGAACGCCATGTAAGAAGGAATTCTTGACATCTAATTGTCACAGACTTTAGCCTCTAGAAACAACAATGGCCATGAAAAGTATGATAATTGTTGCTTAGATAACTAGACTGAAAGTATATTCATAATCTATACAATATCTCCGCTTGAAACCCTTTATAACCAGGCATGCCTTGTACCTATCACTTGTACCAACGGCATGTTTCTTTGCATGATACACCCATTTACGGTTAATTAGATTCTTTGTAATACGTGGAGGAACAAGATGCCATATTTTGTTTCCATGAGAGCATTATACCCAATGATCATCCTCAAGATCCTCAGAGAGTGTACGTGGTTCATCTGTAGAAGTAAACAGACATACTAGACAGTACCACCAATGTACTTCTTAGGATGGCAGATACCTTTTTGTAGTCAAATACAAGGTTTTGGAGGAGGTAGTGAATGGCTCGGTGGTGCAGAAGGTTGCATGACAGGCCCAACCACAGAGCATCCACTAGGGTAGGCATTAGCAGCATTGTCTCTTTTAGCTAACAAGATAGGCGATCCAGCAGTAGACTCAAGTGCACATGAGCATCAGCAGGCGTGGAAGCTGCACTACTTGTATGAGTGCGAGCATGTGTATCATCGTTGCGGGGTGGATAGCATGAGGGAGACATCGATCGCGTTGGGGTCCTTGATTGTGATGTGTCTTCACGAGGTGTAGAGCGCGCTGGAGAACACGACGACAGGAGGGGAGGGAGTCGTCGACCATGAAGTGTTTGCACCTGGTTCATCTGCTCATGATGCGGGTTGCGGTGACCATGCAAAATCTTGCTCGCATGTGGAAGTGTGTGCTACCGACGCTGATGCAATAGGAGGATTCGTATCTTCCTTGAGATTGCCATGTGCCAGGTTCAAGCCTACATAATCCTCCTCGGGATCGCTGTTTTTGGCATTTCCTAGAAATGTTTAATCACTATTTGGCTCCGTATCTGCATTGTTTTGACTAGAATTTGTGTTTGTTGCTTGCTGCTCCATGTGATGTGAGTACCTACTGCCACATTATTTTTCATAGTATTCTGGTCATTACTAACAACAAGTAAAATAGGCAAAGCCATATAATTCAACATGTGCATCCCCATTATTTGATGTGGTGGAAGATGAATGTAGAGGTAGAAGAAGTATATCATTGCGAGGACGTGAACAGCATTAGGATGTAGAGAAGGTAAAGGGAAAACACTTCCATCAAAGACTACATCCCTAGAGATATAAACACGACTGGTGAAAACCTCTACACATTTGACTCCTTGTGAAGTGGGCTATAACCCAAAAATATGCATCACGTAGAACAAAAAGCAAGCTTTCTTTTGTTTTATGGGAGAATATTAGGCCAACAAACACGAACAAAAACTCTAAGAGACTCATAGCTTGATTTGTTATGAAGAAGACTTACGTGGGTATACCTTACATGTACTTAAGATTAGCCTATACGGTTTATCCCAAGAAGGAGTCCATGGTACAATTGAAGCCCAACAGAGATTCGGGTGCCCATTGGAGTTCGACTTCTTGGAAGACACGACAAAGTGTAGATAGAAACTTAAAGGGAAACCCCTAGATTGTAATCGACTCGGCCTACTACCCGAGACCTAGCCTCCCTATATAAAGGCCAAGAGGGGAGCGTCGAGGAGGACCAACTCATACACCCCCACATACACTCCACTAGATTGCATCTGTGCACCTTTGTAACCTTTGACTCCCTCATAATCAAGAGCAGAGAAGGAGTAGGGTCCTCTATGAGGCATGAACCTGGGTAAAACCTCGTGTCACCTGTGTGCTTGTTTGCGAACTGATCGATGCCTCCAGTGCTTCCCACTTCCTCGAACCTAAGTCCATTAACAATGGGCATTGATGAGTTAACCCCTCGTCAATTGGCGCCGTCTGTGGGAAAAGGGAGTGCTCATGTTGCGGCTTCCTCAGCCCCATCAACCGTGATCTACGACTCCGCTGCAGCAGAGACTCGCCTCCTCTTCGACGCTCTCGACTTCACTGTCCACGCGCCGGTGACTCGCTCGGATTTTGAGTCCCTGGGCGACGGGATCGGCTTGGCGATCGGGAGGTTACGCTTCCAAGTTGGTCGGCTTGGCACACTTCGCCTTCCTGATCAGTCAAAGATTCCCGTGATTGCTCCTGCATCGTGGTTCCCATCGCTGATCGGCACTCTGAGTGAACTCAACGCCTCTGCATCAGTCGAGGAGTCAGATGGAAACAACAGTTGCGATTCCAATCTGGGTAGTGTAGCGAAAAAAGATAAAGCCTACGGCTCCAGATCTGAGAGTTGTGGGAGCAACAGCTTCCCCAGCCACTACATGTGTGTCGTCATCAACACGGGCGGCAACGACACTCATGGAAACACCGGCACCAATGGTGGCATCCCAATCGCAAACGGTAACCCCACTAATGGCGCCCCTACGAACGGGGCACCCACCTACAACGGGCCAACAAACTGGCCCCCTGTCGTCGGCCCCGTCCAAGAAGATCATTAGCCGCACATCCCTGCGGGTGAACATGCTAGCGAGCAGTGCTTATCGAGCTCAATGATGCTGAGTGGGAACGATGCAGGGAGGCCCTACAGGGTAACCCCTGCCACCAAACTCATCGCAACAGATGCTGATGGGTTACCATTGGCTGCTCATGCAGGAGTTTAGGCGCCAGCAACAGGTGAGCGCCCAACTCGAGGAGTGTAAAAAGAGGGCGGACGAGTTGAGCCTTCGACGAGCTGCGCTCTCTTCTATCGAAGGATCCTCTTCCAGGGGCAACGACTACGTGACCGCCAAAAGGCGCTCTTGACTAGCCCAACTCAATGACAAAGAACGAGAAGAGGCCACTCGAGTCCTCAACTTCTTATCCATGACGATGGACTCGCGGGGCAACGTTATCCCGAACACACCACACACGGAGGTGACAACAGCCACCATGTAACTGCTGAACAACAAGCCGCCAGCTAGGGATCCATGATCTTCCATGCACCGATCTACGATCGTTGACCTAGGACTGGTCGAAGCCGCGGTCACCAAGGATCCAACACCGGAGCCAAAGAAAATCAATGCTCTAGACAAGTACTACTCACCTTCCTCCTCTAGCGATGATGAACATGACTTGTCGTGGCGGCGCCACTCAGGTCGACATGATCACGAGTACGACGTGTGTGATGAAATCACACAACGCAAGGTCGAAAAGATGCGCGCAAGGCGCGCTCATTCGAAGGACTCGGAGGATGAAGGAACAGAGCTCTGTGGCTCCAGCTGCTTCAGCAGAGCCATACGGCAAAAACGAATGCCGAAAGGGTTCAAACTCCCATCAGAGAACTCGAAATTCGACGGCCTCCAAGACTTAAAATTTTGGTTGGAGGATCACATCTCCTCCATCAGATTGCACGGCGGAACCAAGAGCACAACCATGCAATGCCTCTAGCTGCAGCTGCAAGGCGCTGCCGGCGCATGGCTCGACAACCTCCCCCGCGGGTCGATTCACAGCTGGGACGAGCTGGTCTATAGATTCGTACGAAACTTCAAGGGAACCTACAAAAGGCCCGCATGAATTGAAGATCTAAAGGGATGCTATCATATCCCCAGCGAGTCATTGTGCTCCTACATCCTGAGGTATTCCATCATTAAAAACTCTGCAGAGGACATCTCCGAGGACTGCGCAATCGATGCGTTCAATGGCGGCGTACGCCACAGAGAACTTAGGGAGGAGCTGGGCCGTTCGAAGCCCAAAACAATTGACCACCTGATGGAGATCACGAACAGGTGGGCTGATGGAGAGGACTCGATGAAAAATAACCATGTCCACTCAGACAACGACGATGACCTCGGCCGCAGACGTGACCCTCGAGGAAAACGTCGGATGCACGGTTACGAGGACCGCAAAGAAGTCGACATGGTCGCGGCTGGCTACATCAACAGGCGTGATGACGACAACCACAACAGCAGATACTGCGACAGCGGGAAGACCACACAGGTATGGCAACGCCGTACCCGTGATGAAGCCCTTGGAACATCGATCCAGGACAAACTGTCTAGACCTTGCAATGTCCACTTCTATATCGACAAACACGACGGCAAGAGGAAGTCCAACCACCTCCTAAAGGACTATCGCGAGTTCTCAAGCTCCACGAAGGACTCACCTAGATGAATCGTGACACGATAAATCAAAGCTACGGAGCTGCCCCGAGTGCTTTGGCTCACAGAGCACCACCACCCGGGCCACCACCGCCTGCGGCTACACCAGCCCAGAACATTGGAGGCAAGCAGTACCCACGACCGCTGGGGAATATGGGCATGATCCAAAAAGGACGCCCCTCCAATAGAGTGCAAAAGTCATTCACTCGCCAAGTAAATTTGGCGGTTAATTCTCCACCCTCAACCACTGAGTACCTCAGTGGGTGCGAGTCCTGCATCACCTTCGACAAGCGCGATCATCCGCGCCAGGTGCCTCGCCCGGGCCACTCACCTTTGGTTCTCTAGGCACAAATTGGCGGCTTCAAGGTGAGTCGGGTCTTTATGGACAGCGGCAGCGGCATCAACCTCATGTTCGCGGATCCACCTGTCATGCCTAGAAACCTCCGACATGACGTTCCACAGCATCATCCTAGGGAAGGGCGTATACCTCTAGGAAAAATCAACTTGGACATCATCTTTGGCACGTTGGCAAATTTCTGGCGAGAGCGTATCGAATTCGAAGTGGTGGACTGGCCCTCGCAGTACCATTGTATCCTCAGATGTGTCGCGTTCGTGAGGTTCATGGCGGTGCCACACTACGCCTATCTCCAGATGAAGATGACGGGCCCTAACGACATTATTACCATCAACGGAAGCTTCGAGAGGTCAGATAGTTGCGATAGGGAATTCAACAGAATTTCCCAGTCGTTCGGCATGCAGGAGGAGCTGGCGAGGCTGAAGGAGTCGATAGACAACAGTCTACCTCCTCCGAGTAAGGCAAACTGACCCGATTAGTCCTTTGACTCGTCGGTCCACACCAAGGCGGTCCAGGTCCATCCGACGGACCCGACCAAGACGGCTCTCATAGCAAAAACTTGAGTTCCGCATAGGAAATCGCGCTCGTCGAATTCCTCCGAGAGTGCTGGGAAATCTTCGCCTAGTGTCCAGCGGACATGCCAAGGGTTCCCAAGGAATTCGCCGAGCACTCACTCAACGTGAATCCTGAAGCTAGACTAGTGAGTAGACAATACGTCGACTGTCAAAACCAAGAGCAAAAGCGGTCGGTATGGAAGTCAACAGACTCCTCGACGCTAACTTCATACGAGAGATCAAGGAGAGCACCTGGGTAGAAAACTCCGTGCTTGTTCCTAAAAAAGACATGGATATCCTGCGGATGTGCGTGGACTTCACTTCCCTGAATAAGCATTGCCCGAAGGATCACTTCCCATTACCACAGATCGACTAGATAATCGATTCCACCGCGGGATGTGAGCGTCTCTTCTTCCTTGATGCCTACTCAGGCTATCACCAGATTCGAAGGAAGGAATAGGACCAGGAGAAAACGGCTTTCATCACGCCTTTCGGCGTCTTCTGCTACACAACAATGCCATTCGGGCTGAAGAACGCAGGAGCCACCTACCAGTGGTGTATGCATGCCTGTCTCAAGAACCAGCTTGGCCGGAACATCCAAGTCTACGTCGACGACATCATCGTCAAGACAAACGAAAGAAGCCACACTACTCGACGATCTTCACGAGACCTTCGACAATCTCAACCGCTACCGGATCAAGCTGAATCCGGAAAAATGCGCCTTCGGCGTACCATCCGGGAAACTGCTCGGGTACCTCATCTCCGCTAGGGGAATCGAGGCAAACCCGAAAAAGATAAAGGCCATACTGGCCATGGAGAAGCCGAAGAACGTCAAAGGCGTCCAGCAGCTCGCTAGGCGAATTGCGGCGCTCAGTCAATTCATCAGTCGAATGGGAGAGAAAGCGCTACTGTTCTACCAGCTCCCCCAGAAAGCTGAGAAGTTCGAGTAGACGGATGAAGCACAAGAGGTAGAAGATCTAAAGCGCTTACTCTCCACCTCGCCCGTGCTGGTGACACCCAAAGAAAGGGAGCCAATGTTGCTATACATCTCCACCACCAACCAGGTGGTTAATACTGTGCTGGTGGTGGAACGAGCCGAAGAGAACAAAGTCCACGAGGTTCAGCGTCCAGTCTACTACCTCAGCGAGGTGCTCACACCGACAAAAAAGCGGTACCTGCACTATCAGAAGTTGGCATACAATGACTTCATGATGGCCTGGTGACTGCGCCACTACTTCCAGGAGCACCCCATCATTGTGGTAAATGACGCTCCACTAGGGCACATCCTTAACAACCCCGACGCCACAGGACGAGTCGCACTTTGGGGGATCGAACTGTCTCCACGAGACATTACATACGAGAAGCGAGACACAATCAAGTCGCAAGTTCTCCCGGACTTCCTCGTTCACTAGATGGAGAACCAGCTCCCTCACACACCAGACATGTCCTGCCTATGGACAATGCACTTTGACGGATCAAAATGTCGAGAAGGAGCTGGCGCCGGTGTCATCCTGACGTCACCACAGGGCGACAAGATGAGGTATGTTTTGCGCATGCAGTTCCGTGCCTACAACAATGAAGCTAAATATAAGGCCCTACTCCATGGGATGCGGATGGCAAAAGCCTGCAGTGCAACGCAACTCGTCATCTACGGTGACTCCAAGCTTGTGCTAGACCAAACCATGAACCAATGCGATGCCCTAAGCGGCAACATGATCACCTACCGCAACCTCCACGACACACTCGAAAGAGACTTCGACGGCTGTGAACTATGGCACGTTGGCCGCGAAAGCAACGAGGAGGCCGACACACTCACCAACATAGGATCTACCTATGCTCCGGTACCACCCGGAGTCTTCCTGAGCAGATCTGTGAATGCTCCATCAAGCCAAAAGCTCTAGAGCAACCAGCTAGCACACCAAATGATCCAGGGGTGCGCCACCTGAAGGTCTCGAAAAACTAGACGATGAAGAACAAGGACCCGAAGGACTCGAAGGCCCCATGGAGGTCATGCTCATCGAGCCATCCTGGACGCAACCATACATCACATACTTGCTTAGCGGCAGGCTACCAGATGAACCAACTAATGCACGACACATAGCACGGCGCTCCAAGGCTTTCACCATGGTTAATGAAGAACTGTACAAACGTAGCATTACAGGAGTCCTTCAGCGCTGTGTCCCCAATGATGATGGAAGAGCCATACCCCTCGCAATACATGAAGGCACCTATGGCCATCACATCAGGAGTCGCGCCCTCGTTGCCAAAGCTCTACGAACTGGTTTCTACTGGCCAATGGTGATGCCCGATGCAAATGACATCGTCCAACAGTGCAACACTTGCCAAAGATTCGCGGATAAGCCGCACGCACTAGGCGCAGAACTCAGGCCAATACCTGTGGCCTCGACCTTCATGCAATAGGGACTCGACTTGGTCGGCAAGCTGCAAAAATCCTCACTTGGAGGATATGTCTACCTCCTCGTCGTAGTCGACAAATTCACTAAGTGGATTGAGGCCATGCCTGTGACGAACCAGTTACGAGCCATTGCCGTCAAGTTCTTCGAGTCCATCGTCTTTAGGTTTAGGGTGCCACACAACATCATCACCGACAACGCGACAAATTTCACCTCGAATGAATTCGAGGATTTCTGTGAAAACCTGGGAATCAATATCAGCTAGCTTCGGTAGCACATCCCTAGACCAACGGTCAAGTCAAAAAGGCCAATGGCCTCGTATGCAACGACATCAAGAAAAGGCTACTCAGACCACTCGAACGAGCAGCCGGGTGCTGGCCTGAGCAACTACCATTAGTACTATGGAGTTTGTGCACAACACCAAATAGCGCCACAAGCTACACCCCGTTTTTCATGGTACATGGCGTCGATGCAGTACTACCCGGGGAAGTATGCTATAAAGCCCCATGGGTCGTCGCGTACAGTGAGGCTGAGTCAACGGGCGCACTCGAAGACTCTGTCGACCTCCTCAACGAAGCACGCGAGATCACGGCGGAGCGATCCACAATCTACTAGCAGAGCCTCCGCAACTACCACAGCTGACGGCTATGCCCAAGGTCCTTCATCGAAGGAGACCTCGTCCTGCGGCTGAAGAAAAAGGACACCTCAAGCTCGAGTCCCCCTGGGAGGGACCCTATGTGATCACCAAAGTAATCACAGGTGGCGCCTATCGCCTGAAAGATGTAGAAAGCGGAGTCGCATACTCCAATCCCTGGAATGTCACGCAACTGCGTTGTTTCTACCCTTAGATGTTATTAGCTTTGCAATAAGGCTACTCATCCAGGCTACTTAGCCAAACATTATACCTCCTGATATTCTACAAATACATAAAGTTAAGTGCCTCCAACTTTGTGTTTTATTTTTTATGTACATTGCTATTTCTGCACTCGGGGACCACGCCGCCCTATTAACCTCGTTACACGAGCAACGTAGTAACCTGAGTAGCTGACACACTATTAATTGAACCCTTGATAAAACACAATGCAGCTGCAACGCATCTGACAGGTTGACAAGGTGCTGAGATAAGTACATGTCAGGCTAATGAAAAGGCACTTCATAGTACAAGCTACTAGAAAAACATACAAGCCAACAAGCTTTACATACAATACGGGTAACAAAACACCTAGTCAAAACTATGCGAACTTTACAACACCTATACATATCTGTGCAGGTTGAAAACTACTCTATTGACATAAAAGGAGAACGTTGGTACGCTGGTCGAACAACTCGATAATGTCTTCGGTTGGTTGATCGACCGCTCGATAATGGGGTACCATGTTCCAGGCCATCCCCTCTAGAGGCGGTGGTGTCCCTACAGCAATGACACCTAAGTCCAGGTCGGGTCGATGCGGGTGCACAAGTGCCAACGCAGCCTTGGCACCTGCAACCAGCTGTTGGTGCACACACTCACGAACCGCGTCGGCACTTTGGAACTTCCTCATCAGGGCTAGCAGGATCGAGGGCACCGCATCCAAGGGAAACATCGCCCGGAAGATATGCTTCAAGCATGACTGCGCCTTCTTCAAGTAGTGCAGCACATGCGACAGGAGATCTTGCAGCGTCGCCAATGCGACTGCATGATCCTGGTCAACCCAGAAGTACCCACTAGCTTCCAACTGTTCTTGGGTTAGGGAATTCAGTTGTATACTTATACGATCCTTGTCTTCCCGCGGGAGACAAAGACTCACAACTACAACAGGCAATCAAATAACATAGGAGTGAGTAGCCATTTCTAAGCGACACAGATAGAGAAGATGACTCAGAAAAAATCACATTGTAATTTCTCATTAAGCTGGTCCACCTCACCAAGGATATACTTCTCGCGGTCGATGGCTTTCTCAGATTTCGACTTCTAGACATTGGCAATACCATGAACGACTGGTATCTCTCGCTCTAAATGCTTCACAGGGTCACGTAGTTGAGACAGTAGTGATAGTTCCTCCACCTTCAAACGTGGCTGCGCCACAGGTTCACCAGGGGAGGATGAACTAGGATCAGTAGAGGGCATATCATGTGAATGACTTGAAGGTCCCTAACCAGGCATAAGAATAGAGGGATAAGAGCCATCATTTGAAAGGAACAAAGCACAGAAGAATCAAGCATCAAACTTAACAAGTTTTGATAGGGGACACTCCCCACAACCATAATTCAAAACAAGGTCTAACAGTGCCAACATGATTACAAAAGGACAAGATGACTAAGACTACAACTACGCATTGGCATTTGGGGGCTTCATCGACTCAGTGACAGCCTCTGACACCGTGGCCTTCTCAGCTACAACCCCTGACACCATGGCCTTTGCCGTTTTCGACTATTTCCGCTCCTCCGAGTACCTCACGGGTGTCTCTACGAGCCGAGGCCCATATTTCGACAACGGTTGGCAAAAGGAGCGAAAACTACCTGCTGGCCATCTGCGGTCACCGGCATCGTCGAAGAAACCTTGCTGGCATCCATGTTGACACCGTGGGCCTGCGCCATCGCCAGACCCAGGGAGGCACCGAGTCCTTTATGCGCATTCTTGAAATCCGTAGGGACACCGCCAGCGAAAGAGTCAATTAGGCCATCCAGGTCTTCAATAAGTGCGGCTTTGGGAACCATCTCCTCTTGAGGATGCCCAAGTGCACCCTTGGCCTTTTTGAGTGAGTTCTGGATGCTGATGCTGCGGTCTTTGACTGCAGCCATAGCGCTGGCCAACGCATCATCGCAAACAAGAGCTGGGTTGAAACTCACCCAGAAGCGTCTGAAAAAAACCCACGATCAAAGTCATCAGATGCTAAACAAGAGAGGAAAAGGAAATTCTTCATGGCACAAAAACTACAACAACAACATACCTAAAAGCATTTTAGCAATAGAACGAAGTTGTTCTGCGAACATCTTATCCCGGTCAGATGCAGCGGCCGCGAGGTCATTTTCGTGCATCTTCGACTCCTATTCAGAGTGGTCGAGGGATACAAGTGCCTCATCCCTTTTATTGTCCGTAGCGTTAAGACCCTTCGAAGAGGGGTAGTAACATGATGGAGGAGATCGTTGTTCTTAGCTACAAGAATGATGTAGGAAAGTCAAGCTCAGCCAGATTTCTACGATAAACATAAAAAATAGGCTCACCTTCGAGCTAGTGAGTCCGGTTATCTAGTCAGGCATGCTGCTGGCCCAATGATGCAATTTGTTTGCCAAGGCGAATAGACTCTTTCAAGATAGGCTAAAGAAGATAGCGTAGCATCAGCACCAAAGCAACTTCGAATGACAAGAATGAAGACACTTACATGGTCATCCAAGGACTCCGAAGTCTCTTTCTGGATGGACGTTTGGGCAACCATCTGGTGGCCCCCCGCGTGGGGGGAAATCGAAGAATTGTCGCTGGAGTTGGCCGCTACCTAGGGAGAGCGTGAACGCTCCTATACATCCTTTCCTTTGGAGTCTACGACTCAAGTATCTTTCATGAAGAGACAAGCATCGGATGATGACGACACAGTTTTTGCTGCAGCAAAATTCACGACTAACTTCTAGAAAAAGATCTTCAAGACACGAAATTAAAATAGCAAAGTCAAAACCTTACCCGTCGAAATTGTCAAGGTCGAAGGAGTCCTCCGACTCGTCCTTCTGCTCCCTCAACTTCTTTCGCACGGGAGAAGCTATAGCGCGCATGGAAACTATAGGGATCAAAGCGTCCACCTCCGTGGAAGGACCCTTCAGTGTCTCCGGGGATGACGCTCGAGTCCACGCTTTGGGGGCGCTTTCGAGCGCCGCCCCCGCTGGACTCGGGGGCTTCCTGCTCCTGAAAAATAGTGATGATGGAGACGGATTTGTCCTCCTCCTCCGCCTTGGGAGGAATTATCCCTTCCGGCTGGGGGGGGGGGGGGCAGAACGACCGCTACTTTCCATTCCTATAACAAATAGGCACAATGGCATCACACAAGCCTTGCATGCAATCAAAGAACCACAGAAGATACAATAATAAAGTTACCTTAGGTGGAGGGTGACTCGCGCAGAATGGGAGCACGACTGAGTCACCTAGGAGCTTCTCCTTGGGGGTGAACTTGGTCAGCCCCCTGAATCTCTTGTCCACTTCACCTGAAGAAATGTTCTCATGGGAGACGCGAGTGATATCATCGGCGCTAGTCCAGCAGTACATCGGGTGTGCCCTAGCCTGGAAGGGCTGCACTCGAGGGCGCATCCAGGTGCGGATGAGGTCCGGACCTTTAATCTCTTTCCCTCAAATGAGCCAGAGATTGCAGACACGCTTGTACAAAGCCTTGACCTCCTCCTCTTCCACGGGCATCACAACATTCTTCCAAGATCTTCCCTTCTTCAACTCCGCCTTCGGGTCAAAGGGAGCAAGCCCGTAAAGGTCACCGTCGACCTTCTGATCATAAATATAAAACCACTTCTCCCTCCACCCCTGGATGGAATTGGTGCTCTTGAGGGAGAAGTAATGGGCAGTCGTGTCCACATGGATACCGCAGCCTCCAATATCGTAGACTATAGATCTAGAACCCGACTACCACTTCAGCTTGAAGAGTTTTTTGAAAATAGTGTAGCTCGATTCCGAGCCAGCACTCGCAGAGGGTGATATAGCACGCAATGTGCAAAATAGAATTTGGGTCAGCTGATGCAGCAGGAGCCCATAAAAGCATACTAACCCTCGCACAAACTTGTGGAGGGGGAGAGAAAGGCCCCGAAGGACAAAGGCAAGGAACATCACCCGAAATCCAGCAGGGGGATCGGGGATTACCTCCAAGCCAGGCATCTTGCAATCTTATTCATCAGCAGGAAGCAGACCGTCCTGACGGTGTTGCTGGAGCTCATGATCCTTAATGGCGCTGCACTACTATTGGTGACGTGCATCCCTGCGCCTTTCTTCTTTCCAGCTGCAGCAACAGTGCCGGAATCAGCGGCAATGGTGCCCCTCTTCTTGGTCGTAGCAGCGACGATAGCAGATCCAGATGCGGCCGCACCTTTCTTCTTCCCCATCTTCCGCTGGCGATGGGATCACAGGAAGTAGCTTGGGAAGGTTTTGAGACCGTCCAGCGCAGTGGCGGGGGCGTGAGCGACGAAGCAGCAGTAAGGAGCAATGGAAGTAGTGTGCGAGAAGGAAGACGATGAACTATGGGGAAATTTTACCGCACATGATCCTCTACTTAACCACAGGGCAGATGCAATCTAATGGCCAGAAAAGCTTCAACCACATGCGTGGCGCACATCAATGCCGATGCGTGGCGATGCAAACAATGAACCGTCGCCGCACTTTCCCTACTACGTGCGAAAATCAAGGAGGCGCAATTAAAACAAAAATTACGCATGCCTGGTGAAATCTCAGTCAGAGATGGGGCCCGACTTTTGTCACGTCCCATCAATACTGCTTAGGCGGCAAACGAGATCATCTAATCGTCAGCACTGATGTCATCTTCTTCAGTAGAGGATGCATTTGACTACTTCAGTCCTTGCTTGACTCTGTGAGTCGAACAAGCACACGGGTGCACTCCTAACAGGAGCGCTGACCGCGCACCCAAAGATTTTCATAGGCACAAAACTTCCTTCACCAATTACTACCCCTCTTCGAATCAATGATTCAATTATGTACTTGGGGGTAACTCCCATAGGGAGCGCTAAAAGTATATTCGGCTGAAACAAGAAATAATGGCAGTCGAAGGCAGTGAAATAAGTTTAAAGTCCCCACTCGAGTCTACGACTTGAATAGGCACTCAGGACAGGAGCGCTGGTCGCGCATCCTATGAAAACTCTTAGTCATTGAAAATGTGTTGATTACATCCACACTCGAAACGGCGACTCTGCCTCATATTCTCCCTGCAAAGAGACTACGTCTCCTGGGTCACCCAAATCACCCTAGTGGTGACTAAAAATTTGGATGCCACGTTTGCAACATGAAGGTAAGACTTGAAAAAGGCCTGGCAATGCATCTGCTATGATCTACTAGATATAAGCCTTGCCTACAGGCGCAATGAAATAAGCCTTGACGGACGCGTCGAGTGCCCATAGCTAAATCTCTGGAATTCGAACTCTATAAGACCTCCGCGATAGGAGTCAAATTACACCAGCATTATTCCGAATTCGAGTCCGGGGACCCGAATTTAAGTAGATATCATTGTTTTGCTCTAAGGCAGTTAACTGATTCCGATCCATCGTATAAATTAGGCACACATATCGACAATCCCTATGACATAAATTGCAGTACCCAAAATAACTTTGGATGAGCTTGTATCCCATGCACTCGAAAGATTTATAGTCCCCACCTGAATCTGCAATTCGGCTAGACACTCGGGGGCTATTTACGTGGGTATACCTTACAGGTACTTAAGATTAGCCTATACGGTTTAGTCCAAAAAGGATTCCATGGTACAATCGAAGCCCAACAGAGATTCAGGTGGCCCAATGGAGTTTGACTTCTTGGAAGACATAGCAAAGTGTAGATAGAAACTTAAAGGGAAAACCCTAGCTTGTAACCGACTCGGCCTGCTACCTCGAGACCTAACCTCCCTATATAAAGGCCAGGAGGGGAGCTGCGAGGAGGACCAACTCATATACCCCCGCATACATGCCGCCAGATTGCATCTGCGCACCTTTATAACCTTTGACTTCCTCATAATCAAGAGCAGACAAGCAGGAGTAGGATCCTCTACGAGGCCTGAACCTAGGTAAAACCTCGTGTCACCTGTGTGCTTTTTTGCTAGAGGATTGATGCCTCCAGCGCTCCCCACTTCCTCGAACCTAAGTCCATTAACAATGGACATTGATGAGTTAACCCCTCATCAAAGACATTCAACATGCATGTCAAGATTTATCATCTTACTTGGATGTAAGTTTATATAAGAAGTTGATACATGAAAAGGTTCATCCCGAAACTTGAGAGGCATAGGCGCATTTTCTAGCAAAGCAAGACCAACTTCAACAACAAAAGGTGTTGGTGTTATGTAGAACCATTTTGTTAGTGAGCATGTGCACAAGAGACATGACGAGTAATGCCAACATTTTCAAAGAAACTATTGAGTTTTTTATATTCAGCATCTCAATCAGTTTGCATAGTAATAAATTTTCTATCAAATTTCGCTCCATCAAGTTGCTGAAAATTGTGAAAAAAATTATAAACATCAGAACACTTCTTGAGAAAATAAATTCAAATAAATTAACTGAAATAATCTATAAATCTTATATATAATATGAGTGCTTGCCAGCAGAAATAGGTGTTTCCCAAAGAACAGTTTGACAAAATTCACAAATGTATGAATTTATTTTAGGCAAATTAGAAAATTTATTTTTCCTAAAAATTTGTTGCACCACAAAGGATGAAGAATGTCCTAGACGGCAATTTCATGCTCCCCAAAAGTCGTACGCTACTTTAATAATCAGTTGCATTCAAGAATGTCGCATGTTACTGGTAAGACATAGCAATAGCATTCTCTTCAAAAGAGTGCGCTACCAGTAATTGGGCCCACGCGCCTACACAGCCTGTACTTACAGGTAGCGTGTTGTGTGCGGTATCATGGAAAAAATCACATGATACCGATATTCGTCGGTGGTTGTTGTATCCGCTCGGCCCTCGTCCCCTATCCCCTTCTCAGTCTTCTCACTTCATCTACTATCTGCGTCGTCAGTAACCGCATCCGCCCCCGCTAGCCACTCCATTCGCTCGCACCTCTAGCTGTCACGCCTCTGACCGCTACCACATGCGCCTCCACCCACCACCGAAGATGAGGGGCCGATTATTTCTCTTTTTTCTATGTATTTGTTTAGTTTAGATGATTTTAGAATGTTAGTGTATATGATTTTAGGATGTTAGTCCATAGATGGATTTAGAAAGTTAGTTGGTAAATGATTTTAGGATGTTAGTGTAGAAGATTTTAGAATGTTAGTTTAGACAATTATACGTTAGATAAAATGGGTAGATTTATCTAATAGTGTAGGATATTTGTAATTGATTATAGTGTTAGATTTATAGTTCAAAACTTATTTCCTTGTAGAGGATATGTCGTCGTTTCAAATTTGTTTCAGTGACTATGTTGATGGAAGTGGGTTAACATGCTCACTTTTTAGTGTCTGTATCATAGAGGGGCGATTTGAGCATTCTTTGGTATGTATAATTTTTCATATATCGATTCATTCAATTTTTATTTTATGCTATTATCATTTATTTAATTTGTGTTTTTGTGGACAAACTATCCCATGCAATGTAAGGTCAGAATTCAATAAAATAACAAGATTTAGCGTTGAATTCCAGACACTTGGGAAAACATATTATGTTAATGTGCACAAAGAGAGAACAAGGACTCACATTGCAGGTGCAGAATGGTGGAGGTTCATTACCTAGAACAATATCATCGCAGGTGTGTACCTAATTTTTTTTGCAATGGGATCTCTCCAAGGATCAGTTTCCTCTATTTTAATGAGGGTAGCAGCGAGGAGGGTTGTAAGGAGGAGGGTGGCGATGAGGAGGATCAAGACCCATTGACTTCTGCAATTATCGCTCAAAGATGTGAGATTACTGATACCAAGTAGAATTACCTCATCGATAACTTCCCTCCAACTGATTCCTTCATCAAGATGACATTTTTCACTCGCTTGACAAGGAATCATATTGAGATAGACAATATGGTATATTTTCCAAAGTTACCATTCTTTTTTCAGTTCTTACTATATTCGTATCGTGTGATGGTTCTCTATCTAACATCAATCTATCTAAATATTGCATCTTAGAAACTACAGTTGAGGATGATTTCTTCTTTTAAAATTTCTCAAGAAGGCTCAGTTAGAGTACGCATTGGAGCAAGAGGTGGCGTCAACACCGTGGCCGTATATAAAGGAGATATGTCCTAGAGGTAATTAATAAAGTATATTGTTTGATATATATCTTATATGTTCATAATACGTTTCATACTGTGCTATAACTATGTTAATATGAAACGTTAATACACGTGTGGTATGTAAACAAACCGTGTCTCTAGTTACCTCTAGCGAACTAGTTCATTGGTCATGAAAATGATCTAGGGTTTCAAGATCATGGGCATTTATGCCAATTGACAATAAGGTCATGTCATTAGTGAATGATGTGATAGACAAATATCCAACAGTTGTATCTTAATGAGATCTAGCTACAAAGTTCACCATTGATGATAAACATAGAATACCTCAACATGATAATGCAAATCACCATTCTGGAGGGAGCTTAGATGGCATCAAGCATCATCTCATGATAGGGTGATCAAAAAGGTGCTACTCGAGTTTTCGAATGGGAGGTGTAGAAGAGTACATATCAAGACCAGGATTTGTCAATCCATGTAACAGATAGATACATGTGGCTATCTCGGTGACGTTGCATTAATGAAGCTTGCAAGCGTGTGACTTGGTCACAGAATGCAATGACATGGGAACGAGTAAACAAGTTCATCGGTAGCGAGACCGAACGAAGGTATGGAGATACCATATATCAAGTCTTGGATGAACTAGGTATCAAGTGGCAAAAAGAATGGGAAACGGTGTTAATGGTTCAAGCGATAAGATTCGTGAAATGCACGGGGGTCAACATGGGCATCCAGGTCCCTCTAATGATCATTGATATGAGAGGGGTCTCAATCATATCTAGAGTGTTTTTGAACCGAAAGATGTCACGCTTAAGCGTGGGGACGCTTAGGGATAGATGAGGCATCATAGGAGAAATAAAGAGAGAAACCGGAATTGTTCCGGGTAACATCTGATGTTGATTGGAGGGGTCCGGAAGGAGTTCCAGAGTGAATAAATATAATAATATGCGTATTTTTATATTAATTGGTGAATTAATATTAAATATTTTATTTTAATTTTTGTAGGCAACCCATTGCTAATGGGCCTCACCTGGAGGGGAGGCCTAAAGGGGCAAGGCGCCTAGGGAGGAGGGCCAGCCGGCTAGGGCTTGGTGGGCCGCCCAAGTGGGGCCCAACTAGGGTCGGCAGATCCCCCTTGGTGGCTGGAGGGTGTGGGGATTAGTCCCACACTGCCTGCCCCTTGGATGGTGCCCCTCCCCTCCCACTATATATAGGGGTCTTCCCAATCCCCTTGGAACCATCCCTTTCTCTCATTTTCTCTCTCTCATTTCCATTGAGGGCTTGTCCGTAATATTGGAGAGGACCTCTAGGGTTTTGAGTTCTTCACCTTCACAGTACCGTCGTGTGATCTTCGGTCCGCCATCTTCCTCTTCCACTGCTCGGCTGGATCGGAGCCCGGGAGACGCTGCCTACACCGGACGTGTGTAGTACTTCAGAGGCACCACACTTGGGGTGCTTGGAGCTGCTCGTCTACATCAACATACGCCTTCCTGTGTAAGGCATTCCTCTGTCTTCAAGGGTATGGATATCGTCTTCCTTTTTTCCTTACTTATCTCTACATAGTATAGATCCTATCATTAGTGTTCACATAGTTAGAATTTTTTGCTTTCTGCTACGGAACCCTCCAGTGGTATCAGAGCGGGTCTATGGGTAGGCATGTCGTATGGATAGAACACATAGCAATATGTGGGAATTGATTTTCTAGTTGCTACCCTCTTTGATGTTCTTATTCATATCGCGACATTGTTTGAGAAGCGGCCCCCAACCGACCTCACGTGGTGATTCATGAGACTGGTCCACAATTAAGTGGCTTTGGGGGTGTCTGTCTCTCTATGGTAGTTGATATGGCATCGACATTGGATGGCCCTGAAAAGGGAAGTAAAACGGCAATCATTGAATCCATGTTGTGGCTCCATGTTCGTAGGTGGGAAGGGGTTCTACCGCGAAAGCCCTAAAGCCGCGTAAAACCTTTAATAGATAAAGTAGAGGCGTATATCTTTATTTTGCATAGGGGCAGGTGTTGTGACATGACAATGACAAGTTTGTGAAACTTTTCATTAGAGCTCTCGATGACGATCAAGATGCTAAAACCATGTCATGACACCTTACTTTGTGAAGTATTAGTTTATGCATCTTATTATGCTAGTATGATAGTATATTCGATGGTAGCGTAATAAGATAATCCCTCACATAGTTCCAGTTATAGTATTCCCTTTGTGTGTGCACCACCAAGAAAGTTATCCGATATGAGGAAGGCCGTGACGATCGGGTGTCAGACATATCTGCGTTCGCATATGGTGGGTGTAAGCCATGTTACACTACGGATACACACAAGTTAGAATTGGCGAGCCTATCATGTGATGACATGGCCTCGGAATACAAGAGACCGAAAGGTCGAGCATGAATCATATAGGATGTGATGAGGGACTAAGCCCGTAGAATCCGGCTGATTCACCCGGAATGTCCGGCTACCCCGGACAGTTCGGCCTGTGCCAACCGGATAGTCCGGCCGTGTTCAGACCAGTCCGAACCGGATGTATCCTGTTTAGAGTCCAGTTAGTTTAGATGTCGGTTTGGGCTTGTCCAATCGACTAGTTCGAGTCTGTCCGTCCCAGCCCTCATATAAGGAGCTCGCCGGTCTAGGGTTTAGATTAGCTTTGAGTTTTATTCAGAATAATGTAGAACTTAAAGTTCATATTATCACCGTCCCTCTAGGATTGGCGTGTGTGATGGTGTCTCGGACGTTCATCCAGTTATCCATAATAAAGACACGAGGGTTCTTGAATTGTCAAGGGTAATCGTGTTGGCGCAAAGATCCTCGAGTTATCGAGGTTGTCGAGCTTTGGCGTGTCTATCCCGGTGTGAGGTTCGTCGTTCATCGTCGAGTTGCTCGCAGGATTGGCGTTCCTCAATCTCCAGGTTACGTGTTCCGCTCATGTGATTGGGAGATCTATCAGATCCATTGGATGAGGAGGTGCATCGTGAAAGATCGGGAAAACAATTCATATCATCTGGTATCAGAGCGCCAGGTCATCACGATGCAATTGCTGTAGTCGGGCCAATCTATTGATCTGTTAAACGGCGAGGTTGATCGGTGGCAGGGAAGCTGGTTGTTTTGTTTGGAGGTGATGCAGATCCGGCTACAAACCGGCGTGTACGTTGGTGGCGATCGAAAAATATATATTCGATGGCGCCTTGGTGGAGATCGATTTCTGTCGAGAGATCGATTTCTAGGAGTCTAGATAATATACGTTTGTTTCCTGCCGTGTAAAAGGAATCCAAACCGATCAAGGAAAGTTTGACTCAGATTGCTAACTGGTGACGTGCTTGGGAAAAAGGAAGTAATCAAAGGAGTTCTGATTTTTCTGCCGTGAGTGCATGCACGCACCAAGTCTCGTGGAGTCCAAAAAACAAAGGAATTGCAGACGCCAACGTGTCTGTTTCCTTCCACGTGCGTCTGTTCCGATTTTTCTGCCATGAGTACGTGAGCCAAAGAGAAGGAGGAGTTTGTAGCGTGGACTAAGGAAGGAAAGGAATCGTGGGACTCAAAAAAAAAGTATGAAAAAAAAAGAATCGGATCGGTTTGCATACAACATAGTTTTGATCAGAAATTGTGCCAGCAAAAGGAAGAGAAGATTGAGACATCGGTTTGTTAGTTGCAAGAGGAGGCAGACTATGTTCATTTGGATCCATAGTATGCAGAAGTTTATTCTGTTTGTTTTGGGTGATGAACTTGGGTTGCATCCAAATTTCAGAGGAGTCGCACAATTGTTCGTGAAACAGTCTACGAATATCGTCAAACAGTCTACGGGCACTTGTTTTCAGTTGAGTGCATACTCAAGTGTATTCATCTTATTTGGATCCATGGCGTACATGAATTTGTTCTGTTTGTTGTGGGTGGTATGCCTGGTATACCGTCAGTTGCAGTTGGAGGATGCTTGTGTCTCGGTCAGGTTGATGGTGTCGAAGACCAAAGAGAGACAAGGATATATCAAGTCAAGCAAGCCGGGAGGGAGGATGCGGCGTGGATGGCGAGCAAGACTAGAAGACGGCTAGTCGAGAGGGAGGATGAGGTGTGGAAGACAGGCGAAGCTTGAAGAGACAGAGTGGTGATGTTGCTGATCTGACGCCACGTTCTGGAGACTACCCTCTAGCGTTGAGGACAACGCCTTTTGAAGAACGGGAGGATGATGAGGGACTAAGCCTGTAGAATCCGGCTGATTCACCCGGACAGTCCGGCTACCCCGGACAGTCCGGCCTATGCCAACCGGATAGTCCGGTCGTGTTCGGACCAGTCCGAACCGGATGTATCATGTTTAGAGTCCAGTTAGTTTAGATGTCGGTTTGGGCTTGTCCAACCGACTAGGTCGAGTCTGTCCGTCCCATCCCTCATATAAGGAGCTGCCCGGTCTAGGGTTTAGATTAGCTTTGATTTTATTCAAAATAATGTAGAACTTAAAGTTCATATTATCACCGTCCCTCTAGGATCGGCGTGTGTGACGGTGTCTTGGACGTTCGTCCAGTTATCCATAATAAAGACACGAGGGTTCTTGAATTGTCAAGAGTAATCGTGTTGGCGCGAAGGTCCTCGAGTTATCGAGGGTTGTCGAGCTTTGGCATGTCTATCCCGGTGGGAGGTTCGTCGTTCTCGTCGAGTTGCTCGCAGGATTGGCGTTCCCCTATCTCCAGGTTACGTGTTCCGCTCACGTGATTGGGAGATCTATCAGATCCATTAGATGAGGAGGTGCATCGTGAAAGATCGGGCAAAAAATTCGTATCAGGATGTGAATGACATTGATAATGTCTACCTTTGATACTGCTTTGCCGGCGGTGACGATCGGGGGTGAAGTACTGGATTGGGGTCATGTGATTACTAAACGAATGGAGGGATGTTCGTTTGAGTGGGAGTTCCTTTTGTTTTAAGTTTAGTAGCATAAATTAAAACATGAACTCATTATTATGAACATGGTCTAAACACTTTCAAATCCATTGTAGATGTCTCGCCCACCCACCTTCAATCTGAGCATGTTCCTCGAGAAGGACAAGTTGAAAACTGATGGAACCAACTTCACCGCATGGTTCCGCAATATGAGGATCCTCCTAGTCCCCTACAAGCTGACTTATGTCATCGAGACTGAGCTTCAAGCTAAGCCTGCAGATTCCGCCTCCCAGGACGAAAATAATGTCTGGCAGTCCAAGGCGGATGATTTCTCCCTCATCCAAAGTGGAATGCTCTATGCCATGGAGCTAGAGCTTCAAACGCATTTTTAGAAGATGAGTGTTGTTGAGATCATTGAAGATCTCAAGGATGTCTTTGCTCCACAGGCTCGGGCAGAGAGGTATGATGCTTCCGAGCTCTTCTTCTCTACCAAGATGGAAGAGCACAGCAGTATTAGTGAGCATGTAGTCAAAATTTCTGGCTACGTTAAGCGCTTCAATGCCCTAGATTGCAAAATCCCAGAGGAGCTCGCAATTAATAGGGTGTTGCACTCGCTGCCCCTAGCTACAAGAGCTTTGTGGTGAACTACAACATGCAAGGGATGACTAAGACCCTTGCTGAAGTGTTCGCCATGCTCAAAACTGCTGAGGTAGAGATCAAGAAGGAGCACACGGTGTTGATGGTCAACAAGACCACCAACTTTAAGAAGCCAGGGAAAAAGGAAAGGGTAAGGGCAAGAAGCCTAAGAAGGATGGCAAGTTCTTTGCCAACACCACTAAGGCTACCAAGCCTGGTCCTAAGCCTAGCGTCACATGCTTCTACTATAAAGGGGATGGGCACTGGAAACGCAACTGCCCCAAGTACCTTGAAGACAAGAAAGCCGGCAAGATAGCCGCCAAAGACAAAGGTATATGTGATATACATGTTATAGATGTGTTCCTTACTAGCTCCAGGAGTAACTCCTGGGTATTTGATACTGGTTATGTTGCTCACATTTGTAACTCTCAGTAGGAACTGTGGAGTAAGAGGCGGGTGAGGAAGGACAAGGTGACGATGCGCGTTGGCAACGGATCGAGAGTCGATGTGGTGTACATTGGCACTTTACATCTACCGTCAGGATTAATTTTAGTTTTTAATAAATGCTACTATGTACCTGCATCGAGTATGAATATTGTGAGTGGATCTTTCTTGTTGCAAGATCGTTATTCATTTAAATCTGGAACAAATGGTTGTTCTATTTATATAAATGATGCTTTTTATGTTCATGCACCTGTGTGTAATGGTTTATTCTTACTGGATCTTGATTCCAATACTCACATCCATAATGTTGATGCTAAACGTTGTAAGCATAATGATGACGATCCCATGTTTATGTGGCATTGCCGTCTTGGTCACATTGGCGTAAAATGCATGAAGAAGCTTCATTCAGATGGACTTCTTGGATCATTGGATTTTTAATCTCTTGAAACATGTGAGCCTTGCCTCATGGGCAAGATGACTAGGACATCCTTCTCCGGCACAATGGAGAGGGTTGTAGACCTATTGGGGATCATACATACGGATATATGTAGACCAATGAGTGTCTCAACACGCAATGGTTATCGTTATTTTGTTACCTTTACTGACGACTTGGGTAGATATGGATATATCTACTTAATGAAGCACACATCTGAAACCTTTGAAAAGTTCAAGGAATTTCAGAAAGAAGTAGAGAATCAACTTAACAAGAAAATCAAGCATCTTCGATCAGATCGGGGAGGCGAGTATTTGAGTTATGAGTTTAACATACACTTGAAGGACTGTGGGATCATACCACAACTTACGCCAGCCGGAACACCACAACGTAATGTCATGTCGTAATGGCATAACCATACTCTATTAGATAGTGTGTTGTCCATGTTGTCTTTAACTGATTTGTTTGTATCATTTTGGGGATATGTGCTAGAAACCACCGCTTTTATTTTAAACCGAGCACCGTTAACCCCATATGAGATGTGGTATGGCAAGAAGCCAAAGTTGTCATTTCTTAAAGTTTGGGGATGTGAGGCTTACATCAAGAAACTACAACCTGAAAAACTCGAAGCCAAGATAGAAAAATGTATGTTCATAGCATACCCAAGGGAAACTGTTGGGTATACCTTCTACAACCAAGTCGAAGGCAAAACATTTGTCGCAAAAAACGACACCTTTCTTGAGAAAGAGTTTCTCGCTAAACGAGTTAGTGGAAGGAAAATTGAGCTAGATGAGGTTGTTTATCCTTCTCTACAAATTCCGAGTAGCACAACGGAAGCTGTTCCGATTACACCCTCCAACATGGAAGAAGAATCAAATGATAACAATCAAAACAACCATGTTTGACACGAGAAAAACGTACGAGACGCCTCGGCGAGTATATGCGGTAGCGGGTAGTTCTCTCATGCGCACCGGGGTACGGTAAAAGAAATAAAAGGTGCGGGCATGCCAGTGTATTAAATACACAAAATAAAACAAAAGAAGGAGGGAACAATATTTTATTAATCATATAGACAACAAATACAATTCCCGTATAGTTGCGCTCCGTGGCCTACTAGCGCAGCCAGCCTGACAATGGCGATTGTGTGATCTCCTGGTTCCCGGGGTCTCGGAAGGCTCCCGGTTAATTACTCCCACGGGTTACGCCACGAGACACCTCCGATTAAGCCGCATGGTCGTCTTCGTCGTCTTTTCTTCACATCCTGCATGCATAGAGATTGTGGTAGTGTGTGTGGGCAGCGGCAGAGCCCGTATCCTCGTCGGTACACGCGCCGCTGAAAGCGTGGCCTTTGCTTCGGCCTTGCTCGCCCTCGCCGTCGCGCCTCGTCGGTCTTGAACGACGATGATGAGTATTGTTGATGTAGATGGGGATGCAGTCCGCTTAGCTAGGACTGCTCGATGACTTTGCGGCTTCGTCGGGGTGTGCAAGGGGTATGCCTTGCGGGAGTATTTTGTAAGGAGACCGGTGTCGCCTATATCGGCATGGCCGGCGTGGTCGGTTTCTTTGTCTCGGCACGACGCTGAGTTTACGGCAGCCGGCGTGACCGAAGACACCGTCTCACGGGACACGGGAAGTAACGGTAGAGTGGGGTTGAAGAGCTGTTCAGCTCCCTCGCAGAAACCTAAAAGGAATATGTCCGAGAGGCAATAATAAAGTGGTCATTATATTATTCCATGTTTATGATAAATGTTTATTTCGCATGCTATAATTGTGTTGATCGGAAACGTCAATACATGTGTGTTTAATAAACAAAAAGTGTTCCTAGTTATGCCTCTCTTATAGACTAGCTTATTGATTAACAAGATGATCAAGGTTTTCTGATCATGGACATTGTATGTTGTTAATAACAAGGTCACAACATTTGTGAAATGATGTGATGAACATTCATCCGAAGTATAGCATTACGATCAAGTCATTATGTTTATATTGATATAACATCATACAGAGTAATCTTTATCCTTAGACCATGAGATCATGTTAATTGCTAACACCGGAAGAGTATCTTGATAACATCAAACGTCACACCGTAATAGGGTGACTATAAAGATGGGTTCAGTGCTAAGAAGGTGTTATGTTGAGGCTCATGGATCAAGAGTGGAATTTGTCAATCCCGATGACGGATATATATACTTTGGACCCTCTCGGTGATATCACATTGAGATAGCTTGCAAGCAAGTGATGTAATCACTAGAATGTTATATCACGGGAACGAGAAAAGAGTGCATGTAGGTAACAAGATCAAACTAGGTATTTGGATACCGATGATCGAATCTCGGACATGTATTATATCATAAGACAAAGGGATTAAATTACAAGCGTTAAAGGTTCTCACGATCACAGAAGTCATCGTTGAATATGCAGGAGTCAGTATGGATCTCTAGGTCCCGCTTCTGACTATTGATCTAAGAGGAGTCTTAATCATGTCTGCATTATTCACGAACCGTAGGGTGACACACTTAAGAGTTACCGAACACCATTTTGGAGCACATATGTTTCAGACGAAAGAATTGCAAAGCGCAGAAATTGTTTCGATAGAAAGCGGAAATTGTTTCGGGTGAAATTGCAGAAAGTGGTTTTGCATATGATATTGAAATATTGCAAGGGGTTATAAGTGAATGTTTGTTAATTAAATTAATTAACAAAATTTTGAATAAATTTAATAAAAGAGTTTTATTAAATGAGAGAGCATTAAACTTAGAGAATTTTAATGCATTTAAAGTAGGGACTTTAAAAGGGAATGTGAAGAGGCATTTTAATATGGAGGGGTTACCACCACATGAATGGGGGAGGTGAGGAGTCACCCCCATGCGCCGGCCATGGAGAGAGGGGCACCCCCCCTCCTCCTATAAAAGGCCACCCTCTCCCTCCTTCTTCCTCACATTTCCTTGTGAAGGATCTCTCTCCGCCTCTAGAATTATTCCCCCATGGTCTCGGATTAGCGAGATACATGTTCCCGGTGGCATTTCGTCTGGAAGGAGTTGCTGCTTCCGATGGATCGCTAGAGCGAGGAGGTGGAGGTTGTCCGGTGGCTTGAACGTGTGTGCGAGTACGGATGTGCTGCTGAGTTGCGGCGCCCGAACTTCCTCACGATCTTGAGATCAGCAAGTGTACGACTACATCAACCACGAGTTCCTACTCGTTAACAAAACTCGTTGTCTTCGAGGGTAAGTTCTCGATGGATGTATGTCCACCAGCTGCTCTGTACCTAGTAGATAGATCTTGGCGTGTAGTTCTCATCGTAGGAATTTTTTGTTTTGTATGCTGCGGACCCAACAGTGGTATCAGATCCTGATCTATGCGTAGGTGCTTTGCACGGGTAATACACATATGTTTATATGTGGGCGATGATGATCATGTTATTGCATCTTCTATGTATTTTGGATATTAGTGGCATAGTAGGATAAAGCGGCCCAGACCAAGCTTACATGTCATCGTACATGAGACCGGTTCCACGACTGACATGCAACTTGTTTTGCATAAGTGGCTGGCAGGTGTCTGTCTCTCCTACTATAGTCAATATCTGATTTACAACGAGTTGCTAATAACTTGGTTATCCTCGTTGTGGTTTATGTTCGTAGGTAAGAACGGTTCTATCTCCGAAAGCCCTAAGCCACGTAAAACTTGCAGTTGATAAATTAGAGGCGTCTAGTTTAGATCGTTGCTGGGCTAGTGTCTTGATATGGTATTGTTGTAAGTAGATGTATGATAGATACTCTTACAATACACTCAACGTGTAAGTTCTATAGACCTTGGCCTTACACACAAAGGAATGATAGAGATCATACCACGATGCAAATGATAGAGATCAAATGCATGGACCATATCATCTCACTTTACACATTAGATGTTAGCATCTTATACTGCTAGTTTGGCGCTTTCTGTAGCATTGTAAGATGATCCCTCATATAGATATCAAGATAAAAATGTGTTCTTCCTTAAGTATGCACCGTTCTGTGGATCGTGTTTCGAGACATCACGTGATGATCGGGTGTACTCGAATCTACGCTTTCATATGAACGGGTGTAAGACAGTTTTACACACATGAATACTAAGGTTCTTACTTGGCGAGCCTAGCATGTACATACATGGCCTCGTAACACGGACCGAAAGGTTAAGCATGAGTCATATAGTTGATATGATGCCCATATAGATGCTCGCCTTTGAAGCTACATCAACTCATGTGATGACCGGACTTGGCGTAGTGGATTTGGTTCATGTAATCACCAAAAGGACACGAGGGATGTCGTTTTTGAGTGGGAGTTTATTTCTAATTTGGATTAGTAGAACTCAATTTGTCATAAAATAAATCGAAGTGAATTTGCATAATTTGTTGTAGTCATTGGCATCTGCTCACTACCTTATGCTTAGTTTTAATTGAGATAATAGAACTATAGAATTGTGGATATTTACTTTACGAACTGGTATCGTATTGTTTTGAATGTCAATTTAAAGTTTATAAGTCCTATTGCAAACTTTCAGCAAACTCTATTTACTCCATGAAGTTTAATAAGAAGTATTAAACCAAGAGTAAGAATTCCAATGTTAGTATCTAAAGTATCATGTTTGCCTCCATGATTATTGATATTCAAAAGTTTTTTTGTTGGAGATATGCCCAAGAGGCAATAATAAAAGTGATTATTATTATATCTTTGTGTTTATGATGAATGTTTACATCCCATGCTATAATTGTATTATTAGGAAACACTAATACTTGTGTGTTTTGTAAACATAAGAGAGTCCCTAGTAAGCCTCTTGTTGAACTAGCTTGTTGATTAATTGATGATCATGGTTTCCTGATCATGGACATTGGATGTGATTAATAACAAGGTTATATCATTAGGAGAATGATGTGATGGACACACACCCATAGTAAGCGTAGCATAAGATCAAGTCATTTAAGTTCGTATTGCTGTAAGCTTTTAAAGCATAGTAACCTAATCCTTCGACCATGAGGTTGTGTTAATCACCATCACTGGATGGGTACTTTGATGACATCAAACACCGCTTCGTAACTGGGTGGTCATAAAGGTGTCATTGAGTATTCTGAAAGTATGTGTTGAAGCGCATGGACCAAGATTGGGATTTGTCCATCCATATGACGGATAGATATGCTCTGGGCCCTCTTGGTGGAATGTCATCTAGTTAGCTTGCAAGCATGTGACTAGATCACAAGGGATGACATATCACAGAACGAGTAAAGAGTACTTATCAGTAACGAGGTAGAACTAGGTATGGAGATGCTGACGATCAAGCCTCGGATAAGTATAATATCGCGAGACAAAGGGAATTGGTTTCGTATGTAAATGGTTCAATCGATCGCGAAGTCATCGTTGAGTATGTGGGAGCCATTATGGATCTCCAGGTCCCGCTGATGGTTATTGATAGGAGATGTGTCTCTGTCATGTCTGCATATTCACGAACCATAGGGCGACACACTTAAGGTTCAAAGTTGTTTTAAGTAGATATGGAATATGCGTTGGAGATCGAAGGTTGTTCGGAGTCTTGGATTGGATCCGGGACATCATGAGGAGATCCAGAATGGTCTGGAGAATAAGATTCATATATTGGGGATCATTTTCTGAGTTAGGAAATGTTCCGAAGTATTTGTATGAGGGTTCTAGAAGGTTTCGGAATGTTCCGGAAGGTTCTGGAAGGTTTCTTGGAGTTTGCTTGAAAACCAAGGAAGGGATCAAAGGAGTCCTGGTGGGTCAAGACTAGGAGTCGTGGGGGAGGAGGACTCCTCCCCCCTCCCCAATCCGCCGGCCCTAGAGGAGGGGACTCCTACAAGGACTCCCCCTCCCCAAGGCGCCCTCCCCCCCTTAAATAGAAGGGCAGGGGCACCCCCTCCAAGCCCTTCACACACAACACCCAATCTCCGCTGCCTCTCTCCTCCTCCTTTCTTCTGCACAGGCATAGGCGAAGCCCTGCAGAATTCTCTACTCCACCACCACCACCACGCCATCGTGCTGCTGGGATTCCGTGGAGAAGATCTACTACCTCCGCTGCTCGCTGGAACGAGGAGAGGAAGGTCTGCTTCGACTCTGCACGTGTGACCGATTGCGGAAGCGCTGCCGAAACGCGGCGCCGGAAGGATCGTACACTTGACCGACTGCGGAAGCGCTGCCGGAACGCGACGCCGGAATGATCGTCCACACGATCTTGAGATCGGCAAGTGATCGACTACATCAACCACGAGATCTAATCTCGTTAACGCTTTCGGATCTACGAGGGTTAGTTCCTATCTATCTCGTTGCTCATGTCTAATAGATTAGATCTTGGCTTTTATCTAGATTAGATCTAGGTTTTGTTCATTCTTGCGGTAGAATTTTTTTGTTTTCCATGCTACGAACCCATCAGTGGTATCAGAGCCGTATCTATGCGTAGATCTGTTGCACGAGTAGAACACAATGTTTTTGTGGGCGTTGGTGCTTTTGTTGTCGGTGTCTTAGCGTGTACTTTGCATCTTGCGGCATGGTGGGATGAAGCGGCTCGGGCTAACATTACATGTCATCGCACATGAGACTTGCTCCACGCTTGACGTGCAACTTGCTTTGCACAAGTGGCTTTGCGGGTGTCTGTCTCTCCCACCATAGTTAAGATTCAATTTACAATGAGCATCTTGACAACACTTGTATCAACGTTGTGGTTCTTGTTCGTAGGTAAGATCGGTCTTATTCGAAAGCCCCAAACCACGTAAAACTTGCAAAGAAAATTAGAGGCGTCTAACTTGTTTTTGCAGGGGTTTTGTGATGTGATATGGCCATCATGTGATTGTGATTGTATTTGATGTATGCAATGATCCTTGTTGTAATATGGCAACCGGCAGGAGCCTAATGGTTGTCTTTAATTCTGTTAAGACCTGCGTGTCTATTCATCTTGTAATAGCTTTATTCCAAGTAGTTGTAATAGTTGCTAGTGATGATGGACAACCATGAAGCGGCGCCACTGACCTTGACGCAATGCTGGTGATGATGGAGATCATGTTCGTGCTTTGGAGATGGAGATCAAAGGCGCAGGAAGAAAAGGCCATATCATATCACACTAATTATGAATTGCCTGTGATGTTAATCCTTTATGCATCTTGTATTGCTTAGATCGCGACAGTAGCATTATAAGATGATCCTTCTCACTAAATATCAAGTAATAAAGTGTTCACCCTTAGTTGGCACCGTTGCTAAGACTCGTCGTTTCGAAGCATCTCGTGATGATCAGATGTGATAGATTCTACGTGTGCATACAACGGGTGCAAGCCAGATTTGCACATGCGGAAACTAAGGTTATCTTGACGAGCCTAGCATGTACAGACATGGTCTCGGAACACGGAATACCGAAAGGTAGAGCATGAGTCATATAAATGATATGATGAACATGAAGATTGTTCGCCGATGAAACTACATCTTCTCTCGTAAAGATCGGACTTGGTGTAGTGGACTTGGTTCGTGTAATCACTAAGACAATGTGAGGGATGTTGTTTTGAGTGGGAGTTCACCTAGTTAGTTTAAAAATTATATTTGAACTCAATTTGTCATAAACTTAGTCTAAACTACTTGCAAATTGTTGTAGATTATGGCGACCCCCTCCATCAATTTCAATGCGTTCCTAGAGAAACAAAAGCTTAAAAACAATGGAAGCAATTTCACGGACTGGTTCCGTGGACTGAAGATCGTCCTCAGGGCTGGTCAGTTGACCTATGTGCTCGATGCACCGCTAGGTGACCCACCTGCAGATAATGCCACCGATAACGAAAAGAATGTTTTCACCACTCGGAAAAATCATTACTCCACAGTTCAGTGTGCCATCCTGTACGGTTTAGAAGCGGAGCTCCAACAGTGTTTTGAGCACCACGACCCATTCGAGATCATTAAGGAGCTCAGGCTAATTTTTGAGACTCGCGCAGCCATGGAGAGCTATGAGGCCTCCGAAAAGTTCTTTAACTGTAAGATGGAAGACGGAAGCTCCGTTAGCGAGCACGTGCTCACCATGTCTGGGTACGCAAAGAAGCTCCAAGAGTTGGGAATATCGATTCCTAATGAATTGGGGATTCACCGTCTCCTTCAATCACTGCCACCAAGTTACAAGAACTTTGTGATGAACTACAACATGCACTGCATGAACAAGACGTTGCCTGAACTATCGTCCATGCTGAAAACTGCTGAAGTGGAGATCAAGAAGGAGCACCAAGTGTTGATGGTCAATAATACCACCAATTTCAAGAGAAAGGGCAAGCCTAGGAACAAGGGCAACTTCAAGAAGGACGGCAAGAAAGCTGCCGCACCTGCTAAGAAGCCCAAGGCTGGTCCTAAGCCTGAAACTGAGTGCTTCTACTGCAAGGGAGCTGGTCACTGGAAGTGTAACTGCCCCAAGTACCTGGCGGATCTGAAGAACGGCAACATCAAGAAGAAAGGTATATTTGATATATGTGTTATAGATGTGTATCTTACTAGTAATCGTAGTAGTGCCTGGGTATTTGATACTGGTTCGGTTGCTCATATTTGTAACTCGAAACAGGAGCTGCGGAATAAACGAAGACTGGCAAGAGACGAGGTGACGATGCGCGTTGGAAATGGCTCCAAGGTTGATGTGATCGCCGTCGGCACGCTCCCTCTACATCTACCTTCGGGATTAGTTTTAAATTTAAATAATTGTTATTTGGTGCCTGCGTTAAGCATGAACATTATATCTGGATCCTGTTTATTGCGAGACGGTTACTCTTTTAAGTCCGAGAATAAAGGTTGTTCGATTTATATGAGTAATTCTTTTATGGTAATGCACCTGAGATGAATGGTTTATTCTTACTGAATCTCGATAGTAGTGATACACATGTTCACAACATAGATGCTAAATGAATAAAATTGAATGATAATTCTACATACATGTGGCACTGTCGTCTTGGTCACATTGGAGTGAAGCGTATGAAGAAACTCCATTCTGATGGACTTCTTGAATCACTTGATTTTGAATCACTTGAAAGATGCGAAGCATGTCTAATGGGAAAAATGACTAAGACTCCATTCTCTGGTACAATGGAGCGAGCTACAGACTTATTGGAAATAATACATACCGATGTGTGCGGACCAATGAGTGTAGCATCGCGTGGTGGATATCGTTATGTTCTCACTTTCACGGATGACTTAAGTAGATATGGGTATGCCTACTTTATGAAACATAAATCCGAAACTTTCGAGAAGTTTAAGGAATTTCAAAGTGAAGTGGAAAATCATCGTAACAAGAAGATTAAGTTTCTGCGTTCTGATCGCGGAGGTGAATATCTGAGTTATGAGTTTGGCATGCATTTAAAGAAATGTGGAATACTTTCGCAGTTGACACCGCCGGGAACACCACAGCGTAATGGTGTGTCCGAACGTCGTAATCGAACTCTCTTAGATATGGTTCGGTCTATGATGTCTCTTACAGATTTACCGTTATCATTTTGGGGCTATGCATTAGAGACAACCGCATTCACTTTAAATAGGGCACCATCTAAATCCGTTGAAACGACACCATACGAATTGTGGTTTGGTAAGAAACCTAAGTTGTCGTTCCTTAAAGTTTGGGGTTGCGAAGTATATGTAAAGAAGTTACAACCTGATAGGCTAGAACCCAAAGCGGATAAATGCGTCTTCATAGGATACCCTAAAGAAACAATTGGGTATACCTTCTATCATAGATCCGAAGGCAAAGTTTTTGTTGCAAAGAATGGATCCTTTCTTGAGAAGGAGTTTCTCTCGGAGGAGGTGACTGGAAGGAAAGTAGAACTCGATGAGGTTATTGAACCTTCTCTCGGATTTGAGAGTAGCGCAGCACCGGAAGATGTTTTGGTGCCGCCTGCACCAATCGGAGAGGAAGCTAATGATAATGATCATGAAACTTCAAGTGAAGTTACTGCTGAACCTCGCAGGTCAACGAGGGTTCGTACCACTCCTGATTGGTATGACTCTGCCTTGAACATCATGTTGGTGGACAACGCTGATGACCCTGCGACGTATGAAGAAGCTATGGTGAGCCCAGATTCCGACAAATGGCTAGAAGCCATGAAATCCGAAATGGGATCCATGTACGAAAACCAAGTGTGGACTTTGGTGGACTTACTGGATGGCCGTAAGGCTGTCGAGAACAAATGGATTTTCAAGAGAAAAATAGATGCTGATGGTACTGTTACCGTCTATAAAGATCGACTTGTGGCGAAAGGGTTCCGAAAAATTCAAGGAGTTGACTACGATGAGACTTTCTCACCGGTAGCGAAGCTAAAGTCTGTGAGGATTTTGTTAGCAATTGCTGCACATTTCGATTATGAGATTTGGCAAATGGATGTCAAAACGGCGTTCCTTAATGTTGACATTGAGGAAGAGTTGTATATGGTACAACCCAAGGGTTTTCTCGATCCTAAAGATGCTGACAAGGTATGCAAGCTTCAGCGCTCCATTTATGGACTGAAGCAAGCATCCCGGAGTTGGAATCAACGTTTTGATAAAGTAATCAAAAACTTTGGATTTATACAAACTTATGGAGAAGCTTGTATTTACAAGAAAGTGAGTGAGAGCTCTGTAGCATTCCTAGTACTATATGTAGATGACATATTGTTGATTGGGAATGATATAGAACTTCTTAATAGCGTCAAAACCTATTTGAATAATAGTTTTTCAATGAAGGATCTTGGCGAAGCGGCATATATTCTAGGCATCAAGATTTATAGAGATAGATCAAGATGCCTAATAGCGCTTTCACAAAGTACATACTTGGACAAAGTTCTAAAGAAGTTTAGAATGGAGGATAGCAAGAAAGGGTTCGTGCCCATGTTGTCAGGTAAGACCTTGAGTAAGACTCAAAGTCCAGCTACGGCAGAAGATAGAGAGAAAATGAATAATATTCCCTATGCCTCGGCCATAGGTTCTATCACGTATGCCATGCTGTGTACACGACCGGATATAGCACATGCTGTTAGTTTGACTAGCAGATATCAAAGTGATCCTGGAATGGAGCAATGGACAGCGGTCAAAAATATCCTAAAGTACCTAAATAGGACTAATGATATGGTTCTTTCTTATGGAGGTGATGAATAGCTTGTTGTAAACGGTTATACCGATGCTAGTTGCAACACCGATCCGGATGACTCAAAGTCACAGTCGGGATACGTATTTATTTTGAATGGTGCTGCAGTGAGCTGGAGGAGTGCGAAGCAAAGCATTGTGGCGAAATCTTCAACTGAATCGGAATACATAGCTGCTTCGGAGGCTGCACAAGAAGCCGTTTGGATGAAGGAATTCATTACTGAACTTGGCGTGGTTCCCAGTGTGTTGGACCCGATGGCCATCTACTGTGACAACACAGGTGCCATAGCTAATGCACAGGAGCCAAGGTCACATAGCAAGCTGAAGCACATCAAGCTACGTTTTCACGCTATTCGCGAGTATGTCCGAGATGGTGACATAAAGATTTGCAAAGTACACACTGATCTGAATGTGGCAGATCCGTTGACTAAACCTCTCCCTAGGGAAAAGCATGACCAACACCAGAACGCCATGGGTGTTAGGTATATTACTATGTAATCTAGATTATTGACTCTAGTGCAAGCGGGAGACTGTTGGAGATATGCCCAAGAGGCAATAATAAAAGTGATTATTATTATATCTTTGTGTTTATGATGAATGTTTACATCCCATGCTATAATTGTATTATTAGGAAACACTAATACTTGTGTGTTTTGTAAACATAAGAGAGTCCCTAGTAAGCCTCTTGTTGAACTAGCTTGTTGATTAATTGATGGTCATGGTTTCCTGATCATGGACATTAGATGTGATTAATAACAAGGTTATATCATTAGGAGAATGATGTGATGGACACACACCCATAGTAAGCGTAGCATAAGATCAAGTCATTTAAGTTTGTATTGGTGTAAGCTTTTAAAGCATAGTAACTAATCCTTCGACCATGAGGTTGTGTTAATCACCATCACCGGATGGGTACTTTGATGACATCAAACACCGCTTCGTAACTGGGTGGTCATAAAGGTGTCATTGAGTATTCTGAAAGTATGTGTTGAAGCGCATGGACCAAGATTGGGATTTGTCCATCCATATGACGGATAGATATGCTCTGGGCCCTCTCGGTGGAATGTCATCTAGTTAGCTTGCAAGCATGTGACTAGATCACAAGGGATGACATATCACGGAATGAGTAAAGAGTACTTATCAGTAACGAGGTAGAACTAGGTATGGAGATGCTGACGATCAAGCCTCGGATAAGTATAATATCGCGAGACAAAGGGAATTGGATTCGTATGTAAATGGTTCAATCGATCGCGAAGTCATCGTTGAGTATGTGGGAGCCATTATGGATCTCCAGGTCTCGCTGATGGTTATTGATAGGAGATGTGTCTCTGTCATGTCTGCATATTCACGAACCGTAGGGTGACACACTTAAGGTTCGAAGTTGTTTTAAGTAGATATGGAATATGCGTTGGAGATCGAAGGTTGTTCGGAGTCTCGGATTGGATCCGGGACATCACGAGGAGATCCGGAATGGTCCGGAGAATAAGATTCATATATTGGGGATCATTTTCTGAGTTAGGAAATGTTCCGGAGTATTTGTATGAGGGTTCTAGAAGGTTTCGGAATGTTCCGGAAGGTTCTGGAAGGTTTCTTGGAGTTTGCTTGAAAACCAAGGAAGGGATCAAAGGAGTCCTAGTGGGTTAAGACTAGGAGTCGTGGAGGAGGAGGACTCCTCCCCCCCTCCCCAATCCGCTGGCCCTAGAGGAGGGGAGTCCTATAAGGACTCCCCCTCCCTAAGGCGCCCTCCCCCCCTTAAATAGAAGGGCAGGGGCGCCCCCTCCAAGCCCTTCACACACAACACCCAATCTCCGCCGCCTCTCTCCTCCTCCTTTCTTCTGCACAGGCATAGGCGAAGCCCTACAAAATTCTCTACTCCACCACCACCACCACGCCGTCGTGTTGCTGGGATTCCGTGGAGAAGATCTACTACCTCCGCTGCTCCCTGGAACGAGGAGAGGAAGGTCTGCTTCGACTCTGCACGTGTGACCGATTGCGGAAGCGCTGCCGAAACGCGGCGCCGGAAGGATCGTACACTTGACCGACTGCGGAAGCGCTGCCGGAACAATGTGGTTATGGCTGTATTCCTTGCTTGTTGAACAATGTGGTTATGAGGTATTGGATACCGAATTGGTTGGTATAAAGTGTCATACAGGACAATGCAATTCATGAACTACAATGGCCAAAGTAACTAGCAAGAGAATAAGCGATGATGTTCATCAAAAACAAATAAAGTGTTATTGTGTTTTTCGTTGTCGTCAAACCTAGTCTTCAAGATTTGTTTTAATAATTGCTATTTTGTTCCGGTATTACGAGAACAATGGTTGTTCAAATAATTACCGTATTCCATAAAGGATGGATGAACTTTTACAAGTCTAGTGGGAGAAATCACATCCATAAACACTATTCTAAAACGTCGCAAGACAAATGATTGAAAGATCACTTATGAAGCGACATCGCTGTTTAAATTATATTGGAAAGAAAACATGAAGAAAATCCATGTTGATGGATTTTTGGAGTCTCTGATTTTAATCAATTGACGCTTGTGAGACTTTTCTCGAGATAATTGAAACTCCGTTCATAGGCCAAAGAGGAACAGATGACTAGCTTATTTGAAATTGTGCATGTTGATGTGCATAGTCCATTATGTGTAGCCATATGCGATGGATCTTTTTTCTTCATATACTTTCTCCAGAAATTTGAGTGAATATATCTATATATTTACTTAATAAGGAAGAAGTATGAAATATTTGAAAATTGTTCAAAGACTTTCAAGATGAAGTGGAAAATCATTGTAACAAGAAAATAAAGAGTTTATGATTCGATCATAAAGGAAGATATTTGAGTTACGTGTTTAGCAAAAACACCTAAGATTTGAGGAATTGTTTCATGATTTGTGTTTCCCGATAAACCATAGGAGTATGGCATATTCGAGAGATGAAATCAAACCATGTTTGACATGGTAAGATCAAAGGTGTCATTTATAAAACTACCATTATGTTTTTAAGGATTGAAGTTTTAGAGACTACCACTTTTACACTGAAAAGAGCACCATCGTGATCCGTTGAAATGACACCATATGAGTTATGGTTTGGGATAAAACCCGAATTGTGTTTTCTTAAATTTTGGTATGCTCTGCATAAGTAAAATGTTTACAACCAAAGTCGGATAATCACGTCTTGTAGGTTATCCCAAAGAATTTGTTGGGAATTCCTCCATAACACCGAGGACAAAAGAGTTTGTTACTTGGAACGTCAAGTTTCTTGAGAAGGAATTTTTCGCGAAAAGTTAAGTGGGAGGACAATAGAACTTTGATAAGGTTGTTAAACCTTAGCTATATGTGCTAAGTAGCGCAGCGCCGGAAAGTGTCCCGGTGGTGGCCACAATGCTCATGGCTCCCGTGATTACAAAGGGTGTTATCTCGGAGATTAGAGTTCCTATTGAACAGTGTGGATTGGTAAGAATCAAATAGTGTGATTTGATAAGCAAGTCATTATTGTTTTGACAATGATGAACCGACTACATGCAAAGAAGCGATGATGGGCCCTGAGTCCATAAAATTACTAGAAGTCATAGAATCCGTGATAGTATCCATACATGAGAAATCAAATTTCTGAACTTGGAAGACCCTCCGGAAAGGCGTGAAGCCTATCGGTCATGTTTGGATCTATAAAGAAATAAGACATGGATGTTTAACATCTATGAAATAGTCGACATGTCGGAAAGAAGTTTACGACAATGTTCAAGGAGTTGACTATGACAAGATTTGATCTTTCATAGTGATATTTAGTCTTGACGGATTAATGTAGCAACCACTACATATAATTTGATGTATGGTAGTTGAACAAACAAAACAATGTTCTTCTAATAAAATGGTTACCTAGGACGTGTACAAGACACGGTCCGGAGGGTTTTGTTAATTCAAAGGGTGCTAAAAGGGCATGCAAACTTTAATAGTTGAAGTAAGCATAGCGGAGTCAGAATCTTCACCATGATGAAATTGTTAAAAGAGTTTAAATTCATCGGAGATGATGAAGATGCTTGCATTTGCAAGAAATTAAGTGGGAGCGCTGAGACATATTTCTAATACATTATGTAGAGGATATATTGTTGATTGGAGATGATGTATCTTGTATTGACACAAGTTAAAAATTTCATTAAAATAAAAGACTTGGGCAAACCCAAAATATTTGGCATCAATATATATGGATAGATTAAGGCGCTAATATGGTTGTGCCAGACATACATATATGAGATATTGAAAGGGTACAATATGGAAACAACAAAAAAGGTTCTTGCTGCATGGAAAGAATTGTATCAAGATTCAAGTGTTTCAACACTTGGTGAGTAAAATCACATGAAGATTTTGATCGATTATACCCTGATATGTATATATCCAAAATGTCCTAGGGTCTAAATGTTATGAGCACATACCAGAATGATTCATAAGCTGATCATTGGACGATAGTAAAGATATTCTTATGAACTTTGGAAGAACTAAGAATATATCATGTATAAGTGACAAATAGTTAAAGGTAGTTCATTGTAAAGTGTTACATTGATACTATTTTTGTCACAAGATACAAATTAAATTTATCTCAATTTAGACTATGGGTGGCACAATGTAATGGAAAGGATGTTCCATGATGGATTTGGATGAGTTTCAAAGTTGAGACATTGTGACGGATACTACAACAAAAGGCTAAGTATATAACTGCTATAGTAGCAGCAAATGAGGGCATTTGTGTTAAGTAGTTTGTTATCAAACTAGGTGTGGTTCAAAGTGGGCTAATGCTATGAAGATATATTATGTGACAATAATATCAACATATTTTAAGCCGAACGAACTAAAGGTCTCACCAAAGGACCAAATTTATAATGCCATCTCATTTGAGAATGAGTGATGCGTAGAGACGCAAAGACATGCAAATACACACGGACCTGAAACTGTCAAATCCAAAGATTATGTTAACCACTAGCAATCGCGTAAATGCCACACCAGAAAGCCATAGGTGTTCAATACGCAAAGTTTTTCAAACTAGATTATTGACTCTAGTGCAAGTGAGAGACTGAAGGGAATATGCCCGAGAGGCAATAATAAAGTGGTTATTATCTTATTCCATGTTTATGATAAATGTTTATTTTGCATGCTATAATTTTATTGATCGGAAACGTCAATACATGTGTGTTTAATAAACAAAAAGGGTTCCTAGTTATGCCTCTCTTATAGACTAGCTTGTTGATTAACAAGATGATCAAAGTTTCTTGATCATGGACATTGGATGTTGTTAATAACAAGGTCACATCATTTGTGAAATGATGTGATGAACATTCATCCGAAGTATAGCATTACGATCAAGTCATTATGTTTATATTGCTATAACGTCATACGAAGTAATCTTTATCCTTAGACCATGAGATCATGTTAATTGCTAATACCGGAAGAGTATCTTGATAACATCAAACGTCACACCGTAACAGGGTGACTATAAAGATGGGTTCAGTGCTACGAAGGTGTTATGTTGAGGCTCATGGATCAAGAGTGAAATTTGTCAATCCCGATGACGGATATATATACTATGGACCCTCTCGGTGATATCACATTGAGATAGCTTGCAAGCAAGTGATGTAATCACTTGAATGTTATATCACGGGAACGAGAAAATAGTGCATGTCGGTAACGAGATCAAACTAGGTATTTGGATACCGATGATCGAATCTCGGACATGTATTATATCATGAGACAAAGGGATTAAATTACAAGCGTTAAAGGTTCTCACGATCACAGAAGTCATCGTTGAATATGCAGGAGTCAGTATGGATCTCCAGGTCCCGCTTCTGACTATTGATCTAAGAGGAGTCTTAATCAAGTCTGCATTATTCACGAACCGTAGGGTGACACACTTAAGAGTTATCGAACACCATTTTGGAGAACATATGTTTCAGACGAAAGAATTGCAAAGCGCAGGAATTGTTTCGATAGAAACCGGAAATTGTTTCGGGTGAAATTGCAGAAAGTGGTTTTGCATGTGATATTGAAATATTGCAAGGGGTTATATGTGAATATTTGTTAATTAAAGTAATTAACAAAATTCTGAATAAATTTAATAAAAGAGTTTTATTAAATGAGAGAGCATTAAACTTAGAGAATTTTAATGCATTTAAAGTAGGGACTTTAAAAGGGAATGTGAAGAGGCATTTTAATATGGAGGGGTTACCACCACATGAATGGGGGAGGTGAGGAGTCACCCCCCATGCGCCGGCCATGGAGAGAGGGGCACCCCCCCTCCTCCTATAAAAGGCCACCCTCTCCCTCCTTCTTCCTCACATTTCCTTGTGAAGGATCTCTCTCCCCCTCTAGAACTATTCCTCCATGGTCTCGGATCAGCGATATACTTGTTCCCGGTGGCATTTCGTCTGGAAGAAGTTGCTGCTTCCGATGGATCGCTAGAGCGAGGAGGTGGAGGTTGTCCGGTGGCTTGAACGTGTGTGCGAGTACGGATGTGCTGCTGAGTTGCGGCGCTCGGACTTTCTCACGATCTTGAGATCAGCAAGTGTACGACTACATCAACCACGAGTTCCTACTCGTTAACAAAACTCGTTGTCTTCGGGGGTAAGTTCTCGATGGATGTATGTCCACCAGTTGCTCTGTACCAAGTAGATAGATCTTGGCGTGTAGTTTTCATCGTAGGAATTTTTTTGTTTTGTTTGCTGCGGACCCAACAGTGGTATCAGAACCTGATCTATGCGTAGGTGCTTTGCACGGGTAGTACACATATGTTTATATGTGGGCGATGATGATCATGTTATTGCATCTTATATGTATTTTGGATATTGGTGGCATAGTGGGATGAAGCGTGCCGGACCAACCTTACATGTCATCGTACATGAGACCGGTTCCACGACTGACATGCAACTTGTTTTGCATAAGTGGCTGGCGGGTGTTTGTCCCTCCTACTATAGTCAATATCTGATTTACAATGAGTTGCTAATAACTTGGTTATCCCGGTGGCTTGAACGTCTGTGCAAGTACGGATGCGCTGCTGAGTTGCGGCACTCGGACTTCCTCACGATCTTGAGATCGGCAAGTGTACGACCAAATTAACCACGAGTTCCTACTCGTTAACAAAATTCGTTGTATTCGAGGGTAAGTTCTCTATAGATATATGTCCACCCGTTGCTCTATACCTAATAGATAGATCTTGGCGTGTAGTTCTCATCGTAGAATTTTTTTTGTTTTCTATGGTACGGACCTAACAAAACCTGTACGCCGGGAAGATCGAGTTGCCGAGCTACTTAGGCGTCGTCCGAGTTGCAGTGAGGCTGCTCTGGAATGTTAGGAGCGGGGCCTGAACCTGTACGTCGGGGTCAAACACATCTGGCGCTCACGCGCTCTCATCCAATGCATCCTAGTGCAGCACGAGTACTTGTTCTTTTAAGTGGTGTGCGTAGCCAAGCCATGCACGTATTAGCTTCTTTTGCTTTATCAGGTTTTTTACAGACTTCATCAGCATTTTTATAGACCGCAGTGGATACAACAGGCTGCTCACGCCGTGCCGCCTACGGGCCGATCATGCCGACACCGATACCTGCACCTGTACGGCGAGCTGCACTGGCGGCGCTCCTGCTGAACTTGTACTCTGGACTGAACTTCTCCTGTCCACCGGCTGTACATCGAGTTGAACTTGCACGTCGGACTGAGCTGCGCTTGTTCGCGCCCGTCAAGCCGTGTCCCTGCAACGAGCTGGGCCTGTACACCGGTTTGCTTCGGTCCGGAAGATCTTGTGCGTGCTCGCCGTCCGGCACCACCTGTACGCCATCTTGCCGCCGGGCCGTGGGTGGAGTCCGAGCTGTTCCTGTACGCCGGGGGTCGAGCTGTGTGTCATCCGCCCGTACGCCGGATTGGTGTGTACGCCGGAGCCAAGCGAGGTGCCCGCCGAGCGCCCGATCACCCGTGTCTTTCGAACTGCCCCAGTACGCGCATAGCCTTTTCCTTGAGGATCCTTCACGTGCGCATGCCCTCTTTGATGACTGCATGCTTCTTGTCTCGGCCGCCGGCAGCTACTGCTACCTTTGTCAGCGTGACGGGCGCGGCCGGCTGCATGTCGGCGAGCCCCGACGGTGTACCCGCTGTTCCACAAGTGTGTGACTCCGTCCACCATGCTAGCCTGGGGAGAGAAGGAGTAGAAGAGGGATTATGCTAGACCTTTACCATTGGGTAGGATGACCTTTGTTGTCCATGATCGTGGCTCCTCCCTGCTTGCTTGACCTTCTCACGTACTGTGCACCAGGTGCGATCTCCCGGCTCTTCGTCGCTGTTTTTCCGCCCTCTACAGTTGAGGCATAGCTCTCCTTATATAGGCAGGAGTTCAGCGTCCAGATAAGGATGCGGCCGCGCTTTCCGGAACTGATTTCTGATCGCTCAGGATTTCTTTCCCCCGACGCACGCAAGCAGTTTCGGCAAGCCGGGCTCTTGTTTAAATATTTATCTCTTATAAGCTTCTAGAACCTCTTCTTGATATCTTGTCTGGCCCTCGTCGAGGCTAACGTGCGATAAACTTTGTGGAGGTTTAAACGGTACAGGACTCTCTCGGCCTCCGATCGATCGAGCACGCGTAGGATTCAGCAAATGAGCTATCCTCCTGTACGTGTAAAAGTCCCTCAATTCATCTGGTAGGCAATTGGTACGTTGCCTGTTTGGTGGTCCCTTCTCCGATTGCTGCCGGGCGCCGTTTAAAATATTATCTCTGACAATTCTAGAACATCTTCATGACACAGCGAGCAAAATATTGGGACAGACCCATGTTGAGGTTAACACATGATTTAGTTGCAGATTAACCGTTATGCATGGGACTCTTGTCACGTCCCCTTGTTAGTCTTCTCCCGGCCGGCCGATCGATCGTTAAATCCATGAACATATTGCCTCATCACGACTAGCTGAACTCTTGATAAGTCTAGCTGATCCTTGATTCTCGCAACCATTCCAACGTGTTCCTACAACACATAAACACACACAAAAAATCGTCGAACAAACCACACCAAAACTCCTGCGGTTCACAAGTCTACAAGAATTCATATCATTCCTGATTGGTACAGTAGTCTTGTGATGAATGTCATTCTGGATGAGCAAGAGCAACCCACAAGCTATGAAGAGGCTATGGAAAGTGCTGATTTCGAGAAATGGCTAGAAGCCATAAAATCCAAAATAGGATCCATGTATGAAACCAAGTTTGGACCTTGGTAGATCTTCCGGAAGGCCACAAGGCCATGGAAAATAAATGGATCTTTAAAAAAAGGCAGATGCGAATGGTAATGTGACCATTCAGAAAAGGCTCGACTTGTCACAAAAGGGTTTCGACAAATTTTAGGAGTTGACTATGATGAGACTTTCTCTCCCGTAGTGATGCTTAAAGCTGTCCAAATTCTACTAACAATTGCTGCTCATTTCGACTATGAAATATGGCAGATGGATGTCAAAACCGCATTCCTCAATGGACATATTGATGAAGAGTTGTATATGATGCAATCGGAAGGTTTTGTTGATACTAAGATGTTGGAAAGGCGTGCAAACTTCAACGATCCATTTATGGACTGAAACAAGAATCTCGGAGTTGGAACTAACGTCTTGATCGAGTGATCAAGGGTTTTGGATTCATCCAAAATCAACAAGAGTTCTGTGTTTACAATAAAGCGAGTGGGAGCTCAGTGGTTTTTCTAGTAGTATATGTGGATGACCTATTACTTATGGGAAACAATGTGGAATTTATGGAAATCGTGAAAGCATATTTGAGTAGTCAATTTTCCATGAAGGACTTAGGTGAAGCTGCATACATATTAGGAATCAAGTTCTATAGATAGATCAAGATGCCTAATTGCATTAAGTCAAAGTACTTATCTTGAAAAGATTTTGAAGAGGTTCAAAATGGAAGATGCCAAAAAGGGTTTGGTGCCTATGATAAGAAGTAGCACACTAAGTTTGACTCAATGTCCAACAATAGATGCTGATAGAGAAAGGATGTCTAATGTCCCCTATGCTTCAGCCATAGGATCTATCATGTATGCAATGCTAAGTAATCGACCTGATGTGGCATTGGTTCTTAGTCTGACGAGCTGATACCAAAGTAATCCAGGATCAGATCACTGGACAGCTGCGAAAAATATCCTGAAGTATCTCAAGCACTACTAGGAAAACGATTACAGTTAGATTTTAATTATGTGGCGCATATGCAAAAAATGCTCCACTAAAATTAATTTTGTGGCGCATGAAGCAAATGCGCCACATAATTCCTGCAATTCTGGGGCGCATATGGATATATGCGCCACAGAAAGTGAGAATTATGTGGCGCATATAGCTACATGCGCCACCGAATTCCTGTGGGCCCATGTGGGCCTGACCCCAGCACATGGACAGGCCAGAATTCTGTGGCGCATATGGATATATGCGCCTCAGAATGTCAAAATTCTGTGGCGCATATATGCGCCACAAAATTCTCACTTTCTGTGGCGCATGTAGCTATATGCCCCATAGAATTTTGACATTCTGTGGAGCATTTTCCATATGCGCCACAGAATGTGTGAAACAGATCTACAAAAGGTGGCAGCCCCCCTTTCCCTTGTTCCCACCACCTCCAACTAGCTAGCTCGTCCCCCTCCTCCCTCCCACTCCATTTTGCTCATACTCACCTCCATTGTTGATAGCTAGACCTACTTTGGTTCATGTACTTGTGAGGGAAAGCTACTCCTACTTGTAAAGGTAGTAAACCACTCATACTTTTCTCCTCCACACATCCCAACACCCCCTCTTGCTACACTCTATATATGCATATGGGGTTTGTAGATTTGTGAGGCATGTGTGCATGGGTACTTTTGTGATGCATGTTTTGTGTGGCTGGCGGGCCTCGGCGCGGTGTGTATGGATGTTTTGTAGGTGAAGATGGTCCCGCGGGCGGTGTGCGATGGCGAGAGATGATGTTCCTTCGCTTTGTGTTGTGCTTGAATACATGTTGCTTGTGAAGTGAGGTTGTGTTGTGCTTGAATGCATGTTACCGCCGCCGGGTGCATGGAGGTTTGCCGAAATGTTGATTCACGTCTATTTCGGCAAATTTCTGCACTAGCCATACGTCCTATTTTTAGGATAGGTCATGCCGAAATTTCCCAGGCGATCATGCATGCATGTATGTGTGCGCGTCATGTGTGTGCATGGTTCTAACATACTCTCTTTAATTTGGTCTATGTTCGCGCGCAGGCGACCATGGTCATCCATATGAGCGAACGCTGGGTGGTTAGATACAAGGCTGACACGGTAGCCGACATGGTTCGGAACAACATGACCAAGATAAGATGTCTGTGCCGAACGTGCAAACACCGGAAGTGGATCAACCCTGATTCCGGACAACTGGAGTCTCACCTGTTGACGCGCGGTTTCATGCCTGGCTTCTTAGTGAATGAGGAGCCGTCGGTAGATGGCGGTGGCCATGATGAAGAAGAGGCCGGGGCGGGGGAGAAGACGAAGGGTCTCCTAGACATGGTCATCATGACGAAGGAGATGCCGACGAACATGATCATCATGAAGAAGGAGATGCCGGCGGACACGATCATCATGAAGGAGACGATGCCGGAGCAGATGGTGGTGGTGGCGGTGGAGAAGACGGGAGTACGGACACGCCGCTAACTTCGGCCTTGCGGGACCCTCATCTTCAAGAAATACTCCTCAAGCAGACGGCCAACACGAGAGCTGCAGCTAGAGAGAAAGCCAAGCTGACACAGATGGAGGTAGACGGGAGGACTCCATTGTATCCTGGGTGCCGGCCCGAGGATACACGCTTGAGTGTAACGCTGAAGGCTCTAGAGATGAAGGCGGAGCACAAATGGACCGACACTAGCTTTAACGCTCACATGAAATTCTGGCACGCTCGTCTTCCCAAGGACAACACATTGCCAACAAGTATCGAGGAGGCGAGGAAAGTAGTTTGCCCACTAGACCTACCGTACGTGAAGTACCACGCATGCATCAACGACTGCGCACTTTACCGGAACGAGTACAAGGATAGAACCACATGCCCGGTGTGCGGCCAGGGACGGTACAAGAGAGGGAATAAGAAAGTTCCTCGAAAAGTGGTGTGGTACTTTTCTACCACTTCCCGTCTGCAGCGGTATTTCATAGACCATAAGGAAGCAGAGCTTATGCAATGGCACGCGAAGAGGGAGAAGCCGGAAGATGATCCGGAGAAGGGCAAGATCCTGACACACCCCGCGGACGCTAGCCAGTGGAATGCGCTGGACATCGAATTCCAAGATGAGTTCGGGCTCGATCCAAGGAACGTTAGGCTGGGCATGAGCACCGACGGACTCAATCCCTTTGACAACCAGAGTAGCACGCACAGCACCTGGCCCGTGTTTGTATGGCCATACAACCTCCCACCCTGGTTGTGCACGAAGCAACGGTACGTACACATGAGTATCCTTATCCAGGGGCCAAAACAACTGGGTGTCGACATGCATCTGTATCTCGGGCTCCTGAAAGAGGAGTTTGCGACGCTGCGGGAGATGCCGGCACGTACGTGGGATGCCTACACTGGAGATTATTTCGACCTGAGAGCTGCGTTGCTCACGACGGTGCAGGACTATCCTGGTTACGGATATGTAGCATGTCAGGTGAACCACGGATTCTGTGCATGTGTCAGGTGCATGGATAAGACCCCGCATCTGCAGCTGCCGAGGGATCCTGGGTCTTCGAAAACCGTGTTCCAAAGGACTCGAATGTGGCTCCGCAAGGATCACCCGTGGAGAAAACGCAGAGACCTAATCAATGGCAAAGACGAGCTCGATAATGCCCCACGTCGACCGTTGAGCGGCGAAGAAATCAAGGAGCTTCTGGACAATTGGGAAGAGTGCCCTGCGCCAGGAAAGAAGCGGCCAAGGGAACAGCCATCACCGCTGCATGGAGTATGGAAGGCGAGGTTCGTTTTCTAGGGAAGGTCCTCCACACGCCCCATAGCCTCGATATGATTCACATCACGAAGAACGTTACCGAGAGCCTGCTCGGCACTTTGATGAACATGCCGGATAGGACCAAGGATGGACCGAAAGCAAGAAGCGACCTAAAATTGCTTGGCATTAAGAAGGAACTTCAGTACCCCGATAGTGACGATGACGATGAACAGACAGAAGGGACCCAGGGTCGCTGCAAAAGGGCTAAGAAGAATGAGGTGGTGCTTAAAGCTGCATCCTTCACTCTAAGTGAGGAGGAGCTCGAGAGGTTTTTCCGTTGCCTCCTAGGAGTCAAGGTTCCGCACGGCTACTCTGGGAAGATAAGCAGATATCTGGACGTAGCAAAGAAGAGGTTCAGTGGGATGAAGTCTCACGACTCTCACGTGCTGATGACGTAGATACTCCCCGTTGCGATCCGAGGGATAATGGACGAGCATGTCCGTGAGAAGCTATTTGGCCTCTTCAACTTCTTTGATGTCATATCTAGGAAGTCTATCAGCGTGAAGCAGCTCGGCAAGCTACAGGAAGAGATCGTCGAGATACTATGCGAGCTCGAGATTTACTTCCCTCCCGTGTTCTTTGACATCATGGCGCATCTGCTTGTCCATGTCGTGGATGACATCATCCATCTCGGGCCGGTGTTCCTGCACAACATGATGCCGTTCGAAAGGCTAAACGGTGTCATCAAAGGATTCGTTCGCAACAGGTCCCGTCTAAATGGAAGCATAGCCAAGGGCTTTCTGACCTGTGAGTGCATCTCCTTCTGCCAGAACTACCTAAGCACAGAGAACCAGGATGTCGGTCTGCCCACCAGGAAGCACCTCGGGAGGCTCGCTGGATTTGGTCACCGCGAGGGCTACCGCGCACTCCACGTCGGCATCGAACTCGAACACGCCAAATTTGATAGGGCAAACCGAGTCGCGCTACAACACATACAGTTGGTCGGTCCCTGGGTGGATGAGCACAAAACCTTAATCGAGCAAAAGCTCGCCAACATGGGCAAGCCGAGGAAGAAGGGAGATGTAACCAGAGAGCACAATGCCAGCTTCACGGGGTGGTTCAAGAAAAGGCTACTGGAAAGTCCCATGCCGACGCCTTATACTAAAGATCAGAAAATCATATTCTCACTCTCACAGGGCCCTAGGTGCAACGTTAGGACCTATCAGACGTATGACATCAACGGCTACAGATTCTACACCGAGGAGAAGGACAAGAATAGCGAATACCAAAACTCAGGAGTAACTATACTATCATACGCTGATGACGAGACTGATGTCAAGGAAAGATTCTACGGAAGGATCAAGGAGATATGGGAACTCGATTACTGCGAAGTGACGGTGCTGATGTTTCGTGTCAGATGGGCCAAGAGCGTCAAAAAAGATGGCCGGTTTTTCACCACCATGGTTATACCCGATGCTAAATCGAAGAACGCCTCCACGAAAAATGAGCCATGGGTGCTCGCTAGCCAAGTTGACCAATGCTTCTTCATTACCGACCCGACAAAGCCAAGCCGTGTTGTCGTGAGGAGGGGCAAGAGGAGCATCATCGGAATGGAAGGACCCGCCAACAAGCAAGACATCGACAAGAACAGCGATCCTAAGATCGAAGAGGAATTCGACAAGTACTTCGACAAGCCAACTACTTATGCTAAAGTAAGAAGGAAGACCACCCTACCGGCTAAAGGTTGCCCGTACACGAGAAGAAATCTCAAGGTGGCCGGCCTAAAGTATTCTACCGCGAAGAAGAAGGGCAAGAAAGTTGTTGTGAAAAGACACTAGCTACCTCGGAGCCGACTTAGTGGTTTTTGACGCCTTTTTTTGTACTAATTAATGCACATGTGTGCTCGCGCGCCTGCATATATGAATTACTTTGACAAACTAATGTATGCGGATAATATTGAGGCAAATATATTAAGGCAAATATATTAATTCTTGTTTTTAATAGGAAAATATATTAGTTCTTGCTTTTAATATATTATTACCATCCATAAAATATTTTTAATAGGCAAATATATTAGTTCTTGCTTTTAATATATTATTACCATCCTTAAAATATTTTTAAAAAAGTCAAAAAAATGTGGCTGTGCCAGCAATCGAACCTGGCCGCCCAGGTTTAGAACAGAGAGGAGCAAGCACTGAACCAATGTGGTAAGCTGCGTTTTCTACCAAACAACAGCGCAACGCTCGTTTTGTACTATCCCCAAAAATTCGGTGGCGCATATCTGAACAGATGCGCCACAAAATTATGTGACTTAGAAATAATATCGCCTCGCTGCGCCGCGCCGCCCAAAACCCTAGCATGCCTTAGATTTCCCCATATCGCCTCGCTGTACCGCACCGCCGTCCCGCCGCACCGCGCTTGCCCCGCCGTGTCGCCGCGCCGCACCCGCCTTGCCTCGCCGTGGCCTCGCCATGGCCTCGCAGAGCACCAGGAGGAGGAGGCCCGCTCCAGCGTCCAGGACCACCGCCACCACCACCCCGTAGAGCACCAGGAGGAGGAGGCCCGCTCCGGCGTCTAGGACCACCGCCACTACCACCGCCACCACCACCCCGCAGAACACCAGGAGGAGGAGGCCCGCTCCAGCGTCCAGGACCACCACCACCACCACCCCACAGGTGACCCCCTCTCCCCCTTCCTTGCCTTTTAGTCGTTGAGATCCATCACTAGCTTCATTCTGTCAAAAATGAACAAGCTAGTACAAGTGTTGTACTAGTGTACTTCTAGTTTTGAAGTTCAGTAACTGTGGAATTATTCATTCTAAGGACATTGGTGGCTGATTTAGGATTGTTCTTGTTTGGCTTGGAGTGGATTATGAACTGCAAATTAAGGAAGTATGTTTCCTGGGTGGGGTATTCATCTTTTTTTTATTGTGCAAAGCAAACAAAATAGAGGCTACAAAAGGGAATGCAAGTTGCTGGAAAAATAGTGTCTGCAGCTCTATATCTGACCAAAGATTCTTCTACTGGTACCAATTAGAAAGCTTGCCCATTTCCAAAAATAAAATAAAAATAGAAAGCTTGCAGGTTAAGAAGTTTGCTCATGAGTGACATCAGGAGCTACTCCTTGGCCTCATATTACTTGTTTAACTAACGGCAAGACAACTGGAAGCTAATCACTTCATATCATCTTAACTCGATAAATTGACAATTACAATTTGATATGCCCTTTCGCCAATAAGATATGTGAAGCATAGCTCTTACACAGAGGCATCATTACAAATTTATAGGAACCTTGGCTTGAAGCAGATCAACACCCAAACTGATTGGCTATGCTAGATAACTGTGGTCGATCCAGGCCCATCATCCAATTGTAGCAGCATCGAGAGCTCCACCAAGTTGGATAGAGCAGCTAGCACAAGATTGTGGCCCCACCTGATCAGCATATGCATTGATAAAAAGAGGTGCTTGCTGGAGGTGGTCTTGAGCATATGGAGTGAATTTCCTTGCAATGAGGGTTCCTTGTAGTGAATTTCCTTGCAGTGAATAAGCCAAACAATAATCTACCCATTAAATTTGAAGTGAATTTCCTTTTTCATCCATGTGTCAGCCATTAAAAAATGCTAGGCTAGCAGTAATAAAGAATGATCAGTGGGTAATAACAGTGTGTATCATGTATGTCTACAATTCTATTATTACGTACCATACCATCCTCTCTGTAATAAACCTCGAAAAAATGAAAACCAAAAAAATTACAGTGTGTATATATACGATGACAGAAATCTCTGTACCCTGTTGGATTATATGGTGTTGGAGCACCATATGTGGCTATGGAGCACAATTTGTGCATTTTTGTATGTGAAATGTTTGCAGGGAAATCACCCGAGTTGCCCATTTCTCCTGAAATGTTCATTTCGATCCATTTCGGTCGAGAAATGGGGCTCATATGTCAAATAATTAGCGAAGGTCATGCCGAATTTTTCGGTCGACACTTAGTAATTTTTTGACATATGAGCCCCATTTCTCGACCGAAGTGGAAGTGAATTGACACTTCGGGAGAAATGGACAACTCATTTTAAATATTGTCAACAATAATTCATACTAACTTCCTTATTTTAATTTGTTTAGAAGTGTGCAAACATGTTGGCCGCCGTTGGGGCCGGCACTTCTAAGGCCGCAATGAGTGTCGAAGACCAAGCCAGAGCGGCGAACCTCACTTTCTGGGAGGCGGCGGCACAGCACGAGGCGGCGGAGTCTCAGCATGAGGATGTGGCAGCTACTGCGGGCTACGATGGGGATGATGAGCAAGAGGGGGACGAGGACTACCAGATAGATGAAGCCGAGGAGGAGGATGCGACCACATCCGATGGTGGAGGCCGCACGACCGATGGCAGGGACCGCACGGATGGCGGTAGCAGCAACCCGTCCGTTAAGAAGAATAAGAAGCCAAGGAAGGATCGGAAGCCGCAAAAGTTCGCCGACACCACCGACGAGATCACTCTGGTCTCGAAAAGTGGCCTTCCGTTGGAGCCTCCGGATGTTGCCATCGGGTACGGCATGCAACTCGGGTGCATCATCCGGGAAAGCATGTCGATCAACACGAAGCACCTGAGAAGTGAAGCGAATGAGCGGTTGGTGGCAAACTGCCTTAAGAAGCTTCACCGACGGTACAAGTTCCCAGCACCGTACACCGACAAACTGGAAAAATCCAATAAGGTGAACAGGTTAGCCATCACGAAGATGGCCAATGCCTTGAGCAGCTGGAGAACCCGGGTGAAGAACAAGATCGCGAAAAAGGAAAGCTGGGAGAAGATCAAGAAGGGTGAGCCCATGATCGATGTAGCATCCCAATTGTCTAACAATTGCAATGCTACTAGCCTAGTCTATATAAATGCTACCTCCTACATATCATTGTTGCATCATAATTATATCATGCTCATGTCATTATGCCACATTGCATTTGAGCATCATAGAAAACCCTTTTCATTTGGTTCTTCTCTCATATGCATTAGTAATTGTATTTGGCTCTTGATATATTGTATTTGGTTCTTGATAAATGCTTGATGCCCAGGTTGAGTTGGGGGCATATCTTTTATTCAACTCCATCACCTTTCTTTGTCACCACCTTACAATTCCACCATCCTAGTTAACCATGAGCTATTATCTTTTCTTTTGGGCATGTAATCTAGCTCATGTGGGTTGGGATGGATCCAAATCTATTTCCACATGCTCTCATATTAGCATCATGTTGTTTTCACATTATTGATATGTGGAGCCACCTTTGCATGCATTATGACTGGTGCCCTTTTCCTAGTTTTCGTATGGGTTATTATGGATTTATGCTCATGTTGGGATATTTTTGGGACTATTAAACATCTAGTGGAATATACACACTAGCAAGTCCCCATTATAATCAAATGTGATCATCTCCATCTACTCCACTTGGAACTTTCATTTAAATTCTTTTGCTTGGCCTTTATTCCAAATTTTGGTAATGCATAGTAATAATGCCATGGTACATTATTATTGCTTTCACAAATTAAACATGGCTTTTACTACTCATGCATGGGCCATGCACACTTGTTTCCACCTCTTTCTTTGCTCTCTTTTAATCTCACTTGGTTTTGGCTAAATTGAATCAAACCCTAACAACTCTCTGTTTTTTTCCTTCCACCCTCATCTTGATCCATCATGCATGGATGTGATTTTGCTTGTCAAATCCAAAAGCTTTACTTTCCACTCTCCTTAGCCATCACAACAAAACCCACCCATGTGCTTGATCACGTCATGCTCATACATCATCTAAAAACCCTAACCCCACCTTCTCTCCATGTCACACCTTAACCTAACCGAGGCCTTCCCTCTCTATCTCTCGCTGCCATAGGGGCCCCACCAGGTCGAACCACCCCAGCTACCCCAACCCCTGGTCTAAACCTAACCCTAGCTCCATACCGAGCATGCCCTAGCTACACCCGAGTCTCCCCTCTCCTTTCTCCCTCTCTCTCGCTGCTCAGCAGGTCCCACACCCGAGCCAGCCCCTCAACCTCGCCGTCCCCACCTGGCAGCCCTACCCGTGCCCTGCCCTGGCCGCCCATGCCGAGCACATGCTCGAGGAGGAAACGTGGCCGAAGCCACCTTTTTCCTCTACCCCGCTCCCCCACGGCATTCCCTCTCTCTCCCGTCCTTATCCCCATCCCCCTCGCATCTGCCGTGTCCTGGTACCCCTTCCCCTGGCCCTGCGCCAACCCTCTTCCTCCCCAACCACCGCGATCCGCTTCTTCTCCAACGCCGGCCGCCACTCTCGGCCGCGTCTTCCACCTGCAGATCGAGGAGGCGTGCGTGGTGCCGCGGTTGTCTGGGAAGCCCAGCGGGAACCACTGCTTCGCTCCGTGCACAGCAACGAGGAGGAGGAGAACCAGGACCACCAGAACCACCGCCACTCCGCCGCAAACCCTAGCTCTGGTCCGCCAGCTCCGTCCTCGATCTTCTACACCTCGGCCCGTTCCACCGCCACCGTCGCACTCTCGGTGAGCTGTTGCACCTCTCTGGCAACCTCTTGTCGTTTTTCTCTTCCTAGACGAGCAGATCACGGCGACGAACGCCTCTGTCGTTGTTCGTTGTCGTCTTCTCACCGCGCGTCGCGGGACCTTCATCTCGCCGCGTAGCAGAACCCTGCAACGACCTCCGCCCTACCGCGCTGGTACCGCCCCTCTGCGCGCGCGCCCCGTGTCGCGGGATCAAATCCCCGCCTCGCCGCGCCGTGCGTCCGTCAGTCGCGTCAGAACCGCAGAGAAGATCCACAGTGCCGCGCGCACTTTATGAAAACCCCCCCAACTTTTTATTCCCTCAACCCGCGCTCCCCTCCGACCCCACCTGACAACGGCTGTGAGCGTTTTACAAAAAGAGACCCGGGTTTTTGTAAACCTCAACCCGCGGCCCCTAGATCCCCCACGTGTCACCTCCTGGTTCGATCGCTGGCGAGTGGACCCACGAGGCTGCTGGCCCCACCTGTCAGCCGCATGGGCTAGCTCAGCTCGTGGTGTAAAAGGTTCCTGCGCGTTGTTTTGCCCAGTCAATAGCGGCCCCACCCGTCAGTGACTTGGGCTAAGTTTCACTAGGTGTAAAAAAGTTTTCCTATTTATCTGTTTTAACAAAACAAATTCAGAAATGTTAAATAAAAATTCAAATCTGTTTTTAAATAACTTTTAAATTATAAATCCAAATAGTACAAATGATATATGTTTTTGAATCAGAAAAATGTGAGGAATTCAAATATGCTATTAAAAATAATGTTTGACCACTTTAAATTTTCGAGATGATTAAAATTACAACAAAATGCCATTTTCTTAATAAATTAATAACTTTAAATCTACAACTCCAAATTCGACAAATAATATGTCTAAATCGATCAAGGTGACGAGCCCATTCTATCTATGCATTCCTTGTTCTGAATTGAAGCATGCATCATGTCATTATTAAAAATCAGAACTGTTTATGGCAATAAAACTTGACCAAATAAAGAATAAAATGAATTATTCTTGTCCCCACACTTCACCCATGCCATGCTACTTTAATGCCATGTAAATTGTGCATCATTCATCATGGCATGCTTGTTTGCTTGTCGCATTTTAATTCATATGCTTGTGCACTTTAATTATGTTGGCCCTTGTTTGTTTGGTTCTTCTTCGAATAGACGCCCAGCAGGAGAATTATCAGGAATCACAGGAGTTCTACCTAGATCCATCTCTCGCTTCAACTGAGCTACCAGACAAGCACTACCACATGCTTGCATACATATAGTACCTATTGCCTCTATCTTATTCTTGCATCATTGAGTCGCGATTGCATTAAATTGAATCCCAAGTATTGCATAGCATTTACTTTTAAACCCCACCGAAGCTTGTTCCTCCATCCCATGAGCCATTACTGTAGGAGTTGTTTGAGCCATGCGAGTCATAGAAAAGCATGTGTAGGGTATGTGAGTGTCTGATGGATAATGAGGTACCTAAACAACTTAACCTGAGTAGTAATGGGATAACTAATGAAAGAGGCACCGGTGAGCAATATCTGCTATTTGGTTTTTCATGCTCACTTGTCTCCCGTAGGACCCCGAGTACTTGATTCTTGTTCCTTGACTATTCGCACTATCCACATCCGGGAGGCCTTATGGACCCCCCCTGAGCCAGAGCTTGATTCATTTCTATTTCTTGGGGTCACAATTAGTTTGGGGGTTTTATTATTATCCCATACTTATGCCATGTTACTGCTTTATTTAAGATTGTGCGTGGAGCACCTGTACTGCTTTGGATCGTGACACGTTTTCGCTGTATCGAAAAGCCCAGTCACACTTTCGGGTTCCTAGTCGTTTACCGCCATCCACACAAACCCTGGGTCCGTTCCGGAGCTGGCCAACTTCGTTGCAGGTAGCTTAGTGGGGTGGCCCCCTGAAATATTTCTGAATCCTATGATCGCTTTGTCGTGAATGCCTCGTTGGGTTTTGATTTGGTTTTTCTGAGGTTGAGCGAGTGTGTGTTGCTATTCGTGCACCCTTGTAGGGTAAATCTTTCTGAAAGCCGTGTCCGCGGTTATGGACGACTTGGAGCACAGTTTCTTGATCATAGACAAGTCTCACTAAAGTACCGCTTTTAAATTGACTAAGTACCTGACTAGTAAATAGTGCAATACTCATGGAATGGTTAATAAAACTGCCAACGGATGGGGGTTGTTCATCCGCTTCCTCGTTGGTAAGCGAGGAGGAGGATGGATCTGTTAATTATACTGTTATAACTATTGTTCTTAATTCACGGACATCCGTCTATCATTGGTTAGGAGGATGGTTAGCGAGTATCTATAGACTTGTTAGTCATTATCTTTTGCTGCAATTGCGTCACCCAGGTTGTGTCCCCTTTAGAGGCATAAAGACTTGCTGAGTACCCCTAGGGTCTCACACGATAAATTGTTTGATTCAGATGAACAAGTATACTCACAAGATGGATACTGGGTGGAGGAGACGGATAATGTTGGCAACGATCACTCGGTGTAGAGATTCCGGGAATGGGGATCCGTGAGATCTGTGGGCGGGATGTGTTATTTATGTGGCATCTTATGCCGATTTGCTTCTTATCCGTACTCGGATCTTGTTTTCCGCTTCCGCCTGATACTCTGATGTGTGATGTATGAGGAGCTATCTGAAAGTATTATGTCTATCTAGGATATTTGAATCTTGCCGTATGGCATTGCAATATTTCTATTTCTTTTAGATGGAATGGCTCTGAGGACTGTTGTATGTGGCTTGCATACATACTCACTTGTGTATGTAGTTGAACCCTTTGCCTGCCGATTATGCAGCTCGTTCTTGTCCCGATGTTCTGAAAGTGGTTAGGACGGCCGAAAGGTCTACCGTGACTAAGAGCGTAATTCACCGAGGTAGTTACAATCGACGAAGATGAGTTCAAGATATTCAAGGCGGAGATGGAGACTGACGAAGCGAAGGAATGGATAGAGTGGGGTCGAGAAATGCGGGAACAGAACATAGGTAACCACCGATGTGGAAGCGGCGGTTACAGGGGAAAGAAGGCCATATGGGCAAGGGAGGACGTCGAGGTTGAGCGTCTCGGGAAAGAAAACCCGTTTTTAAAAATCACGGACGAGCAGACCCGGAACTTTGTCCGGGCTCGCTACTATCTGGACAAGGATTCCAAGGAATTCGTCACCAATGATGAAGATGTGAGGAAGTTTGAGAGTAAGCTGGTAAGGAATTTACCCGCGGTCCATTTGCTTTCATTTTGAATAATGAAGGAAAGTTCCTAAATGGGTTCACCTTTCCTTATCTGCAGGACGCTGAAATCAAGGCTACACGCGAGGCGTCGGACTCGTCGTCCCAGGGCTCAACGGAGCCGTGGGACACGATTTTCAACAGGGCGACCAACGCCTTCAAGGGGAGGCCACAGTCCGAGCCGCCCACGTCATTTGGCCGTATCTCTGGCTTTGGTACGAGCACAAAGTTCTGCGAGTACTATAGCGAGGAAGCCAAGAAGAGAAAGGAGAGGCGGACCCAGTCGGCGCCTCAGGATCAAGCCGAGAAGGAAGAGCTGAAGCGGAAGATCGCGCATCTAGAGGCTAGTAAGGTGGACCAGGACGAGGTGAACGCGATAGTGCAGCAGAAGATCCTCGAGATGCTACCCCCCTCAGCTGATGGAGGGGATAGCAAAATGGAATGCGGATGGTCAGGTGGGGCCGATACAAGTGCCCAGCGCCGACGGCAGCACCTCGAGCCACCAAGTGTCGCCAAACATGGTTACCCCGCCGCCCTCCATCCCCGCGGCGCAGCCGATGGAGTTGGATGCGCTGGAGCTGCCCCTCCTGCCGAGACTACCAAGGCGCAGCAGCCGGCGGCGGCGGTGCTTCCTAATGCACCCGAGACGGAGAAGAAGAAGGATCAGCCACTGGCCGCCTATGTCTCAACATTAGCCGAGCTCGGCGCCCTCACCAAGGTAAAATAAGTAGTTAGTCAGCGTGCTCTACTTAATGCCTTTGATTGGCTGCCATCTCATGATGCATATCTGTATGCCTCAGGACACTCCGTGCGTGCTCCTGCACAAGGTGCCCAGCGGCGCGTTGAAGGATGTTTCCACAGGCAAGCTAATACAACCGGCGAACCGCACGATGCACTGCAAGCCCATGGACGATGTCGTGATGCGCGTCGAGTTGGGTCGGGTGTTGGGGGGGTGCGAATACATGGACCCTCCCATGCAACCTCTGGGAGCCGACGAGTACCTGACCCTGGAAGGTTGCCATGGTTATCCCATGATTTGGCCAAAGACCCAGATTCGTATTGGGTCTCGCTCCACCGGTGCCACCTCGGTCGTCCGGCTGCCAAGGACGAAGCCTCCTGCTGCACCGGTCGTCGTCGCCGCCACCACAAGCCATCACCAGAGACTCTTGGGAGCGTCTGCACGGGCGCCACAAGCAGCCAAGGGCGTGGTTGCTCCTCGACCACCATCGCCCCTGCCTAAAGGCAAGGCCATGGCACAGCAACAGCCATCGCCACCACCCCAGGATGACATGGACATGGTGGCCTTCGATGCCAACATCGAGGTGGATGATGATGATGCACCAGTCGATGTCAGTGCCTTCATCAACACCGGCGCCAGCAAAGGACCGTTCATGCCTCCTCTCGTTGAAGAACCATCATTCCGCGATCAAGCTAGCCATCCCAAGAAGCGCCTGGTCTTCCGTGGGTTTTCTCAGGAGACGCCTCCGGCCGCCGAGACACAACCTCCATCGGCGGAATCATTTTCAGCCCTGACACACTCCGCAGGACGGCCGGTGACGGGTTAGCATCGCTAGTGTAGGCTGCTGATGTGAAGAGGAAGAGGGTGAGGAAGAGGCCGAACAGGAACAAGGACAAGGCTGCGAGCCAGCCCGCTCCGATCCGTTACCGGGACGATGTTGTACCACCCCACGAGGATGGCTTGACCAGAGTGCACGAAGCTGGTCAGCCCATATTGCCTCCACAACTGCGCCGCCTGGCTTCGGGAGCTATGATGAGTTTGCATGAAGGTGTCCTGACACTGGAGGGCCTCCTTCTCAAGGACAAGGACCCGAGTTACCCGGTGTTCACCGCCAAGGTGCCGGAGGACATGGGCTTCATCACCGATGCCCTCGCGGATGTGTTCTTCATAGCCTACGAGGACATCTTCAAGTTGTTCCACTCGAGACGGCTGGACTATAACTTGGTCTGCCTATTCGCACTCAATCTGGCGATGAAGGTCAAGAGAGAGGACACCCCGTTCATCGCGATAGCGGATCCCTACTACATGCGGGATAGCCAGCTGGAAGAAGGAACAAGGACCCGGGCCCGGGCAAAGTCCTACCTTCAAAAGCTATTGATGGACAACAAGAGGAAGGACAACATCCTTGTGCCTTTCTTTCCCGAGTAAGTGTACACATCCTCCTACCGCCATCATAACACATACGTATTTCTTTCCATTGCTCTTTTCCAACATCCCGTTCCACATTGTGTGTTGCGCAGAGATAAGTACTGCATGCTCATCGTCCTCTCCACGAGGTATTCGCTTGCCACCTACTTCGACTCGGGTAGTGCGAGGAGGAAGAACTACGCCAGAGTAAGGAGCGTTCTGGATGATGCTATCAAGGGCTATGCCAATCAGGGAGGCCCCTTCAACTATAAGGGAGAGGCTTACAGGGACGATGGCTGACACAATTTCAAGCATGTGTTCGAGTTCCCCTGCGTCAAGCAGCCGTCTGACAGTGTGAAGGAGGCCTTCTACGTTTGCCATCACCTCAAAGGGTTTGTCTGGGATTGCGAGATGCTAACGCTGCCATCTTCTCTCCAAGGATGGGCCCAAAAGTTGCATGGGATCAGTGACCCCGATCTCAGGGAAGACTTCCACGATACGCAGGTGAAGCTGTCACATATCATCATGGAACAAGTCAACACACATGGTGGGCTCTTACACCAGCCCAGGTCGTTCACAAAGAGGGAGATCGAAGCCCGCCCCAAGGCGCAGGGTGACTTCAGGACGTGGACGATGAAAGACATGTACAAGCCGTTCCCGGCGCCCTGCAAGGAGAAGGCTACTTGACCGAGAGAGCGTGTGTATCGGTGGACATGTAGTGTGTGTGTCGAAAAACTTAACTTGCCTAGCTTGAAACCGTCGTTGATATTATGTCGGACATGTTGTCGTGTTTCTTTCATTGTCATCGATGCATTGTTTTAAGTTTATGAATGCCTTGCTCTAATATCTGTCAACATATATATTTGCATGATGTACTAATATGCCTTGTCAATAGAGATACCGACGTACGTTGTGTACAAGGGTCGGGTTCTAGGTGTCTACGAGGAGTGGGTAGACTGCCACCAACAAGTGGACAAGTTCAGCGGCAACAGCTACAAGGGATACGCGACTAGAGAGGAGGCAGTGGCCAAGTGGAGGAGACACGTGTGGAAGAAGAACCGGACGAAGATCTTAGTGCCGCTCCTCCTCACCGGCATCGCGGTTATGGTGTACTACATTCTGTCCTAAGGTATAGGCGGTGACAACATTGCGCAGTTGTAAGTTATGTGAGTGAGATGAACACTTGTGAAATATACTTGTACACTTATTCGGTTCTAAGTGATGTGATTGATAAACATTTGTGAACATTCGTGCTTGTTGATGTATTATATGTGAAATGGAACATTTGTACTGCTATGTGCAGCTTTTCTGTGAATTTCTGTTATTTTTTGTGTATTTCCTGTAATATACCTATTATATACTGTATTTGTACCAGATTCTGAAAATTTTAAAATTCTGAAAAAAGGATTTTGTGGCGCATATAGCTATATGCGCCACCGAATTTGGAGAATTCTGTGGCGCATATGCATATGCGCCACATAAATATAATTTTAGTGGCGACAATTTAGTGGCGACTGCTAGATGCGCCACAGAAAGTTGTTTTGGTGCGCCACTGATAATGTTTTTCCTAGTAGTGAAGAGAACAAAGGATATGTTCCTAGTCTATGGAGGAAGTGATGAAGCTCTAAACATAACCGGTTATGTGGATGCAAGCTGGAACTCAGATCTTGATGACTCGAAGTCTCAGATATGATCTGTGTTTCTGATTAATGGTGGGGCGGTAAGCTAGAAGAGTAAGAAGCAGCCAATAGTAGCGCATACTACAATGGAGTCTGAATACATTGCTGCAGCTGATACGACAAATGAAGCTGTTTGGCTAAGGAATTTCAGCATCGAACTGGGAGTCATTCCAAGTGCGCAAGACCCTGTGACGATCTATTGTGACAACATGGGCGCTATTGCAAACGCAAAGGAACCAAGAACTCATTCCATGGTCAAACACATCAAGTTACGGTTTCACGTCATCCGATAGAGCATTGACGAAGGTGAAATCAAGATTTGCAAAGTACGCATGAATCTAAATGTGGCAGATCCTTTGACTAAATCTCTCCTACAAGCCAAGCACGAACAACACCGAGATGCCATCGGTGTTAGGTTCCTGTCTATTGTAAACTAGATTAATTTGTACTCTAGTGCAAGTGAGAGACTGAAGGAGATATGCCCTAGAGGCAAATAATAAAGTGTATTGTTTGATATATCTCTTATATATTCATCATACGTTTCATATTGTGCTATAACTTTGTTAATACGAAATGTTAATACATGTGTGGTATGTAAATAAACTGTGTCTCTAGTTACATCTAGCGAACTAGTTCATTGCCCATGAGGATGATCTAGGGTTTCGAGATCATGGGAATTTATGCCAATTGACAATTAGGTCATGTCATTAGTTGAATGATGTGATAGACAAACATCCAAAAGTTGTATCTTAATGAGATCTAGATACAAAGTTCACCATTGATGATAAACATAGAAAACCTCGCAACCTGGTCCTTAGACTATGACATAATGCAAATCACTGTTCTGGAGGGACCTTAGATGGCATCAAGCATCATCTCGTAATAGGGTGATCAAAAAGGTGCTACTCGAGTTTTCCAAAGGGACGTGTAGAGGAGTAATCCATGTAACGGATAGATACATGTGGCCATCTCGGTGATGTTGCATTGATGAAGCTTGCAAGCATGTTACTTGGTCACGAAATGCAACAACATGGGAACGAGTAAACAAGTTCATAGGTAACGAGACCGAACGAAGGTATGGAGATACCATAGATCAAGTCTCGGATGAACTAGGTATCAAGTGGCAAAAGGAATGGGAAACGATGTTAGCGGTTCGAGCATAAGGTTCATGAAATGAACGGGGGTCAACATGGGCATCCAGGTCCCTCTGATTATCATTGATATGAGAGAGGTCTCAATCATGTCATGAGTGTTTCCGAACCGAAGGATGTCACGCTTATGGGTGGGGACGCTTAGGGATAGATGCGGTATCGTAGGAGAAATAGAGAGAGAGACTGGAATAGTTCCGGGTAACATCCGATGTTGATCGGAGGGTCCGGAAGGAGTTCCGGAATGAAGAAATATAATAATATGTGTATTTTATATTAATTGGTGAATTAATATTAACTATATTTTTTATTTTATTTTTATAGGCAACCCATTGCTAATGGGCCTCACCTGGAGGGGAGGCCCAAAGGGGTGCCCAAGTGGGGCCCACCTAGGGCCGATGGCTCCCCCTTGGTGGTCGGCGGGTGTGGGGATTAGTCACACACCGCCTGCCCCTTGGGTGGTGCCCCTCCCCTCCTACTATATATAGGGGTCTCCCCATTCCCCTTGGAACCATCCCATTCTCTCATTCTCTCTCTCTCATTTCCATTAAGGGCTTGTCCATAATATTGGAGAGGATCTCTAGGGTTTTGACATCTCCACCTTCACACTACCGTCATGTGATCTTCGGTCCACCATCTTCCTCTTCCACTGCTCGGCTGGATCAGAGCCCAAGAGACGCCGCCTACACCGGACATGTGTCGTACTTCGGAGGCACCACACTTGGGGTGCTTGCAGCTGCTCGTCTTCATCAACATACATATTCCTGTGTAAAGCGTTCCTCGGTCTTCAAGGGTATGAATATAATCTTCCTTTCTCCTTACTTATGTCTACAAAGTATAGATCTTGGTATTAGTATTCGCATAGTTAGAATTTTTTGTTTTCTGCTACCGAACCCTTCAGCATCATCTTCAACAAGGAGGGTGGAAGAACTTTCTTCTTCAAGCTACAAATCTGCAAGTTGGACAAGCCATACTACTCACTGGCATGAACACTTCACGCATAAATCTTTAGATGGTGTTCATCATCGACATAATTTTTCATAATAACCAACTGCTCTTAGATTCGGATTCATACTCCAAGCGATACTTTGTTTTGAGATGTATTTTCAGAAAATCCATATGTATGCGGTGGTCGTGAACCGACTTACTAGTTTCGATACTTGTTTTGAGATATTTTTAATTATATGTGGTGAACCTAGTTGAATTTTAGATTTATCATATATATATATATATGTATTGATACTAATTCAATAATAGAAACAAGATCCATTTATAAAAAAATGAAGAACTATTAGTCACGTGCTGCCCCACGCTACTAGTATATAATACTAGTAGCATGTAGCGCCCCACACTACCACTAAGTTACTTACTGGTAGCATTCTCCCTACACGCAACCGGTATATATTAACGGTTGGGGGAGCTACAAACACCAAAACCCAAGCACTACTAATACCTTTTGGATGATGGTTTTAATATAATGAAGGTGTGCTTGGAAGATCCGGTAGAAAAAGGTACTAGCAGGTACATACCATCATGATAAGGAACCTTAAACAAAACTCTCTTATGGCCTGATCCTTAATAAAAAATAAATATGGACAAAATTCAAAGAAGACATGATTATCGAGTATAAGTTTGTGAACGGATAAGAGATTTGTGGAAGCATTGGGAACATGAAAAATATGTTTAAGATGAAAAGAGGCATGTCGGGTGTGCAATATTGAATTAATAATATGACTTATTTGCACACCGTTTTTTTCGGTCGTATGGACGAGGTCATGTCCCTTGTACTTGCCATGAGTGGAGAGTTATACAAGTCCCCGTGATGTGATTATTGGCACTCGTATCAAAATATGAGTTGGTGTCGACGTCATAGGAAGCAACATGGGATGTATTCTCATCACGACGACCATAATCATTGGAGTCCTCACGATCATGATAGCGTCACCAACAGTCACTTTCCAGGTAGCCATGAACAACTTCCTTGTTCACCATCATCACGACAGCGCCCTTGGACACCACCATCGTGGCATCCACCATCGCCACCATCACGGTGGACACCACCATCATTGTGGTGCTCCTGTCCTCCTCCATCACGACGTCCTCCATCCATGATTTCCACAGTCACTGCCGAGGATTTAACTCATCAATGTCCATTATTATGGACTTGGGTTTTGGAGAAGGAGGGAGCACTGGAGGCATCAATCATCTAGCAAACAAGCACAAATGAATGCAAGGTTTATCCAGGTACAGGCCTCGTAGAGGACCCTACTCCTGCTTCTAAGCTCTTGGAATTATCGAAGGAGTCGAAAGTTACAGGGATGCGCAGATGCAATCTAGCGATGGTGTGGAAAACTAGAGTTGTGGTCATCCTCCTCGCCGCCCCCTCCTAGCCTTTATATAGAGATAGGCTAGGTCTCGGGATAGCATGCCGAGTCGGTTACAAGTTAGGGTTTGTCCCGTTTAAACTTTCTATCTTGAGCTCGCCATGTGCCGCAAGCATTCGGAGTCTCCTTGGGTCACCTGAATCTTTAATTGGGCCCTAGTAACGTCATGGGCTTTTGCTAGACTGGACCGCATATGCCAAACTCGAGTACTTGTAAGGTATATCCATATCAATCACCGTACCGACCTCGATCACCATCGCCATAGTTTCCCCGATCGTCATAGAAAATGTGATCACCACGATCAACATCATGTCTAAGATCACCACCAACGTGTGGAAGAGTATCATGACCATGACTATCAAGGTGTGTGGACAATATGAAGCCAGGGTCTTGATTCATTGCCGAGAGCATGGTATGGCACATGTTGTGCGTGCTGATTTGTCCAAAAAACATCAAGTGTAGTACATGGGTTGGCATCAACCGAGGAGACCAAGGAGTTGTATGTTCCATTGAGTCTATTGAGGATATACCCCACCCTCTCATCTTCATAGATCTTCTTGCCGATAATTGCGAGTTTCGAATAGAACCCCTTCATCTTGGTGAAGAATTGCGCAGAAGTCATGTCCTTCTTATTCGTGTTATTGAGGGCGTACCACATATATGTGTGAAGGAGATATGCCCTAGAGGCAAATAATAAATGAGTTTATTATCATATCTTAATTAGTTCATAATAGTTTTATACCGTGCTATAACTGTATCAAGCGGAAACATTGATACAAGTGTGGTATATAAATAAACCAAGTCCCTAGTAGCCTCTATACAACTAGTTCATTGGGCAACTTATGATCAAGGTTTCCTAATCATGGTGCATTTATTCTAGTTGAAAAACATTGATGAATGATCTGATGGATATTACCCATATAAGTATTGTGACGCAATCAAGTCACATGGTTTATCGTTGCAATAGTTAGAAAAGAACTGACATTCTCCTTAGACTGTGAGATCATATTTAATCAGTGTCACCCATGGCTTGCAATAGTTAGAAACAAAGTGACATTCTCCTTAGGCCGTGAGATCATATTTAATCATTGTCACCCACGGCTAATTAGACTGCATCAACCGTCACACCATAACAAGGTGATCATAAAGGTGTATGTTGGATATTCTAGAGGGATGCGTTGAGGCTTATGCACCGAAATCGGGATTTGTTCTCCCGCGTGAAGGGAACATACACTGGGCCCACTAGTGAGATTGTATCTAAGAAGCTACAGCTAATGACTAGGTCATGAGGATACGATATCACGACACTGAGTTAAGTAGACTTGTTAGTAATGAGATTAGTATACTGATGCTAATGATCAAATCTCGGACGAGTTATGTATCGAAGCAACAAAAGGAATCAGACTCAAAGTTTGTGGTTCAAACGACAGTACATCGTGGAATGCATAGGGGTCATTATGCGTATAAGGTCTCGCTAATGGTCATTGATATGAGAGGGTTCTTGATCATGTATGTGATGTTCCTGAACCATAGGGTCACATACTTAACGATTCTATGACGCTTAGAGATCATTATGGAATCATTGGGATCAACAGAAGAAAGAGATGATAATATCGAAAGTGTTCTGTAAGAGAACCGAAATCGTTCTAGGAGGATCCGAAGTAGTTCAGAGTGAACCGAAAGGTGTTTTGGATTAAAAGGAATATTGTAATATGTGTTTCACATTAATTGTTGGAATTAATATTAAATAAATATTTTAAATTAAATTAAATAGGTCAAATTCACTAATGGGCCAAATACTCGAGGGAAAAAGCCCAAGAGGGAACCGCCCAAGGAGGGGTAGCCGCTGTCACCTAGGGGCCCCACTCGGCCGGCCTTGGGCCGCGCGTGGGGGGTGGGGGGCCCACCCTACCGGCCTTCCTTGGTGCGCCTCCTCCCTTTCTCCTTTAGTCCCACCCAGGGACTTTGGGGAGAAGGGGTCTCCCCTTTTCTCCTATATAAGAAGGTCATTATTGGAGGGAAAATACCACAAATAAATTGGGAATTTCTTGAGGCATATTTCCTTAGCAAATTTTTTCCCTTCTCTCTCTCATTGAATCTCGTGAGTGCGGTTTCAAGAAGAACTGTGTGACAGACGACACCACCCCGGCATGCTGTCATGCTACTGGATTCTAGCTCCAAAAGGTCTACTTCTGCATCCCGGCTGGACCAGGGAGAACAGGAGTCATCTTCAAACACCGGACGTGTGAGACACCACGGAGGTGCTGCCGGTTGTAGCACCGGAGCTGTCATGCAAGGACCATGAGGTGACGTGCAAGGAGAAACGTGACCTCGAGGTTGGCTACGAGTACGACTACATCACCAACATTCTCTCGAACGTAAAATTCTTTCGGTCTACAAGGGTATGTCACCGAAACCGTCTCTCCCATTACTGCATTAACTCATATATAGATCTTGGAATTGGTGTTGCACTAGCTAGGATTTTTTTTGTTTTCTGGTGCAAACCCCTTCAGTGTGACCTTCGATCTACAGGCAGAGAAAACATGGCGTTGATTGTATCCAAGATTTTAGTGGTGGGCGTGATCTTAAGAACATGAGCAAGAACGTCGGGGGACAGCGAGTTGAGGATCCATCCCATCATGTGATGATCCCGTGAGACCTAGATGTCGTAGGCTGGATTTGTCATGGTCGTAGGTTTCTTCTCAGCATCCTCAACCTCTAGTGTTTTTGTCGGAGAGATATCAAGCATCCAAACACATGCATACCTCGCAATGGAGGAAGCACACACGCCTTCTAAAATATGTTGTCTCGGGTGAGTTTATGGGAGGGAGGGGAACCCAATGCTGCGGCCAATGCCATCGTCGATTTTGAGGACGACATCGATGCAGGAGGAGAGATCATTCTTTGATGTAGATGTGTTTTTGGCGACGGCTAGTTTAGGAAGAGCTAGTTCTGATACCATGTCAATATTGGCAGAAGCGATAGCCCCATTGGGATCCTCGGTTACATGTTATATGGCGAGAAAAATCACCATCACATGCTGTTACAAAGGGAGCCGTATCCTGATCGGAGTATTACTCCATATTAAGGTATATAGTGTACATATGGTACGAGTATAAGGAAAATACATGTACAATATCTTTAACAAACTGAGGTTCCAAACAGAACCTAATTCTTGAAAAATTACATGTGTATGCGCTTATATACATCGTGTTTTTTAGAACATTACAGACCTTATAAGTTTTTTTTGCTAAGTTTATAAAAGCTAGTAATAATCCAGATTTTGGTGGTAGGCATGCTGGCCTATAATGGTATTTTTTTTCTCTCGTCCCTATTGTTCTGGGAGAGATATATACATATTTCTAGAGAGAGGTATACATAGAGAGATCAATTGTACAGAGAATAGGAGGGGAGGGAGAAAAGGCAAGCAAGAGACATGACCCGCCCAGGTTTGTCGTTTGCTTCCGCCGCCGTCTATGGTTTCTCTTTCCCTTACCACCACATGTGTCGAGGATCTTGAAGCTTCACCACCACACAACGATTCCCGAGGCGCGCATCTCCGCAAGGTAGTACACCATGGATCTCACCGCTAACTTGTCGTAGGTCAGCGCTCTTCCTCCTCTACGGCATGTGAAAAGATGGAAGCCGATTTCCCCTTTTATGATTTTTGTTGGGTCCGCAGCATAGAAAACAAAAAATTTCATACGATGAGAACTACACGCCACGATCTATCTACTAGGTACAGAGCAACGGGTGGACATACATCCATCGAGAACTTACCCTCGAAGACAACGAGTTTTGTTAACGAGTAGGAACTCGTGGTTGATGTAGTCGTACACTTGCCGATCTCAAGATCGTGAGGAAGTCCGAGCGCCTCAACTCAGCAGCGCATCCGTACTCGCATACACGTTCAAGCCACCGGACAACCTCCACCTCCTCGCTCCAGCGATCCAGCGGAAGCAGCAACTCCTTCCAGACGAAATGCCACCGGAAACATGTATCTCGCTAATCCGAGACCATGGGGGAATAATTCTAGAGGGGGAGAGAGATCCTTCACAACGAGGTGTGAGGAAGAAGGAGGGAGAGGGTGGCCTTTTATAGGAAGAGGGGGAGTGCCCCTCTCTCCACGGCCGGCGCATGGGGGTGACTCCTCACCTCCCCCATTCATGTGGTGGTAACCCCTCCACATTAAAATGTCTCTTCACATTCCTTTTTAAAGTCCCCACTTTAAATGCATTAAAATTCTCTAAGTTTAATGCTCTCTCATTTAATAAAACTCTTTTATTAAATTTATTCAGAATTTTGTTAATTACTTTAATTAACTAACATTCACATATAACCCCTTGAAATATTTCAATATCACATGCAGAACCACTTTCTGCAATTTCACCCGAAACAATTTCCGGTTTCTATCGAAACAATTTCTGCGCTTTGCAATTCTTTCGTCTGAAACATATGTGCTCCAAAATGGTGTTCGGTAACTCTTAAGTGTGTCACCCTACGGTTTGCGAATAATGCAGACATGATTGAGACTCCTCTCAGATCAATAGTGAAAAGCGGGACTTGGAGATCCATACTAACTCATGCATATTCAACGATGACTTCTGTGATCGTGAGAATCTTTAACACTTGTAATTTAATATCTTTGTCTCATGATATAATACATGTCCGAGATTCGATCATCGGTATCCAAATACCTAGTTTGATCTCGTTACCGACATGCACTCTTTCTCGTTCCCGTGATATAACATTCTAGTGATCACATCACTTGCTTGCAAGCTATCTCAATGTGATATCACCGAGAGGGCCCAGAGTATATCTATCCATCATCGGGATTGACAAATTCCACTCTTGATCCATGAGCCTCAACATAACACCTTCGTAGCACTGAACCCATCTTTATAGTCACCCTGTTACGGTGTGACGTTTGACGTTATCAAGATACTCTTCCGATGTTAGCAATTAACATGATCTCATGATCTAAGGATAAAGATTACTTCGTATGATATTATAGGAATATAAACATAATGACTTGATCGTAATGCTATACTTAGGATGAATGTTCATCACATCATTTCACAAATGATGTGACCCTGTTATTAACAACATCCAATGTCCATGATCAGGAAACCTTGATCATCTTGTTAATCAACAAGCTAGTCTATAAGGGAGGCATAACTAGGAACCCTTTTTTTATTAAACACACATGTATTGACGTTTCCGATCAATACAATTATAGCATGCAAAATAAACATTTATCATAAACATGGAATAAGATAATAACCACTTTATTATTGCCTCTCGGGCATATTCCCTTCAGTCTCCCACTTGCACTAGAGTCAATAATCTAGTTTGAAAAACTTTGCGTATTGAACACATATGGCTTTCTGGTGTTGCATATACGCGATAGCGAGTGGTTAACATAATCTTCAGATCTGACAGTTTCAGGTCCGTGTGTATTTGCATGTCTTTGCGTCTTTATGCATCACTCATTCTCAAATGAGATGGCATTATAAATTTGGTCCTTTGGTGAGACCTTGATACGTCCATTTTGCATCACTATTCTATGTCTTAATTCACTACTATTCATTGATATATTTCATTTTAAGAGGTGATACTTATGTTATTTCATCTATTTTTGCATGGTTGATGACTTTTGGAGCATGGACCGCTGCAGTCAGGATTCTGATGGAAAAGGTGCTGTTTGGAGGCAAAATTCGCGAAGATCAAAAAATCCGGGAAAATATACGGAAAATTCTATTTTTTCCAGAAGACTCAAGATGCCAGAAGATGGAGTGGAGGTGGGCCACAGGGGGCCCACACCACCCCATGGCGCGGGCAGGCCTAGGTCGCGCCAGGGAGTGGTGTGGCCACCCTGGCCCACTCCAGCCTCTCCCCTCTAGCGTATATCTTCCTCCTGAAACCCTAAGACTCAGGGAGAGACCACAAAAATATTCCGCCGCCTCTGCAGGGCGGAAAACACCAAGAGAGAAAGATCTCTCCGGCAGACAGATTTCTGCCAGGGGAATTCCTTCCCGGAGAGGGGAGATCGTCACCATCAACACCACCATCAAGCTGGACTTCATCGGGATCATCATCATCATCAGCACCATCATCACCATCAGCACCATCATCACCATCTCCATATTGCTGTAACAATTGGGTTGAATCTTGCATAGTTCTTAGGGGAAACTTTCCCGGTGTTGATTACTCTTTGTAGTTGATGCTATTGAGTGAACCATTGAATTATTGTTTATGTTCAGAGTGTTATATAGCATTATTCCATCTCTGATCATGATCCATATGATGTCTTGTGAGTAGTTTGTTTTGTTCTTGAGGACATGGGAGAAGTCATGTTGTTAGTAGTGGAATTGTGTTGAGAAATATTCAATAGTTTGATATTTAAGTTGTGGTGTACTTCTTCTAGTGGTGTCATGTGAATGTCGACTACATGAAACTTCACCTATATGGGCCTATTGGAATGCATTGTGTATTTGGCTACTAATCGTAGGGGTTGCTAGAGTGACAGAAACCTGAACCCTCGTTGGGAAACCATTGCACAAGGGACGTAAGGGTCTTAGAGTTTAAAGCTGTGGTTAGGTTTCTACCTTAATTACTTTCTTGTACTTACGGATGTTTGCAAGGGGTATAATCACAAGTATGTATTAGTCCTAGGAAGGTCGGTACATTAGCACAGGTTCACCCACACAACACTTAGCAAGCTAAAGAATATTAATCAACTATATGAAGCGAAAGCACTTGACAGTGTTCCCATGTGTCCTCGAGAACGTTTGGTCATCTTAAGTAATACAACTGGCTTGTCCTTTGCTGCATAAAGGATTGGGCCACTTGTTGCATTTATTCTTATTGTCTTTTATTTACTCGTACTTTATTTACTTCCTTTATCAAAAAAATCCTAAAAATCTGTTTGCTAAGTATTTGCAGAGAATTCCTGATCCATACCACTAGCCAGCACCTTGTGCTCCTTATTGGGTTCGACACTCTTACTTATCGAAAATACTGCGATACACCCCCTATACTTGTGGGTCATCAAGACTATTTTCTGGCGCCGTTGCCGGGGAGTGAAGCGCTATTGGAGAGTGGAACTGGTAAAGGAAACTTCTACTGTGAGTATTGTTTACTTCTGCTAGTTGCTTTATTTTCGTTATGGATAATGCGCTGAGTTTCTTATTTGGTAATGCTACTACCACTGCTAAGGTAGTAGATAAGCCACCACCTGCTGAGAAAGATGTTTTCAAAATACCTACAAGAATTATTGATCGTGTTATAGATAACTACTATGTTGGGGATTGAACTGTCCACCCCGGTGATCATTTACTCTTTATACACGAATTATGCGGGTTGTTCAAGTGTGTAGGTATTACTACAGATCAAGTTAAGAAGAAGTTATTCTCATTATCACTGAAAGGAAGAGATGAGGAATGGTATAAGCTACTGAAGAATGGTCAAGATCTGGAATGGGAGGAAATAGTGCCTCTCTTTTATTCAAAGTTTTATCGTCCTAGTGAGATTCATAAAGATCGGAATCAAATATACAACTTTTGGCCTCTTGATGGAGAGAGTACAGCTCAAGCTTGGGGGAGATTGAAGTTACTAATGCTCAGATGTCCCATTCATGAGCTCCCCAACAATATTATTATCAATAACTTCTATGCAAGGCTCCCTTTACATGACAAAGATTTATTGGATGCTTCTTGTGCTGGATCATTCACTCGCATGGAAGAAGAAGCTAAATGGAACCTTCTAGATCGTATTCAATACAATGCTGAAGCTTGGGAGAATGATAAAGGTAGAAAGTCAGGTATAAATTATGATTATGAATGCATTGAATCTTTTATGGGAACTGATGACTTTCAAAATATTAAAAATGCTTATGGTCTAGACTCTCAAGCTATTGCTTCTTATTTTAAGGCCTTTGCTTCCTACATTGAAGTGCCTAAAAAGAAGGGGAATAAGTATCATGAACCCTATAAATATATTTCTAAGAGTGTTCCTGCAAGAAATACTGAAGTTTATACTGCTAATCATGTCTTACCCAAACCTTACATTGGAAAATGCCTTTTCCAGTTAAGGTAAAGGAACATTCTATGATAGCTAGTATGGTTAATGAAAGTATGAGTAAGGCTGATGAACCTGATAAACAAATGGTTGATGAACCTATAGTAGCAAGTGTGAAAGACTTTGTCACTAAATATGAAAAAGAGGGACACACTATCCTTTGTAAGGATACCTCTAATATTGTTTCGCATAGTAGTGTTATGAGAGCTAGTATTCCTGTGTTTTCTGTTAGAATAAGTGATCATTGCTATGATGGTCCTTGTGATAGCTATATTGTTAAGTTTATGCATGATACTGAAAGCTATTATGAGAGAGAGAAAAGTGTTCTTATGCATCTCAAAAATATCAAGTTTCCTCGGTTTATGCTGAAAGTTTTTATGTTGCACTTCTTTTGCCTTCTTATGCAAGTTGCCTCTGGTTTCAATAACTTGTTTGTTTACAAAATCCCCTTGCATAGGAAGTGGGTTAGACTTAAATGTGCGTGTGTGTTTTCTTCTTAATGCTCTCTTTCACTTTAATCCATATCCCTATGAGAGCTTCTTCAAAATTATCATGCCCATCTTAATGGCTATAAAGAAAAGAGCTTTATGGGAGACAACCCAATTTGTTTTTGCTTTTAGTTTGTTTTTGTTTCTTTGAGTATTGGAAGTTATTACCTCGGTAATAACCGCTCCTTATCCGTTTTGTTTGGGTTTTGTATCAAGATCAACCTCTAATGAGAGAGAAGTAAGATTTGGGGAAGTTGTTGTTCCGAAACAGATTTTTGTGCTTCACCATAAAAATTCGTGAGAGATCTCTGTATGTCGGATTGAGCTTTAATTTTTTGTGCTTCTGACCCAGGTTGTTATTTAACTTTCGTTAGTTTTGCACTTTTTGATTTGAGCAACATAAGATTTTCTAAAAAATTGATCTTTACCTGCTGGTATGTTTTGACAGATTTTGCCAATCTTGCATTTGCTTCTTTATTCAATTTCCTTTTTGAATTCTTTTTGGGTTTTCGAAAGGAGTTGTTTCAGTAGCTTTTGTTTTGATGGTTTTCAGTTGAAGGTGGACTCAAAAGGTTTTATCACTTCACTTATACTAATGTTGCTAATAAGAACTGTGTGAAGTTTTTTGTGAAAGAAATTTCCAGGAAGTGGAGATAATGGTGTAAGAAGGAAGAGAAAGGTATTACGACTCAAGTAATAAGTATACGAAGATGAAGATATCGATGATATTCAAGTGATGACTCCAGAAGGATCCACTCAATACCAAATTCAGAGACCTGCAGAGTCCGTTTCCAACTAGGTAACAGTTCTGGTAAGAAAAGTTCCGCGAAAATACAATCTAATTATATTTTTGCAGTTTTCAGTCAATAAGGAAAGCTATGAAGCGAAAAAGGGACGGAACCGGAGCCGGGGTGGCCCACACCACCCCATGGCGCGGGCCCACCCCTGGCTGCGCCACCAGGTGTTGAGGCCACCCAGGACTCCGTCTCCGACCCGTTTTCTCCCAGTACCTTCCTTTTGATATGAAACTTCGTAATATATAACCCCCTGGATCCCCCGAGGTTCGTATATCGTGTTTTCGTTATATTTTTGTTTCGATCTGTTTCTGCCAGGACATACTCCTTGAAGGTTTAGAAGCACAATGGTGTCCGCCAAGCATAAAGGGAAGGAACCTATGGAGGAAGACCTCCAAGACCCCGGGAAGGAGAAGGAGATCAAGAGTGAAGGAGAAGAGGAGCAAGGCCAATGTCTGCACAGCGGCACTACCGTTCCAAGCATTGGAGCGGTGGCGAACCCTGCCAGGATCAGAAGGACTGCACGGATGTAGACTGGGGGAAAGCTCCTCGTCACTGTTTGGCACCAAGGACACCTTCTCCGAACACCAAGAGTACCTTCCATACCTTTGCTCATAACCATGTAGGAAAAGAAGACTCCAAGTGGGAAGAATGGAAGAAGAATCACAAGAGCTGGGATCCACAAACTGAGATGATTATGGGCCGTATTGAGCATAACTCGGAATTGATTCGCACTCTCACCTTCGAGATTGAGGACCTTGGGAAACTGATCATGGAGCTCATCAAGAGGATACCACCACCGCCTAAGGAGTAATTCGTCATCAGGTTTGGCATCCCCTTGGTTTGTTCCAAGCTTGGGGGAGTGCCGCGGTATCATATCACTATCTTCTATCTTTTTACCTTATTAGTAGAGTCATATCATGAATAGAGGAGTTATTATGTAGTATGGTTTGCATTGTGGAAGTGTCCCCTCTCTCGTTAGATTTGTATCCCCTGGTGTGAGTTTCCGTTATGGAATATTAATGAGAAGTTCTTTCATTCACTCTTTTGCATAGCTTATATTAGTTTTCAATTCGTGGTTATATGATTGATCTTGTTGTTAGTATTGGTAGCACTTTGGGATCATTGAGTTAATATTAGTTGGTTTTGGCAAACCTGGCTCGGTCAGTAGCAACACCTTTTTGAGAGTTGAAAAGAAAAAGATAGTAGTACTCTAGAGAAAAATTAATTTCATCATCTTTCTTTCTTGATTTTCTCATAAGTCTAGTATTCTCTAGTTAAGATATTTTGTGCTTCCAAGGAAGATTGCATTTTTGTTTTTATCATTTGTATGTTTGGTTGTTTCCTTCAATTCTTGTACTTGTTACCCAGCCTTGCTAGCCAAAAACCTGCATAGAGAGGGCATTCTTCTCGTGCATCCACCTCCTTTAAACCAAAACCTTTGCCATTTATGTCCACCATACCTACCTAGTAGCATTATTGCTATTCCAAGTAAATTCTTGTTTTGTCTACCTCCCAAATTAAACTTGTTATGAGAAAATTAGTGATTAAAGCTCTCACGAACTTGATGGCACACTTTATTTTCCGCACTTAATAAACCTGAACCATTGTGAACTCTCCATAAAAGTTATATGCTTGTAAATTATAGGCTGGGGATTAGCAGAACCATGTTGTCATGGGGAACTCTTTCAACACTTGTAAATATATACCCAGTTGATACCTTGCTCTTTTGTTTGCGGGTGTCGTCGGTGTGAAATAAAAGGGGAGCTTGTAAGTCCATGGAGTTATGTATGTGTGTTAGAGAAACGCCTGGGCCGCTGGTCTAATCCATGCTGACATGGTAGAAACCTGCAGCGTAACCATAATGATATCTATGAAGCATTCTTCTTATAAAAAAAGGAGAGAGATAGCTATTGAGAAAAAAAACAAAAAAAGAGAGAGATACTATGAAATGAGGAAAGAGAGAAAAAAGCACCATTTTCCCACGGTAAATAAGAAGATTGCTGAGATACTCATTGTCTGCTTGCCTTGTCATTTTTATATGGGGATTCCTCCGTATCATCGGGCAAGGGGTACCCCGTTGGCGGTTCTCAATGATACGCACATACTTACGATGACAAGAACTTACCGGTAACTAAAGTTGAGTAGCATGAGGAGCGGCCCTCGTACTCAAGGGACTTGGGATTTTCAGTTTATAGTCTGTCAAGCATATAACTCAGATTAGACCTCACTTTAACCTTAATCACCTAAAGATGCCTATGATAGGGGCAATGAGAGCTGAAAGCTAGAAAGTACCATAATTTTTGGGAGCTCTTATGAGACTTGCAATACCTGCTTCCCTCTTTGAAGGGCCTTTCTTTTACTTTGTAGTTGAGTCATTAAACCTATTCCCTTCTATCTCAGCAAGTATTTTGAGTTGATGTGTTTCATTCATTCATATGATGATTTATTCAATCATGTTTCTTATGTTCCTTGTTTTGCACATTGCTCTTATCTTGAATTTTACTACTTTGAAAGCTTTCATTGAAAAACCAGCTATTTGTGAACTCCAGCAAATTATCAACTATTCTTCGACCAAGAGCTAAGTTTGCCATTACCAATTATGATTCACTTTATGTATCTTTATTGTGTTTCCTTTACTCATTGCAAGTTGAGTTATATAATGGTGAGTTGTCTTCTATTATGATCTATGTATTTGATGAATGTGATGCTTCTTGTCCGTATTCTTATATCGACTCTTCACTCCATAAACCTGAGGTCATGTTTATTGAGCTCAGTTTCGCTTGGGGACAAGCGAAGTCTAAGCTTGGGGGGAGTTGATACGTCCATTTTGCATCACTATTCTATGTCTTAATTCGCTACTATTCATTGATATATTTCGTTTTGAGAGGTGATACTTCTGTTATTTCATCTATTTTTGCATGGTTGATGACTTTTGGAGCATGGCCCGCTGCAGTCAGGATTCTGATGGAAAAGGTGTTGTTTGGAGGCAAAATTCGCGAAGATCAGAAAATCCGGGAAAATATACGGAAAATTCTATTTTTTTCCAGAAGACTCAAGATGCCAGAAGATGGAGTGGAGGTCGGCCACAGGGGGCCCACACCACCCCATGGCGCGGGCAGGCCTAGGCCGCGCTAGGGAGCGGTGTGGCCACCCTGGCCCACTCCAGCCTCTCCCCTCTAGCGTATATCTTCCTCCCGAAACCCTAAGACTCGGGGAGCGACCACAAAAAGATTCCGCCGCCTCTACAGGGCGAAAAACACCAAGAGAGAAAGATCTCTCCGGCAGACAGATTTCTGCCAGGGGAATTCCTTCCCGGAGAGGGGAGATCGTCGCCATCAACACCACCATCAAGGTGTACTTCATCGGGATCATCATCATCATCATCACCACCATCATCACCATCAGCACCCTCATCACCATCTCCATATTGCTGTAACAATTGGGTTGAATCTTGCATAGTTCTTAGGGGAAACTTTCCCGGTGTTGATTACTCTTTGTAGTTGATGCTATTGAGTGAACCATTGAATTATTGTTTATGTTCAGATTGTTATACAGCATTATTCCATCTCTGATCATGATCCATATGATGTCTTGTGAGTAGTTTGTTTTGTTCTTGAGGACATGGGAGAAGTCATGTTGTTAGTAGTGGAATTGTGTTGAGAAATATTCAATAGTTTGATATTTAAGTTGTGGTGTACTTCTTCTAGTGGTGTCATGTGAACGTCGACTACATGGCACTTCATCTATGTGGGCCTAGGGGAATGCATTGTGTATTTGGCTACTAATCGTAGGGGTTGCCGGAGTGACAGAAACCTGAACCCCCATTGGGAAACCATTGCACAAGGGACGTAAGCGTCTTAGAGTTTAAAGTTGTGGTTAGGTTTCTACCTTAATTACTTTCTTGTACTTACGGATGTTTGCAAGGGGTATAATCACAAGTATGTATTAGTCCTAGGAAGGTCGGTACATTAGCACAGGTTCACCCACACAACACTTAGCAAGCTAAAGAAGATTAATCAACTATATGAAGCGAAAGCACTTGACAGTCTTCCCATGTGTCCTCGAGAACGTTTGGTCATCTTAAGTAATACAACTGACTTGTCCTTTGCTGCATAAAGGATTGGGCCACTTGCTGCATTTATTCTAATTGTCTTTTATTTACTCATACTTTATTTGCTTGCTTTATCAAAAAAACCCTAAAAATCCGTTTGCTAAGTATTTGCAGAGAATTCCTGATCCATACCACTAGCCAGCACCTTCTGCTCCTCGTTGGGTTTGACACTCTTACTTATCGAAAATACTGCGATACACCCCCTATACTTGTGGGTCATCAGACCTTTAGTTCGTTCAGCTTAAAATATGTTGATATTATTGCCACACAATATATCTTCATAGCATTAGCCCACTTTGAACCACACCTAGTTTGATAACAAACTACTTAACACAAATGCCCTCCTTTGCTGCTACTATAGCAGTTATATACTTAGCCTTTTGTTGTAGTATCCGTCACAATGTCTCAACTTTGGAACTCATCCAAATCCATCATGGAACATCCTTTCCATTACATTGTGCCACCCATAGTCTAAATTGAGATAAATTTAATTTGTATCTTGTGACAAAAATAGTATCAATGTAACACTTTACAATGAACTACCTTTAACTATTTGTCACTTATACATGATATATTCTTAGTTCTTCCAAAGTTCATAAGAATATATTTACTATTGTCCAATGATCATCTTATGAATCATTCTGGTATGTGCTCATAACATTTAGAGCATAGGACATTTTGGATATATAAATATCATGGTATAATCAATCAAAATCTTCATGTAATTTTACTCACCAAGTGTTGAAACGCTTGAATCTTGATACAATTCTTTCCATGCAGCAAGAACCTTTCTTATTGTTTCCATATTGAACCCTTTCAATATCTCATATATGTATGTCTGGCACAACCATATTAGCGCCTTAATCTATCCATATGGATATTCATGCCAAATATTCTGGGTTTGCCCAAGTCTTTCATCGAAATCTTATTTTAATGAAATTCTTAACTTGTGTCAATACAAGATACATCATCTCCAATCCACAATATGTCCTCTGCATAATGTATTAGAAATATGTCTCAGTGCTCCCACTTAATTTCTTGCAATGCAAGCATCTTCATCATCTCCGGTGAATTTAAACTCTTTTAACAATTTCATCATGGTGAAGATTCCGACTCCGCTATGCTTAGTTCAACTATTGAAGTTTGCATGCCCTTTTAGCACCCTTTGAATTAACAAAACCCTTCGGACCGTGTCTTGTACACGTCCTAGGTAACCATTCTATTAGAAGAACATTGTTTTGTTTGTTCAACTACCATACATCAAATTATATGTAGTGGTTGCTACATTAATCCGTCAAGACTAAATATCACTATGAAAGATCAAATCTTGTCATTGTCAACTCCTTGAACATTGTCGTAAACTTCTTTCCAACATGTCGACTATTTCATAGATGTTAAACATCCATGTCTTATTTCTTTATAGATCCAAACACGACCGATAGGCTTCACGCCTTTCCGGAGGGTCTTCCAAGTTCAGAAACTTGATTTCTCTTGTATGGATACTATCACGGATTCTATGACTTCTAGTCATTTTATGGAGGCAGGGCCCATCATCGCTTCTTTGCATGTAGTCGGTTCATCATTATGAAAACAATAACGACTTGCTTATCAAATCACACTATTTGATTCTTACCGATCCACACTGTTCAATAGGAACTCTAATCTCCGAGATCACACCCTTTGTAATCACGAGAGCCATGAGCATTTTGGCCGCCACCAGGACACTTTCCGGCGCTGCGCTACTTAGCACATTTGGCTAAGGTTCAACAACCTTATCAAAGTTCTATTGTCCTCCCACTTAACTTTTCGCGAAAAATTCCTTCTCAAGAAACTTGACGTTCCAAGTAACAAACTCTTTTGTCCTCGGTGTTATGGAGAAATTCCGAACAAATTCTTTGGGATAACCTATAAAGACGTGCTTATCTGACTTTGGTTGTAAACATTTTACTTATGCATAGCATACCAAAATTTAAGAAAAGACAATTCGGGTTTTATCCCAAACCATAACTTATATGGTGTCATTTCAGCGGATCATGATGGTGCTCTTTTCAGTGTAAAAGTGGTCGTCTCTAAAGCATCAATCCTTAAAAACATAATGGCAGTTTTATAAATGACACCTTTGATCTTACAATGTCAAACATGGTTTGGTTTCATCTCTCGAATATGGCATACTTCTATGGTTTATCGGAAAACACAAATCATGAAACAATTCCTCAAATCTTAGGTGTTTTTGCTAAACACGTAACTCAAATATCTTCCTTTATGATCGAATCATAAACTCTTTATTTTCTTGTTACAATGATTTTCCACTTCATCTTGAAAGTCTTTGAACAATTTTCAAATGTTTCATACTTCTTCCTTATTAAGTAAATATATAGATATATTCACTCAAATTTCTGGAGAAAGTATATGAAGCAAAAAGATCCATCGCATATGGCTACACATAATGGACTATGCACATCAACATGCACAATTTCCAATAAGCTAGTCATCCATTCCTCTTTGGCCTATGAACAGAGTTTCAATTATCTCGAGGAAAGTCTCACAAGCGTCAATTGATCAAAATTAGAGACTCCAAAAATCCATCAACATGGATTTTCTTCATGTTTTCTTTCCAATATAATTTAAACAGCGATATCACTTCATAAGTGATCTTTCAATCATTTGTCTTGCGACATTTTAGCAATAGTGTTTATGGATGTGATTTCTCCCACTAGACTTGTAAAAGTTCATCCATCCTTTATGGAATACGGTAATTATTTGAACAACCATTGTTCTTGTAATACTGGAACAAAATAACAATTATTAAAACAAATCTTGAAGACTAGGTTTGACGACAATGAAAAACACAATAACACTTTATTTGTTTTCGATGAACATCATCACTTATTCTCTTGCTAGTTACTTAGGCCATTGTAGTTGATGAATTGCGTTGTCCTGTATGACACTTTATACCAACCAATTCGGTATCCAATACCGGTATCCAATAACTCAGAACCACATTGTACAACAAGTAAGGAATACAGCCATAACATATATATCTTCTATATACCTAAGTTGGACATCTCCAACCTTTTCTTTTCTGCCAAATATTTTATAGATTCTCTTTTAGCAATTCCTTTTCCTTTAAAAGAATCTATCAACATCAATAGTGGTGTCATTCACATGACACATAGTACAAAGCGTATATAGTCAAATACTAATACCTTTGGACTTGCACTTTGAAGTGGATCACCATCATCAAATGTTTGGTGTTCTTTCAAAAATCCATTCTTTAATAATCTATCAGTGTAGTAAACATTTTACTTACATCTTCTATTCATCCTTATCATGACAACTTTCATGATCAAGCTACTATAGCCTATAAGGAAGAATCGCGAGTATAATGTTAGTTCCCAAAACCTTTTTGGGAGATCCAGATGCTTAGCATCTCCATCCTTCATAAATTCTCATACAATATGAGAACATGTATTTTGCTAAATTATACTCTATCATAATGCAACCAAAAACATTGTTTCAGGTATCACAATATCTTTCACACATGATGGTTTCTGAAACAATTTTCAGCTCCAATATAATCTTGATATTAAAATAACTTTTGAATATCAATAATCATGGAGGCAAACATGATACTTTAGATACTAACATTGGAATTCTTACTCTTGATTTAATACTTCTTATTAAACTTTATGGAGTAAATAGAGTTTGCTGAAAGTTTGCAATAGGACTTATAAACTTTAAATTGACATTCAAAACAATACGATACCAGTTCGTAAAGTAAATATCCAGAATTCTATAGTTCTATTATCTCAATTAAAACTAAGCATAAGGTAGTGAACAACAACAAATTATGCAAATTCACTTCGATTTATTTTATGACAAATTGAGTTCTACTAATCCACATTAGAAATAAACTCCCACTCAAAAACGACATCGCTCGTGTCCTTTTGGTGATTACATGAACCAAATCCACTACACTAAGTCCAATCATCACGTGAGTTGATGTAGCTTCAAAGGCGAGCATCTATATGGGCATCATATCAACTATATGACTCATGCTTAACCTTTCGGTCCGTGTTCCGAGGCCATGTCTGTACATGCTAGGATCGCCAAGTAAGAACCTTAGTATTCGCGTGTGTAAAACTGTCTTACACCCGTTCATATGAAAGCGTAGATTCAGTACACCCGATCATCACGTGATGTCTCGAAACACGATCCACAGAATGGTGCATACTTAAGGAAGAACACATTTTTATCTTGATATCTAAATGAGGGATCATCTTACAATGCTACAGAAAGCGCCAAACTAGCAGTATAAGATGCTAACATCTAATGTGTAAAGTGAGATGATATGGTCCATGCATTTGATCTCTATCATTTGCATCGTGGTATGATCTCTATCATTCCTTTGTGTGTAAGGCCAAGGTCTATGGAACTTATACGTTAAGTGTGTTGTAAGAGTATCTATCATACATCTACTTACAGCAATACCATATCAAGACACTAGCCCAGCAACGATCTAAACTAGACGCCTCTAATTTATCAATTGCAAGTTTTACGTGGCTTAGGGCTTTCAGAGATAGAACCGTTCTTACCTACGAACATGAACCACAACGAGGATAACCAAGTTATTAGCAACTCGTTGTAAATAAGATGTTGACTATAGTAGGAGAGACAGACACCCGCCAGCCACTTATGCAAAACAAATTGCATGTCAGTCGTGGAACCGGTCTCATGTACGATGACATCTAAGGTTGGTCCGGGCCGCTTCATCCCACTATGCCACCAATATCCAAAATACATAGAAGATGCAATAACATGATCATCATCGCCCACATATAAACACATGTGTACTACCCGTGCAAAGCACCTACGCATAGATCAGGCTCTGATACCACTGTTGGGTCCGCAGCATAGAAAACAAAAAAATTCCTATGATGAGAACTACACGCCAAGATCTATCTACTAGGTACAGAGCAACGGGTGGACATACATCCATCGAGAACTTACCCTCGAAGACAATGAGTTTTGTTAACGAGTAGGAACTCATGGTTGATGTAGTCGTACACTTGCCAATCTCAAGATCGTGAGGAAGTCCGAGTGCCACAACTCAGCAGCGCATCCGTACTCGCACACACGTTCAAGCCACCGAACAACCTCCACCTCCTCGCTCCAGCGATCCAGCGGAAGCAGCAACTCCTTCCAGACGAAATGCCACCGGGAACATGTATCTCGCTAATCCGAGACCATGGGGAAATAATTCTAGAGGGAGAGAGAGATCCTTCATAAGAAGGTGTGAGGAAGAAGGAGGGAGAGGGTGGCCTTTTATAGGAGGAGGGGGGTGCCCCTCTCTCCATGACCGGCACATGGGGGGGTGACTCCTCACCTCCCCCATTCATGTGGTGGTAACCCCTCCACATTAAAATGCCTCTTCACATTCCTTTTTCAAGTCCCCACTTTAAATGTATTAAAATTCTCCAAGTTTAATGCTCTCTCATTTAATAAAACTCTTTTATTAAATTTATTCAGAATTTTGTTAATTACTTTAATTAACAAACATTCACATATAACCCCTTGCAATATTTCAATATCACATGCAAAACCACTTTCTGTAATTTCACCCGAAACAATATCCGGTTTCTATCGAAACAATTCCTGCGCTTTGCAATTCTTTCATCTGAAACATATGTGCTCCAAAATGGTGTTTGGTAACTCTTAAGTGTGTCACCCTACGGTTCGCGAATAATGCAGACAAGATTGAGACTCCTCTCAGATCAATAGTCAGAAGCAGGACCTAGAGATCCATACCGACTCCTGCATATTCAACGATGACTTCTGTGATCGTGAGAACCTTTAACGCTTGTAATTTAATCCCTTTGTCTCATGATATAATACATGTCCGAGATTCGATCATCGGTATCCAAATACCTAGTTTGATCTCGTTACCAACATGCACTCTTTGCTCGTTTCCGTGATATAACATTCTAGTGATCACATCACTTGCTTGCAAGCTATCTCAATGTGATATCACCGAGAGGGCCCAGAGTATATCTATCCGTCATCAGGATTGACAAATTCCACTCTTGATCCATGAGCCTCAACATAACACCTTTGTAGCACTGAACCCATCTTTATAGTCACCCTGTTACGGTGTGATGTTTGATGTTATCAAGATACTCTTCCGGTGTTAGCAATTAACATGATCTCATGGTCTAAGGATAAAGATTACTTCGTATAATGTTATAGCAATATAAACATAATGACTTGATCGTAATGCTATACTTCGGATGAATGTTCATCACATCATTTCACAAATGTTGTGACATTGTTATTAACAATATCCAATGTCCATGATCAGGAAATCATGATCATCTTGTTAATCAACAAGCTAGTCTATAAGAGAGACATAACTAGGAACCCTTTTTGTTTATTAAACACACATGTAGTGACATTTACGATCAATACAATTATAGCATGCAAAATAAACATTTATCATAAACATGGAATAAGATAATAACCATTTTATTATTGCCTCTCGGGCATATTCCCTTCAATTTTTCCCATTAATTTGGTGATGTGATATTTTGTTTGGCGACTCGGCGTTCAAGCTATTTTTAAAAAAACTTTGGGTGTCGCAAATCTGGATTCACTTTTCTGAATCCTCTAACTTTCGAATGTGCATCCCAAACTTTGGAAAGTTGCCACAAATAGGGTTTTCTGAATGTGTCTCTAAACTTTCTATGCCAATGGATGTGGATTTCCCAAAACATGTAATTTAGGAAAGTTGCGAGGATAGGTAGAATATGCTTGATTTTTTTGTTACTAGGAAAAATGCCCGTGCGTTGTGCCGGGAGAAAAAAAGGCTTTGAAAAGAAAGACGTGTATTTTTATTGAAAAAAATCAGACCCCGAAGAATTTAACTACTTAGAAACTGATTTTGTTAATAGCACAAAGCGAATTTTTTCATTTAAATTCACCTAGAATTTCTAGTACAACAGAAGATGAACATTCGTCAAGCTCCTTGACAAAAAGTGAGAATAAACCTGCTACCAGGATACTTCAACGGTTGTCGCACTTCAAGTCTAGGGGGCTGCGACATGTCGTTGTCATCCTCAATTTGCTTCAAGTATAGCAAACTTTCACCGATCGCCGTCTTTGGAGGTGATAACTTTCGTAGGTCGGCGCTCTTCCTCCTCTACGGCATGTGAAAAGATGGAAGCCAATTTCCCCTTTTATGATTTTTCCCGTTAATTTGGTGCTATGATATTTTGTTTGGCGACCGGCGCTCAAGCTATTTTTTAAAGAACTTTGGGTGTCACAAATCTGTGTTTCACTTTTCTGAATCCTCTAACTTTCGAATGTGCATCCCAAACTTTGGAAAGTTGCCACAAATAGGGTTTTCTGAATGTGTCTCTAAACTTTCTATGCCAATGGATGTGGATTTCCCGAAACATGTAATTTAGGAAAGTTGCGAAGATTGGTAGAATATGCTTGATTTTTTTGTTACTAGGAAAAATACCCGTGCGTTGCACCGGAAGGAAAAAGGCTTTGAAACGAAAGACGTGTATTTTTATTGAAAAAGAATCAGATCCAGAAGAATTTCACTACTCAGAAACTGATTTTGTTAACAGCACAAAGTGAATTTTTTCATTTAAATTCACCTAGAATTTCTAGTACAACAGAAGATGAACATTCGTCAAGCTCCTCGACAAAAAGTGGGAGTAAACCTGCTACCAGGCTACTTCAACGGTTGTCGCACTTCAAGTCTAGGGGGCTACGCCATGTCGTGGTCATCCTCAATCTACTTCAACTATAGCAAACTTTCACCGATCCCCGTCTTTGGAGGTGCATAACTTGTCGTAGGTCAGTGCTCTTCCTCCTCTACGCCATGTGAAAAGATGGAAGCCGATTTCTCCTTTTATGATTTTTCCCATTAATTTGGTGATATGATATTTTGTTTAGCGACCGGCGCTCAAGCTATTTAAAAAAAAATTTGGGTGTCACAAATCTGTGATTCGCTTTTCTGAATCCTCTAACTTTCGAATGTGCATCCCAAACTTTGGAAAGTTGCCACAAATAGGGTTTCCTGAATGTGTCTCTAAACTTTCAGTGCCAATGGATATGATTTCCAAAAACATGTAATTTAGAAAAGTTGCGAGATAGGTAGAATTTTTGCTTGATTTTTTGTTATAAGCGTCCACTACAATAGCACAGGCGGGCCTGGCGGTTATGAGCGGCGAAGCACACAGTAGCCGCCGTGCTCGCGCTTAGGGGGCAATAAAAGGCCGTCAGGGATATCTGCATCTCAACACATACTAACCCATTGTGCGATCTATTCCGTGGCACCAGACGGGATACTCCTCGGTAGATGACATAATACGACGCAATTTTAATGATGTGTCAGCTATTGGATGACTCAATATTTTATCATGCTTTGTACACCTTGAGCGCTACAGAAAGTTATTTACAATAATAATATAATATATCAGATTTCTAATTCCATTCAAATCGAAAACTTCAGTTTATTAAGATAAAAAAGTTATTCATTATATCACGTTACACGGGATTTGAGCCCCTCTATATTTATGACATTGAAGATAGTTTCTACTGAAAACATAGAAGGTCTTGAGCCTCTATCTATTCATTACATTGGAGATAGATTCTTCTAATAACATAGAAGGTCTTGAGCTCTCTTTATTCAGCGGGACTACCTCCAAAAAAGGAAAACTACACGTAATTACGGAAAATATCCTATATACTACCGGAGTCCTTGAGCATCTCTCTCTTACGTGCGACATTAACATCACGTAAGGGCTGAAGGATCTATATGCCATCCTACGTTCGCCAACACCGTCACAGCGGATCTACACGCTGTCGTGCACATGCCATACGCTTACTACCTCACTTGGAACTGAAAGACAAATAACCGAGTTGATTAAGAGAAGGAAAAATAAAAAGGCTGATCTAAAAAACAAGCGGAGAAGAGATGTGTAGAGGACAATGAACAAACCGCATTATATTTTAGTACTACCATAATAATAAGAAATATAGATCATATCACAACATTGTGCCAGGATTATGATGGTAGTAACTAAACTCGCATCATGCACGACAATTCTTAGATTAGATCATAATACTGTATATGCAAGGTCAGAGGCCTTAGCCGTTTCCATGTTCGTCCATTTGTTAGTTTGACCTGGCCCTAGATTGGTGATGTGTTGAGCCTGGATCAATTAACATGAAACAGTCTTGAAGCCACGGTTAAGAAAATAGAACGCTGCTGCTGCTGACAGAAGGCAACAATCAGTCCCCTACTAGTTCCCCCAGGGGAAAAAAGGCAGTCTCATAGTACATGGCAGGGGTCTGACGCGCAAGGTGACAGCTCAACAATTTTATTTGTTTTATATTAATAATTGCAACAGTTCATCATTAGTTTATCCCACGTCTTTTATTCTCCAGCCTGCCTAAACCCTTCTTCTTCATCTGCAGTTTCCACACGGTCTATTCCTCCCTGTCCCCCGGCTCCATTAAATCGCGTATCATTCCATTCAAACCCCCTCCTTGCAGGACATCTGTCCCTCGTACCTCCCTGCCCCCGGCTCCATTGATATTGCTCAATCCTCGTGGCGACTCCTGCCGCCTGAAGGTTTGGAGGACCCCATAACCATCGCCCTCTGGGTTGCACGGCGCAGTTTACCATACGGGGCCGCCGGAGACCGGAGATCCGGAGGTTTTCATCTCCCTTCCTTCGTCGGTGAGTGCGAATTATTTCTCTCTATGCTGAATTTGACAGCCCATGCGTGGCTCCAGTTTCTATTATCATGACGTTTGTCCGCGGACTTAGCTTTCTTGCGATCCAAATGACCGGTAATGCTGTAAGGATCGATTATTCTCATTTTATTGCCTTTCCGGAAGCCGAATGTATCATTGAATCGATCAATTTGTTGATGCATGCCTCATGTCTGTGCCATTTGAGTCGGTGTTTCTTTGTGGTCTGTAGAGAGTTAGGAACCAGTTCGTAGTGGTCGAGATCACGAACGTGAATTCAGAAGGAAAGCCATATAGTTCAAAGACGTGCTTGCCATCTCAAAAGGAATTTTCCAAATGTTTTTTATCCAGGTTTTGGATTGATCTCCATTTGGACCAAGGATCAATCTTCTTCTGTTGAAATATTTATTTTCGCAGATAATATATATTTAGGCACTCTGTAGCAACTGCATTTTAAAAAGCAATACACGCGGTTATACGGCCAGCGCTGTGCTGTTCAAACTAAAACAAACCATCATGCCCGGTCTCCTCTGCTTCAAAGATTATAATATCAGGCTGGCGTGGCATTTTACTGAACCATTGCTAAACTACACTACTCCCTCCGATCCAAATTAATTGACTCAGATTTGTTTAGGTTCGAATGTATCTAGGCATGTTTTAGCATTAAATACATCCGAATCTAGACAAATCGAAGTCAATTAATTTGGATCGGAGGGAGTAGTACTATTATGTCCAACTCATTGATAACGATGTTGGATGACAATGTCCAATGTGCTAGTTTTATTTGACCTCTCTGAAGGAAAGAGTAGATCTTGATTGTGAAAAGGTTGTTGAAGCACTCTTGACCAGTGGTGGTCTACTGTTCCATCGCGGAAACTAGACAAACCGTGAATGCGTACGTTTATTCCCAACATTCTGGTCTCGTACGGTCAAATTATGGCTTTTTGTTGATTATTACAGGGCAACTGGGCAAGGCGCCATCGATCCTAATACCGGAGTCCGGGAGTGTTTGTTCGATCGGCCGGCGGTGGCAATATGGCATCGTCTCGTCCGTACCGGTTCCCCGCTGTGTGCGAGGACGAGCCCGCGAGACGAAGCAGCGCTAGGCAGTCGTGCGGGACGTGCGGCGCGTCGGCGGTGGCGAACTGCGTGGCTCTGTGCTGCTGCCCGTGCGCCGTGGTGAGCTGCTTCACGCTGGCGCTCGTCAAGGCCCCTTACGTGGCGAGCCGACGGTGGGTCAGGGTCGCCAAGACGCGGCGGGTCAGGGCCGCGCGCGTCCGGAACCTGGATGACCAGATAGACCACGCGGATGGGCTCGGTGGCGGCCAGTGCGATGGCACCGAGCGGGCGAGCAAGGAGTACTGGGGCGAGCCGGGCCGGGACGCCGCCTCGGGGTGGTGGGGCAGCACGAACGATGCGAGTGTGGCCGGGGAGGGCAGGATGAGGGCGAGCGTGACGGAGAAGGCGTGGATGGAAATGTACGAGGTCGGCCACTGGGGGTTCGGACGGCTGTCCTTCTCTGTGGCCGGAGAAGCCGGGACGACGAAGGTGGTCAGAGGTGATCCGGAGGAGGATGACGGTGCACATGTTGGTACTGGTCGGTGACCCAGACTTTTTGTGGTTTGAGGGATGATGAAATGGACAATGCTTCTTGATGATAGGCGAGCTGTGATTTTTTTTTTTTGCGGGGAAGGCGAGCTGCGATGTTTGTGTGCATGTAAAAAAAAGATGAAGGGGGTGTGACTTGGCGCACGGATTCTTGTGAAATTATGTTTATTAGCTTTTACAAAATAAAACTGAGTCTCAAAGTAATCAAGATGTTAGAGATGAATTTGTATTAGGTAATTCACTATTCACAAAGCTGAATTTGAAAACAATAATATTGACATACCAAGACAACAAATATTAGTAAAGGAAATATAATAAAGGCAGACCCAATAACAAATAAAAATTACAATAAAGCACGCGAAACCGCGAATAGAGTAGCAACCGTTTATATACGGTTAAGGGAAATAGAGGAGTATATTCCAAAAACTAACACGGTATGGGTCTATCAAAAGCAACAAACAACTCAACCGAAGAAGATATTGCATGACTGGAATCACAAATAGTGGAGTCAACATGTAATTATACATAGATTAATCTAACCTACTAAACATCAATGATGATGACACATGGCGTGTCTAAAAGCCAAAAAATAACTGAATCTCATTTCGTCAAAACTTCCATTATTGCTTGGTAGCGTCGTGCCCTCCAGTGGCGGAGCCAGAACTTTAATCCTGTGTAGTCAGTTTGAAATTGTGCGGTCAAATCCATGTATTTGTGTGATTTTTCATCAATTTGTTTCTGTATTTTTCAGCTTGTATTGCTAAAAAACTGTGTACTCAATTGACTACACAGTTTGTATGTGGCTCCGCCACCGGTGCCCTCCACTTTGACTAAGGGCTCAATCCCATTTTCCATTTACTGAGCGATCTCTGCTGGTCACATGCCCCTGGGATACTGGCGGACCCGGGGAGACCAGGGTCCCTACGATTCAATCAAGAATGGGCCACATCATCACCCTTCCTCACCGAGGAGGGTGTGGGGACCTACAAGATATACATTTTCAGGATGCTAAAGCACAAGCACCCCGGCAATGACACTGTCAAGGCCACGTCCATCATCAGCTCCTTCGTCTACAACATATGCGAGAATACTCTTGGATAAGTGCCAGCCAGCTCTCGGCTACAAGCCAAGCACTTGGCGGGGAGCCCTCACTGCCCCGCCAACATGAAGGCCTCGGGGATGGGACATCATCTGTGACGCATACTCCTGACCCCGAGACGGGGGTGTCATACACCGCACCACCTAGGGCACGTTTCCTGCCCCGCCAACACGTTCTCCGTGGACGGCGCATGCGGGATGTGACGGGGCAAACCTTGCCATCCATGCAAGCTGGCAGACAACGATCCGCTGCCATGGCCCTGCCATGTGCCGAGGCGAGTGCCACGCACACCGGCATGAGCCACACCATGATCGGCGTCTGACGCTTCTTAGGATGCATGGAGTTTAGTCCTTGTTTAGCCTTTGAGGTAACCCCTTGTCTACATAAAAGGAGGCCCAAGGCTACCGTAAAAATGGTTTAGATTATGTTCGGTTGGACCCTAGGAAGAGCTCATAGTTAGCTAGTTCACCATGCAGAGAAAGAGAGATAAAGAAAGAGCTACCGCCCCGGCAACCAAAACTCATCTTGTAACTTCCGTGTGATCCACCATATATAATTAGAGAAGTAAGGTGTAGGGTTTTAGCCTCGTGGTGGCCTGAACCTAGGTAAAAAAGATCGTGTGTGTTCGTGCTGAGTTTGTATGGATTGTGTTGCGCCCTATGCCGAACCTAGGGGGCGCCCTTGTTGTATGGATGCATCCGCGACACACGACTTCTAGATGGTCGAATCCATACAATGAGCCCAGTTTACAAATAGCAGAATCTAAGATTAATCTTACATTTTATTGTCTTGACATGATTGGTGCAACCAAATTCAACATTACAAAGATCCATTTTTTGCTATATCTAACAACACTTCACTATATTGGCACTATAGGAATGACGCGAGGTGCCGCCAGCCAGCCGCCCTCGGCACAGGCCAGAATATCATTGGCGTAGCCTGTGCTGATGGCTGTCGTCGGCATACCTCCCTGTCGACACACGGCATGTTGTCATCAACGTAGCCTTGCCTTTGGAAAAGTACGTGAGACGATGACACGGTACAGCTGTTTGGCCTGCAGGTGGGCCTCGTGAGGCCACTAACGCCCGTTTGGCCTGGAGGTGGCCTAAGCCAAGGCCAAGGCTGTCGGCATTGCAGGTGGACCCAGCAGGACACGCGGTACCTGGAGGGGTGCTATGCTAACGGCATTGCCGTCAGCCTAGCCTGGCACCTATGCCGAGGGCAATGCCGTTAGCATATACCCTATCATATAGCACATATGCACCATCTATGCCGATGACAATGCTCTCAGCAAGGTGTTGCCAGGATTTTTTTTGCTTTGCTGCTGATTTCCATTTGAAACAGTAACAGTAATCAGAGAATAATCATAGTAAAAATCACCGAAAATCATACATAACAAGACCATACGAATATCATCATCATACATACGAAGGTCATCATCATACATAGCAAGATCATCAAGGGCATACATAGCAAGATCATCCAAACTACATACGATAGCCCTACATCTAGCTCTAGTACGAGAACCCGAGATCTCCCGGCTCGAGAACATGCGACCGATATTAGGCCAGCGGGGAAGTAGAACCACCAATGGAAGCACTAGGATAAGCATCAAGAGAAGCACCAGGAGAATGACGGCTAATATGAAGCGGTGTGGTATCGCCCGACGAACAAGGAGAAGCATCAGGAGCACGACAATTGTAGCTAGTTTCGAAATAAGTGTATCATACCCACAGAGAGCTATTTGGTTAAGGTCTTTATCCCCCTCGTTACTATTTACTGGAGAGTACTTGTAAGTTATCTTTAATTCCAAGTAAAGGGTGTATAAAGAGTGTGTTTAATGAGTGCTAAAGCAAACAAGAACAAAGTAAATAACAAAAGTAAACTAAAACAAGAGAGTGTCTATGAAGTGTTGTGTAATATAGTTGAGGGGTTCTCAAGGAGTGTAGGATTCACCACTAGCATGATACCATTAATCATAATTAATATAATATACTTCTTGTGTCATGATATGTGTGGAGAGAACTTCATAATAATATGTTCACTACAAGGCTCATAGGAAGCCACTTTGTTGAGCCAAGAATGAGGTCACCTCTAAATAACCACCGTGATGTCTGAGAGAAATCAACCATACAGACCATCGCAATTAAGGGTCTCCCCGTGGATATCATAATTAGCTTAGGGAGTCTCTTTTTATCCTTCTTTGACCGTGTAGGTTGCAAGCCGACGCCAATTTGTCACTAAGCTATTTCGGGCATGCTCCCAAACATGTCCAAAGGATTTCTCCCCCCTTTAGTCCCGAAAGCAAATGATATGTGGCCGACTACACATACCATCTAAAGAGAGAGATCAACCACAAATCATAAATCTATCATAGACCGGCTAGTCATACGGACACAGGCATAGATCATCTTTATTGCAATGTCATAATAGTTCTAGGGTTTCACCATCTCTCTCCAAGAAAAATGCAACTACTCATACATGAAGGAGATCAACATCATGGCAATTGTATGGATACAATATGAAGGTACAATTGAATACAAGTGAAAATCCACAATAGAGATTGGACTACAACAAAGTAAACAAAGGGGAGATGTTGATGAAGATAGTGATGAAGATCGATGCGTAGCCCTTCAAGATGCAAGTCTCCTATCTCCCTTGATTGGTATGGTGGTACAGATCTTGTGGGTGGCGGCTATGGAGGCGGCAAGGCTCCGCCCCTTTGGCGTATGTGGACTCTTCTCCTTGTTCTAGGGTTTCCCCTCTTTAAATAAGCATCTAGAGGTCGGTTTTGTGAACCGACAGAGTTAGGGGCTGAATATGCCCATTGGGCCTTCACAAATGTTGTTCCATTTGACGAAACGAAACCGTTAGAGGGTAGTCGCAATTTCTTCCAACGGACTCCGATTGAGGTGTTATTTGGCTCGTTGGATTCGTATGGATGAGGGCTGCAACACCATGGCCTTGGATCTTCATTTGGAGTTGATGGAGAAATCCACATTTTCCTCCCCTCAAATGGCTAAGTCTGGTGCTTGCAACTCCTCCATATTGAATCATCTTGGCTTCCTTTATCCATGATTGTTCATAGCACCTACACACAAATCTAAGACAAGAAAAGGGTAATAAAATCCTAATAAAACTACTAATGTGCAAAGTCCATGTGGAAATGAATGAGAACAAGTAATCGTACATAATATGCATAGTTGTAGATAGATGTAGCACGTAATGAGTGACAATATGTATAATTTATATACTTACATATGATTCAATTTTGGATTCATCAATGAGCTACACCCAATATAAACATCATGACCCGATCATGTCACAAAGTTCAAGTTACGATGATTAGAAAAGAACTAGTGTCCTCGTTCTCAAACAGTGAGGCCATATCAATCACTGTCACCCGGGAATACTTAGATAGCATCAAACGTCACTCGGTTAAACGGTGATCATAAAGATGTGTTCAGCTATTTGAAGGGACATGTAGAGGCATTATGTGTCAAGAGCGGGATTTGTCCATCGGCGTGACGGAAAGATACTCGAGGGCCCACTCGAATAAGTTATATCCAATAGTTGCGCAACATGTGATTTGATCACGGGAGATATCACTTATTGGAACGAGTTAAAAATCATTTGTAGGTAACGAGATTGAACACGAAATGGTGATGTCATTGGTCGAATCTCGGACAATGCAAGTATTGAAGAGACAAAGCGAATATGACACGGTTCAAACGATGAAAGATTCATGGAATGCACAGGGGTCATCATGGGCAATCCAGGTCCCGCTGATGATCATTGGCACGAGAGGGGTATCGACCATGTCTAGAGTGTTCTCGAACCATGGGGTATCACACTTAAAGGCTTGATGATGCTTAGAGATCGTTTTGGTATTATCGGAATCACCGAAGAATAGAGAGAGAAAACCGGAAGGATTTCGGTAAGTCCGGAGGATGTCCGGAGTGGGTGGAAGGAGTTCCATTGAATAATATGTAAGTAAATGTTAAATACTAATTTAATCATTTATTTATAATTATTTAATAACAAAAAGAATTAAAATGTCAAATTCACTATTAGGCCAAAATTCCTAAGGGAAAAAGGGCCATGAGGAAAAAGACCAAAAGGGAGAAAGGGAGGAGGGGTTGCATGGGCCCCATGCACCCGCTGGCTGGGCCCATGGGGGCCTTGGCCGGCCGGCCACCCCCCTCTCCTCTCCCTTAGTTTAGTCCGACATGGCTAAGCTAATTAGTTATGTGGTGATTTTCCCCTATATAAAGAGTGGTATTTTGATAAAATAAATACACTAATAATTAATAAAGGTTCCCTCTCATTTGGGAAGACCTCTGTTTGATTCTCAGTGCAGCCCTGCTGTTGCGGCGACCCCGGCTAGGGCAGCTCCCGGCCACCGCAGACGTCGAGCGACAACGGCGACATGACCCAGGACACCGACTACACGCGTTCTATCGCCACTTTGGCATATAAACGGTGTCGGGCATCGGCGGCGGCATGGGCATTAGTTGGATTTAGGTTTTTAAAAGTTTTTCTTAGCCTACTACTGTCAAAATTCGGGTATATGTCCGAATTTGATATAATATATACAAACTCGCCTATAATTTAATAAAATCGCCTTTGTTCGTTTAAATTTCGTGTGTTTGATTGAATTTTTGCCAAATGCAGAAACTCGGCCTGGAAACGCAAGTGGAAAACTAGACGTTCACATACCGAATGTTACGCGCTAAATAGCGCCGGAATTAGGCATGAAAACGCTGAACGAGTGAAGATGCTCTTATGCAAGGAAAATAGCGGAAACTAATCATAAAGTTGATGCAGGAGTCCGAAGCCCCAACGCAAGCCTCTAATTCCAAACGCTTGATATCCAACTGATTGAGTCTGATTTTTATGCGGCGCTCACAACACGTACATGCACCCACCCCTATGAACACACACACCCCTATCTCTATGAGCACCTCCGAAATACTGAGTCGACAGATCGGGTCTTGAGATTGACAAAGTCACCACGGACGCCTGCTGTCGACGGGAACATCGCCTCCCACTGAAAGAATATTCCGCCTTTTATGCAACACACGGTGTTAAAACCTAGGGTTTGAACTCTAGTGGGCTAGAGGTACAATCACCCTCGTAGCCACCCAACCACAGGTTGATTTGCAGATACACTCCTTTTACAAAACTAAAACATCTTATATTTTAAAACGGAGGTACCGCAAGGGCCGGGAACAAAATTCTAGCGCCCTTAATGGACAAATCGAGGGAAACCCTTTTCTTAAGTAAAAAAAAACTTTATTGACGCACAAACAACCTACGGTACAAGACCGCACTAGGCGCTACCACTACCAGTATGTACAAACGTAACCGCGCTCCCGCTCCTTGTTCTCTCTCAAAAGAAAAAGAAAAAAAGGTCTCGCTCCTTCCATCCACGAGAGGACACTCAGTACTCTGCTTCCATTTCCTCCCATTCTGTTTTTGACCGAACCAAGCAGCATGGCCCAGTCAGGCACTCAGGGCAGACAGTCCCCTTGATCCTTAGTCCTTGCACCCAATTAAGTGTTTAATCCCTAGCAGCCTTGCCGTGGCATCCTATTGGAACGTGACGGGGTAGTAGTCATCGTAGGTGCACCTCCTTCTGGAGGACATGAGCCCCCCCAGCTTCTTTTTGCAGAGCTCGAACCTCGCCGGCCGGTCGTCGACACGCTGCACGGCCGCCGTTCTGCTCGGGATACCCAGCTGCCGCTCCAGCTCGGCGAACTCCTCGGGTCTCTGGATCACACGGTCGTAGCAGATGTACCTCCCGGCGGCTCTGTTGTCGGCCATCGCCTCGTACGCCCGGACGTGGGCCTCGGCGACGGTCTCAACGTTCACCGTTGCCAGGACGCCTTCGGCGAGCATGGCCCGAGATCCTGCAGACGTGCAAAAGAACCATGTGTGTATGTCAGTACGCTGAACTGCTCACGTTGTCTGGTCTTTGGTGCTCCCACGGTTTCAGGATCAAGTCTGGACCTTTGAGGTACGCGATGGAAGCGGTGGAGTTGCGTCGGCGGAATCCCGGTCCGGTGACCAGCGCAGGGCAGACGGTGACGAGCTTGAGGTCTCTTCCCCGGGCAGCCCTCCAGGCCGCCTTCTCCGCTGCCGTCTTGCCAAGTGCAGACCACAACTGAAAGAGATTCATACCACGAATCATTACAACATCAATTTTCAAAGTTTATTGCATCTGGATGTTGCAGATGTCAACTGGCCACCAACCTTATTGTCGCGGCAGAAGGTGTCGTCGCTCCAGCAGTTCTCGTCGATGATACTAGGACCCCGTCTGTCTCTGTCATGAGGGTAGCTCTGCCTCCACACGCATGCTAGCAAGGACGAGGTGAAGACGCACTTCCTCACCGACTCTGTCCTCACGCACGCTTCGATCACCCGCTCAGCAGCTTGGGCTTCCAAGGTCGCCATATGTTTCTGTCAGGAGAAAGATAGAAAATGAAAAAGGAAATTAAGTAAATATTGTCCACCAGACTAAACTGATGGCAGTTTGCTAGAATCCAGAAGATTATCAAACAACCCGTCGTTGCAGTTGGAACTTGGAAGACGGTTGTGCTGTCTTCACAGTTCACATCACTCGTTAGCGCATAACGGCAAAATGTCAACTGTAGGACACGTCATGGGCAAGGTGTACTTTTCTTTAGAAGAAATCTTAACTTTTTGTACCTAGTGCTTTACCTATCATTGCCTTTCTGCAACTAACAAGACACTGGCTCCTGAACAAAATTCTGTACTTCGAATTCTCATGTCAAAAGGGAAAAAAAAGATCCAAAGGTACACCGTACAGCACGCAGGCCAAAGCTCTATGATGGATCACGAGCACGTGTCGGCATCAGACTCTGCAAAAACGGGACACCTCTGTGATGCACATGTTGCCGCGTCTCCAGTAGAACCTCACAAGATAACGGCACTAGTGTCTAAAGGACCACGACGCAGGCTGTAGCTAGTGGGGTTATGTTTTTTTTTGGTTCTCCAAACCCAGTGTTCGTTGCAGGCATTGATACCGAAAACGACACAACTATATATGCTGCCCTCAATTTTCATAAAAGTCCGTTAGTGAATTCGTCGTTAATTGGTTCAGTTTAGCTGTTAGTACCTGATGTAACCAAGTTGTATTGTACCGTACCTGGACCTGGTCATTCAACCACACAGTATTTCTTCAAACCTTCACCAACCATTCAATAAGATCCGAATCTTTTTGATGTCTGGCTGCGTATTTGCGGCTCGAGTTAGATAGACCATACTACTTCCTTCTAGACTTCAATCAACCACTACATCTTGCTTACTTAGTCATTGCTATCTTGAGTACGTATTATCTGATCATGCTTACTTCAAGTGCAAGCTCATGGCACACATGTTTATTTTTCTTTCATCAATTCGCATATAACAAACTAACGAACGAAATACTTAAAAGAAAACAAGCTTTAATTTCTTGGACATGCCAGCTTGGAAGTTCTCCTCTTTTTTTTATTTGTCTCTCAGAGGGCATGGCAAAGGCAACAATTTATGAAGGTGGTAGCTGTGAGGAGTGGTGTGTTTCACTCACCGTGTAGCCGGACATGCCCCCGGGGTCCACAAAGGCCGAGGTGTGGAACACGCCAGCGCAGCCGTCGAACGCCCGGTGCAAGCTCTCGGGTTCCATTACGTTGGCCATCACCGTCCACACCCCGTCCCTGCCCTCCTCCCCGAACATCTCCATCTCCCTCAGCTTGTCCAGGTCCTCTGCCAACACAATAGAGACACAGGCATGTCAAATCCAAGATCCAGGTGTAAAATGTTCTATCGTTTGCCTTCAGCCGTTCAGTGCGGTCATACTAGTACTAGTAGTTTACGACGTGCAGCAGTTGAGGACTGCACACGTGCCGATGGTAAATTAGTTCTTTTAGCAGTTGTTTACTTCTGACAAGTTCCTGTAATTTTGTTTACAGAACTTGCTAGTGGCATGATAAGGATAAGAACAATAGATAGGATGCGATGTCAGGATCTCACGCATTCGTATTCAATTCTTCCGAAATAGACCGGCACCGTGCTAACCTTGCTCACCATGGACCATTCTTATTATATTCTTCCCAATCTCTTAGCTGCCCTAACCTTTGCTCACAGTTTCTAATCCGCTACACTAGTGCTGCACACAGCGTGCTAGCACTAAGGAAAATGGCTAATATACACAATGCATCGAGTTTTAGGTAAAAATCGTAAATATTGTAGCCATCAGTTGTTGAAGTTCGAAAACTGGCCCAATTAGCAAAGTGGTGGTAAGTTGGGATGAAACTAACACACTCTTGTTCTCCAAATGATCAACAAAAAAGGTACACCGTTCATTCCACAAGAATATGAAACCTCTGCAGCTTTGTTGAGCCAACCAAAGCAGAGTTGACCAAGTAGCAGATGGTTGATTGTGGATGGCGGCATATTAGACTAGAACGGTACCAATCATCCCTATTTGTAGTTGACCTGGTAATTTCCAAAAATAATAAGGTATAATACGTAGCGTGTGTAACAAGTTTCTGATTTGTAGACCAGTTCCTCACCAACCGGACGGGTCAAGCAATAGACTCGCCGGGAAAAAATAACGATCGATTGGCTCCCAACTTTGAAAGAAACGACCGGCAAGAAAGAAATAAACTGTGAAAGAGACCCGATGGACCGGGCGGAAGCATGGGGATTTTTCAGGGAAACGCCGTATGCATGGCCGGATCTACGCTGGTCAGGCGAACTGCCCAAACCAATCACAAGCAGTCAACCAGACAATGTGCGAATGCAAAACTAGCACGGGTGGAGCGAATTGCGACTATAACAGCAAAGGGTACTACTATCTTCTTTTTCTTTTTTTGGATTAAGGGTACTACTATCTGGGTCAATGTTCAGCGTTCAACAGATAGATGCATGGTCACCTGCATCCTAATTAATTAGTGGCCATAAGTTAGTTCTATCATCTTCTAGGAGTACTAGTAACCCTGGAGGTAAGCTAATTGGGTCCACTTGAATAGCGATGTAGTACTAGTAGAAAATCTCCCGGTGGAAAAGGAAGGGAAAGCTACTAGTACGTCCTGGCTATCCTTTCGTTTGCTAACAGCCGCCGTGCAAAGTGCAAACTAAAATCCTAGCCAACATCGATTTGACCTGTAACTGGCGGCTTGTCATTCCGGACGTAGACGAAATGAGGTGGATCAGTGCACGAGCTAGTCGTCGGAGAACACGAGAGGAAATGGTGATGCGATGCGGCAGACCAAACTCAGTGCACCGTTAGGTGGCCCGGTACCAGCCCAATTCCCCAACAAGCTTTTGTAGGAAGACAGGGACTCGGAGAGTATATAATCTATGATAACGCTTGAAATGGTAAAAATAGGTCAATTGCTTGTAAGCTAGTATAAAACCGTAACAAGTGTGCTTCCAGAGAAAAATGACTAGGACATGGTCACATGGATGTCTACATACAGCCATAATTCTTTGTTGGTGTGTGTCTACGTACAGTACCGCCCTAAACCCTGAATGCATTGAAAAAGGTTAGATGCACTACTACTAGTAGTAGATTTGTTATGAGTGATACGGACTCGCCAACCCAGATGCTCGAGTCAGGGAAGATGCGTGGTCGCAAAGAACCGTGAATGTGACAGCGTATTATGCGTAAATGTTGTGATCCCTTGCGAAAACGTCGCTCCCACGCCGGGACCCACATGCGCGCGAGAGGCTGAAAGAACCACGAGAAACGGCAAAGAGAAAGCAGCTACCAATGCAAGCAAATGGCCCGTCAGCCGGGGATCGAGGCTCGAGGATGACTGATCGACTGACCTTGTGTCTCGAGGGCGAGGCGCACGGTGTATCCGTGACGGAGGAGGCGGTCGACGATGGCGAACCCGACGAAAGATATGCCGCCGGTCACGCACACGGTGCGATCGCCCGCGGCGCCCTCCTGGCCGCCGGTCGCGCGCTTGACGCCCGCGTCGCCGGCGGAGGGCTGCCACCCGGACGCGGCCGCGCCGCCGTGGAATAGCGCGGCGCGCATCTCCTCCACCTCGGCCTGCAAGCTATGCGTGCTCCGCAGGACGCCCATGCCGTCGTCGGACCACCACCCGTGCCCGTGGCGACGCGCGCGCGCGCCGATCCCTGCAGATGCGCGTGCCGGAGTGGAGGTCTCTCGATGACTGCTATCTGGCCAAGTGGTTTGGTTTGCAAGTGTCACCTGTGCCTGTGGGGTGGCTGCGCGGTGCGAGACGTGGATAATTATAGAGAGAAGAGGCCCTCGCTCGATCGCGCGCCGCAGCTCGGTATGTAATTGCTCGCTTGAGGAGCTGGGATGGTCCGGTGGCCCGGGTGTCAGAGCGAGTCCGAGAATGGTGGTTGTTCTGAGGTTGGAAACTGGGTGTGCATCTGCTGGTTCTGGTTGCACGCCGTGGGCGTGGGTCGTACCTTCCTGTGCGATCCACGCGGGCCTCGAGGTAGCTGCGCTGCGTGGCTGAGATCGCTTGGCCGCTTTGATCAGACGGTCTAAGAGCAGCTCTAGCATCTAGTAGATACTGTAGACCTGCCGAACCGTGAAATTTCGGCAAATTTACAGCTTCAGGCCGAAATGTGCGAGCTAGCAGACACTGTATCGAGGTCCGGCCCGTGAAATCATTTATAGTGGCATGTTAACGTGCACAATCGAATCGCTACAATTACCGACCGATGCGGCGGGTGCGGGTCGAAACCCTCACTCACCCCACCGCGCAACCCTAGCCATCGCCGCTAGTCGCTAGAACTCTCATGAGCGATTTAGCTGTCCGCCGGGCCAGATCGACACCATGTTCGCCAGGTGCTCGCACTTTGGAGTTGGGGGAGGCTATAGTGAAGGCGTTAGCGGCGGTGAGCGGCCCCCGCGCCGATGCGGCGAGCTCTCTGAGGAGAGGAAGCAGATCGTCCGCTCGGAGGGGGCGAAGAAGAGGGCGGCGCTGCACTGGTGCAACCGCGGGGTTTCTCCCCTACAGTCCCTCTGCGACTATGCGTCAGCTTGGTGGCGAGCCTCGCCGGCGATTCGGCGCCGTGCGAGATCGCCAGAGCATATCCCCATGATCCACAGGTGTGCGCACGTCGGCGAGTGCCCCTACGGTGAGGGATTCCCGCGCCTTGCTCCTCCACCCCTCATCCTCCGACGACTGGAGCTCCTCTCCCCTGCGCATGCTCAGGTCGTAGTGCCCGCGCGGACTATGCTGCGAACTCCGACGAGGAGCACATGGCTATGGAGATGCTCTCTCGCGAGTCCGATATCTTCCGCGCGAGGGCGGAGGTGCATCTCGTGTCGTGGCGCTCGTGCAGGCGCATATGGTGAAGGAGGAGGCGAGCGCTCGAGCCGACGTCCACAAGATGGAGCTTTCCGACCTCACTAAGTGAGCTCGCCGCCACACCTTGAAGCTCGTCGACGAGCTCAATTTTGACCTCGGGTGCCGCCATAGCTTAACCTATTTGTGTATGAAATCCACGAGCAGCTTTTGATCTGCTGCATATGTATGTAATCGAACTCTTATATGCTAGTAATTTCCTGCGAGATTGAAGGGAATATGCCCGAGAGACAATAATAAAGTTATTATTATATGTATTCCAAGTATATGATAGTTGTTTATTTTGCATGTTATAATTGTATTAATTTAGAAACGTTAATATATGTGTGGTTAATAAACAAATAGAAGGTTCCTAGTTATGCCTCTCTTATAAACTAGCTCGTAGATTAACAAGATGATCAAGGTTTCCTCATCATGGACACTGGATGTTGTTAATAACGAGGTCACAACATTAGTGGAATGATGTGATGAACATTCATCCGAAGTAGAACATTACAATCAAAGTCATTGTGTTTATATTGCTATAACATCATACAAAATAATCCTAATCCTTAGACCATGAGATCATGTCAACCACTAACACTAGAAGAGTATCTTGATAACATCAAACGTCACACCGTGATAGAGTGACTATAAAGATAGGTTTAGTGCTACGAAGGTGTTATGTAGAGGCTCATGGATCAAGAGTGAGATTTGTCCATCCCGATGACGGATAGATATACTATGGACCCTCTCGGTGATATCACATTGAGATAGCTTGCAAGGAAGTGATGTGATCACTAGAATATTATATCACGGGAACGAGAAAAGAGTGCATGTCAGCAACAAGATCAAACTAGGTATGGAGATACCGATGATCAAATCTTGGACATGTATTATATTACGAGACAAAGGAATTTATATACTAGCGTTAAAAGGTTCTCACAATCACAAGAAGTCATCGTTAAATGTGTGGGAGTCAGTATGGATCTCCAGGTCCCCCTCCTGATTATTGATCGGAGATGGGTCTCAATCATGTCTGTATTATTCGCGAATCGTAGGGTGACACACTTAAGGAATACCAACACCATTTGGAGCAAATGCGTTCCATACGAAAGAATTGTAAAGCGCTGGAATTATTTCAATGGACACCAAAATTGTTACGGGTGAAATTGCTGAAATTGGTCCTGCATGTGATATTGAAATATTGCGGGGGGTTTTATGTGAATGTTTGTTAATTAAAGTAATTAAAAAAATTGAATAAAATAAATAAAAGAGTTTTACTAAATAGAGTTGTATTAATTTGGTAGAAATTTAATACATTTTGAGTGGGATTTTGAGTGGAGAAACTGGAGGGCCAAATTTATGTGAGTGGAGCTTCCACCACATAAATGAGGAAGAGGTAGGAGCACCCTCCATGGGCGCCGTCCATGGGGAGGGGTTGTCCTCCTCTTCTATAAAATGCCCCCTCTCACTCCTTCTCACTCACACCTCCTCATGAAGGATCTCTCTCCCCTCTAGAATTATTCCACCATGGTCTCGATTAGTGAGATACATGTTATCGGTGGCATTTCGTTAGCAAGGAGTTGCTACTTCTGCTGCATCGCTGGAGCAAGGAGGTGGAGGTTGTTCGGTGGCCTGAACGTGTGTGTGATCATGGATGCGTTGTTGAGTTGCGGGCGCTGGACTTCTTCTCGATCCTACGATCGGCAAGCATTTGACTATATCATCCACGAGTTCAACCTCGTTACACTTTGTCGGTCTATAAGGGTATGTTATCTATGGATGTATATACACCCGTAGCTTGTATCTAGTAGATAGATCTTGGTGCTTAGTAGTTTCCATCGTAGGATTTTTTGTTTTCTATGGTACAAACCCAAAGTGGTATCAGAGTCTTATGTATGCGTAGATGCTTTGCACGGGTAGTACACATATGAGTATATGGGAGATGATGATCATGTTATTGCTTCTTATATGTATTTTGGATATTGGTGGCATAGTGGGATGAAGTGGCCTAGACTAACTTTACATGTACTCGCATATGAGACATGTTCCACGCTTGACATGCAACTAGTTTTGCATAAGTGGCTAGCGGGTGACTGTCTCTCCTATTATAGTCAATATTTGATTTACAACGAGTTGCTAATAATTTGGTTATCATCGTTATGGCTACATGTTCGTAGGTAAGACCGGTTCTATCTTCGAAAGCCCTAAGCCACGTAAAACTTGCAATGGATAAATTAGAAGCGTCTAGTTTAGATTGTTGCTAGACTGGTGTCATGATATGGTAATATTGTAAGTTGATGTATAGTTGATACTCTTACAACACACCTAATGTGTAAGTTCCATAGACCTTGGCCTTACACACAAAGGAATGATGAAGATCATACCACGATGCACATCATAGTGATCAAGTGCAAGAACCATATCATTTCACTTTACACATATGATGTCTGCATCTTATATTGCTTATTTGGCATTTTAGTAGCATTATAAGATGATCCCTCATCTAGATATCAAGATAAAAATTTGCTCTTCCTTAAGTACGCACCGTTTTATGTTTCTTTGCTTCAAGACATCACGTGATGATCGGGTGTGCTTGAATCCACGTTCGTATAATGGGTGTAAGACAATTTTACACACGCAAGTACTAAGGTTCTTACTTGGCGAGCCTAGCATGTACAGACATGGCCTTGTAACATGAACCTAAAGGTTAACCATGAGTCATATAGTTGATATGATGCCCATATAGATGCTCACCTTTGAAGCTACACTGAATCACGTGATGATCAGACTGGGTGTAGTGGATTTGGTTCATGTAATCACCAAAAAGACACGAGGGATGTTATTTTTGAGTGGGAGTCCATTCGTAATTGGATTAGTTGAACTCAATCTATCATAAACTTAGTCTAAATAAACTTTGCAAATTTTGTTGTAGATGGCACCACTGATGGCTCGTGAATGATGAGCTCGTTGGGGAACCCCAGGAGGAAGGTATGATGAGAACAGAAGTAAGTTTCCCTCAGTTATGAAACCAAGGTTTAATCGAACCAGTGGGATCAAGGAAACACCCCAAAGGTGTTGCTAGCTGAGCCTTGGCAGGGCGTGATGTCTACGCACTTCTATTCTTGTAGACAGTTGTTGGGCCTCCAAGTGGAGAGGTTTGTAGAACAGCAACAAGTTTTCCCTTAAGTGGATCACCCAAGGTTTATCGAACTCAGGGAGGAAGTGGTCAAAGGTATTCCCTCTCAAGCAACCCTACAATCAAGATACAAGAAGTCTCTTGTGTCCCCAACACACCCAATACACTTGTCAGGTGTATAGGTGCACTAGTTCGGCGAAGAGATAGTGAAATACAAATGGTATAGATAATTATAAGTGGTAACGGTGATAGAAAATACTTTGATGGCGTGGAAGAGACTAAAAGCAAACTAAAATAAAGATGGAAGCAAGCAAACATGTAACAGATCTAATAGAAAACGGTGTATCAATGCTTAGAAACAAGACCTAGGGATCATACTTTCACTAGTGAACACTCTCTCATAAATATATCCTCTGTTTATGATACTACTTTTAACTACTCTCCGGTTGAACACTCTAATCGATGGTAGGGCTATAACAGCACACCTAAAAGTTCATCTTTCCCATCTAGAAAACCCCACACTGTCACCTTGAGTACTAGATGAGTCCAACAAACACCACAATTTCATAAAGACATCCAACTCCAAATATAACTCATAACAAGTATTTGTAATCTCTAGCCTAAGTGCCACCATGGTGAGCACGCTGTCACTTTCACACATATGGGGAGAGCAGAGATTCATTAAAGCACTTGAGTAGCAAGGTAGATCTATAGATTACAAGCTCATGATCACAATATGATCATGCATAGAGAGAGAGAGATGAACACATAGCTACCAGTAGAACCCTTAGCCTCGAGAGAGAACTACTCCCTCCTCATCATGGGAATCAACAATGGTGATGGAGATGGTGGTGGAGATCGATGGAGATGGCTCCGGGGGCACTTCCCCGTCCCGGCAAAATATCAACTTTGGCTTTTGTCCCGTCCAATTCTGAGAATATTCATTTTCTGACTTTCTGGAACCAAAAACAGTAGAAAACAGGCAACTGGCACTTTGGCGTCTTGTTAATAGGTTAGTCAAAGAAATCATATGAAAAGTACTCCAAAGTGTGGACAAAACATAAGAAAGTAGATAAAACCAAGCATGTAACATCAAAAATTATAGATACATTTGCAATGTATCAACATCCCCAAGCTTAGCTCCTGCTCGTCCTCTAGTAGGTAAGTGATAAAAAGAAAGAATAATTTTTGAGGTGACATGCACCATCAAATACTTGATCAAAGTATTTGCAAAACATTCAATGCTGGGATCATAGTACTTCAATCATAATATGAAAGACAAAGTTCTAGCAATAAGACAAAGAAACTATGATGCAACATGAAAAGTCAGAAACAAAAGATTCATGAATAACAATGCTTTGCAAGACGTTTTTTTGTTTCACATAAAGAAAACATAGCATAATAGTATTCAGCTTGTCCCTCAATAGAGTAGCAAATATAAATGCATAGGACACCTTCAAAGTTCATAAGAGTGACTAGATAGAATAGTTTAAAACAAGCAATAACAAGTTATGCATCAATCAACTAGTCTTGGGACAATGCACATAGAACTAAGAATGTCCACTATGCTCTCAAAGTAGGTGCATAAAGATAGAAGGTGGAGACTCAATATAATGGTGGAAGAAAGGCCTTCTGTAAAAGGAAGTAGGGATTCAAGTCTCATAAAGAGCTTCCAAAAATTATGGTACTTGTAGTTTTCAGCTCTCATTGCCCCTATCATAAGCATCTTGAAGTGATAAGGGTTAAAGTGACACAACTAAGAGGATATGATTGAAAAGTTATAAGCTGAAATCTTATGCCCCTTACTTACGAAGACCGAACCTCATGCTACTCAACTTTAGTCACGAGTAAGCTCTTGTCATTGTAAGTACATATGTATCATAAAGAACCGCTAACGGGATACCCCTTGCACATGATACAGAAGCTATCCCATAATCAAAATGACAAGGCAAGCAGACAATGAGCATCTCAACGATCTTTTTATTTGCTATTTGCATAGGTTTTTATTGAGGATGCTTCATAGAGTGCTCATTATGGTGATGCTGCAAGTTTCCACCATGATTAGGCATGGCTTAGGCTAGCGGCCCAGGCGTTTCTCTAACACACATACAAACTCCATGATCTTACAAGTCCCACTTTTATTTCACACCGTCGGGATCCATAAGCAAAAGAACATGATATCAACGGGGTACAAAGTACAAGTGCAATGTTGAAAGCGTTCCCCATGGTACATGGTTCTGCTAATTTCAACTTATAAAGCGCAAGCATATATGCAACAAATAAGGACCCAATGGTTCAAGTTTATTAGAGGCAAGTAAAGTAAAGTAAAGTGTGCCATCAAGTTCGTGAGAGCTTTAATCACTAGTTTTCTCATAACAAGTTTAATTTGGAAGGTAAAAAAAGCATGAATATACTTGGAATAGCATGAGCTAGTAGGTAGGTATGGTGGACTCTTTGGAATAACTTGGTTTAGGGAGTTGGATGCATGAGTGGAACTCATACTTGGTTGTGGAGGCTAGCAAAAGACTGGGAGCGACAAACTAAGAGAGCAATAATGGCCATAATCATGCAGAGCGACTAAACATCATTGATCAAAGCATAAAGTGATACTACAAGTTGAAAACTAAAGGATCATAAAGGCTTATGGTGACTTGGGATAGTCATAACATGGTGTGAGCATGCACCAAGTCAACCCAAATAAAGCATCAAAGGAGAATACCACTATACTATGCTTTAATATGCTAAAACAACGCATGATTCATCTAAGGCACATTAAGCAATCTCAATTGTTTATAACAAGTCATGATATAGCAAAGAATACTAAGCATAATGCCAAAAAAATATCAAGCATGGCATGACAAAGCATAGGCCACAGTCAAAAACAAGCTCTTTTTACCACATAAGCATGAACTTTCCTACTCTTTTCCAATCCAAACCAAACTATTTGAAACAACTCACAAAGATGATAATAAATAAAGATAAGTGAGCTTGTCTCACAAATCCACAAACAAGAACTAAAAAGTTCTAAACTGAAAGCACGAGAAAACTAAGGCTAAACACGGTGCTAGCAAATGAGAACACTCACAAAACAATAAGAATGAAAACTAGAGTGTTCTAGGCAATGAAAACGGAGCGTGTCTCTCTCCAAAAGAAGTGTGTTGGGATCCAACCAACTTATTCAAGCAAACTAAGAAAACCAAGCAAACTAAAACTAAAAACAAAAACAAAGACGCTCCAAGAACAACATAACTTTGCATGAAATAATAAAAATGAAGCGTTTGGAAGAAACCTGGGATTTTTATTGATGAAGAAGGGGATGCCTTGGGCATCCCCAAGCTTTGACGCTTGTACTTCTTGGATATTTCTTGGGGGACACGTGTGGCATCCCCAAGATTGAGCTTTAGTCCATTTTTCATCTCATTACATCATTCTCTTCATACACCTGAAATTTTTTTCCTTCATACAAAACTTCACACAATCTTTATTAGCAACATTAGTGCACTCAAGATAATAAGTCTTTAGGTTCAGTTTCAACACCAATAAAACTTCCATTAAAACACAAGCTACTGAAGTACTTCCCTCAAAAAGCTCAATTCCCCAAAGAGAACCCAAAAAGGAACCAACAAGAAGCAAATACAAATAATGGCAAAAATTTGTCAAAAGAGACCAGCAAGTAAAGACGAATTTTTTCAAAGACCTTCTGTTGCTCAAATCAAAAAGTGTTAAACTAACGAAAGATAGATAATAACCTGGGGCAGAAGCAAAATAATTCACGCCTCAAAGGGACATACAAATATTTTACACGATTTTTTACGGTGAAGCACAGAAATCTGTTTCGGGACAGCAACTTTCCCAATCACTACTTCTCTCTCATTAGAGGTTACTCTTGGCACAAAAAGCAAATAAAAAGGATAAGGAGCGGTTATTACAGAGGTAATAACTTTCAAGACTCATCTAAAACTTTTGGGTTATCTCCCAATAAGTACTTTTCTTTAACGCCTTTAAGTTAGGCATGATAATTTGAGAAGATGCTCACATAAGAAATATGAATTGAAGTAAAAGAGAGCATCAAGAAGCAAATTCAAAGCACATTTAAGTCTAAACCACTTCCTATGCATAGGAATCTTGTAAATAAACAAGTCATTAAAGCACAAAGCAACAAGCATAGGAAAGCAAAACAAGTGCAACTTCAAAAATTTCAACATAAAGAGGGGAAACCTAATATGCATAAAACCATGTTTCTCTCTCTCATAATAACTTTCGGTAGCATCATGAATAAAATTAACAATATAAATATCACATAAACATTCTTATCATGAGCCACATGCATAAAATAATTAATACTCTCCACATAAGCATAGTCATTCTTATTAATGGTGGTGGGAGCAAATTCAACAAAATAGTTATCATTATTATTCTCATCACCATAATCATCAAATATAGGAGGCATATTGTAGTCATAATTAATTTCCTCCTCAATAGTAGGTGTATTGATAATACCATAATCATCATTGTAATCATCATATATTGGAGGTTTTGTATCATCATAAGCAATAGAATAGCTATCTTCCAAAGCCGGGGAACTAAAAAGATCATTTTCATAAAAACTAACTTCCCCAAGCTTAGAATTTTCCATAGCATTAGCAATAATGGTGTCCAAAGAGTTCATACTAATAACCTTGCTATCAGCATGCAAATAAAGTTCCATAGGTTTTTTAATTTTCTCTTCAAACACTTCATGTCCTAACTCAAGATAAATACTATAAAGCTCTCTAATTTTGTTGTTGTTTTCCATTAAGCCTAACTAGTGAAAACAAGAAACAAAAAGACAAAATTGCAGAATCTAAAGGAAATAACTTCGAGCACTCACACAGGAGGATGTGAGTACCTTTTACCTTACCTCCTCGGCAACGGCGCCAGAAAATAGGCGTTTGCCGTGGGAGGTTCTTCTTCTTTAATCCTCCGGTGTGAATACCTTTTACCTTACCTCCCCGGCAATGGCGCCAGAAAATAGCTTGATGTCTACGCACTTCTATTCTTGTAGACAGTTGTTGGGCCTCCAAGTGCAGAGGTTTGTAGAACAACAGCAAGTTTTTCCTTAAGTAGATCACCCAAGGTTTATCGAACTCAGGGAGGACGTGGTCAAAGGTATTCCCTCTCAAGCAACCCTGCAATCAAGATACAAGAAGTCTCTTGTGTCCCCAACACACCCAATACACTTGTCAGGTGTATAGGTGCACTAGTTCGGCGAAGAGATGGTGAAATACAAATGGTATAGATAATTATAAGTGGTAACAGTGATAGAAAATACTTTGATGGCGTGGAAGAGACTAAAAGCAAAATGAAATAAAGATGGAAGCAAGCAGACATGTAACAGATCTAATAGCAAACGGTGTATCAATGCTTAAAAACAAGGCCTAGGGATCATACTTTCACTAGTGAACACTCTCTCATAAATATATCCTCTCTTTATGATACTACTCTTAACTACTCTCCGGTTGAACACTCTAATCGATGGTGGCTATAACAACACACCTCAAAGTTCATCTTTCCCATCTAGAAAACCCCACACTGTCACCTTGAGTACTAGATGAGTCCAACAAACACCACAATTTCATAAAGACATCCAACTCCAAATATAACTCATAACAAGTATTTGTAATCTCTAGCCTAAGTGCCACCATGGTGAGCACGCTGTCACTTTCACACACATGGGGAGAGCAGAGATTCATTAAAGCACTTGAGTAGCAAGGTAGATCTATAGATTACAAGCTCATGATCACAATATGATCATGCATAGAGAGAGAGATGAACACATAGCTACCGATAGAACCCTTAGCCTCAAGAGAGAACTACTCCCTCCTCATCATGGGAATCAGCAATGGTGATGGAGATGGTGGTGGAGATCGATGGAGATGGCTCTGGGGGCACTTCCCCGTCCTGGCATGGTTTCGGAACAAAGACTTTCTGTCCCCCGAATCTCCCCTTCGGTGGCGGCGGCACTGCGGAACTTTTCGTGGCTGGAGGCTTGACGATTTAGGGTTTTTGCATTGGGAGGCAACTTATATGCGAAGAGGCAAGGTTGGTGGGTGGCTAGGGGGCCCACACCACCTGGTGGCGCGGCCAGGGCTAGCCCACTCCACCACATGGTGTGGCCGCCATGTGGCTCCTCTCCGTCTCGTCTTCTGGCTCCGTGAGTTTTCCGGTAAAATATCAACTTTGGCTTTTGTCCCGTCCAATTTTGAGAATATTCATTTTCTGACTTTCTGGAACCAAAAACAGCAGAAAACAGGCAACTGGCACTGTGGCATCTTGTTAATAGGTTAGTCCAAGAAATCATATGAAAAGTACTCCAAAGTCTGGACAAAACATAAGAAAGTAGATAAAACCAAGCATGGACCATCAAAAATTATAGATACATTTGCAATGTATCAGGGCGCACTACGAGTGCTAGTAGCAACGTGGAGACCTGCACAACACAACCACCTAACTCTGTCCCCAACTTGCGATGAGGTTATCAATCTCACCAGTTTGCTGAAAACAAAGGATTAAACGTATCGAATGGAAGAAAGTAATAGTTTGCAAAAAGTAAACACAAAGCAGTAAATAGTTTGTAGATTGTATGTAAAAGAAAGGACCAGGGTCCATAGTTCACTAGAGGTGGCTCTCCTTAAGATAGATAACATGTTGTGTGAACAAATTACAGCGGGGCAATTAACAAACATCGAGAAAGCATACAAGCATATACTAATCATCTTGACTCCTTTGAGACTTGATTGGGCATTACAACATTATACATAGACCACCATCCAACTGCATCTATGACTAATAATCCACCTTCAGGTTATCATCTAAACGCCCTCCAGTATTAAGTTGCAAGCAACAGATTATTACTTTATGAATTGCGTGTAATGTAAACAATACGATTGTTCTATGAACAAAGGATTGTTGTTTTCTCCCTAGTAGCAATATCACATCTAGTACCATAGGCATTTCTGTCACTTCCCCAGATTACCAGAGGCATGAACCCACTATCGAGCATAAATACTAACCCTTGGAGTTGCTAGCATCTACTTGGCCAAGATAGCTACTAACAACGGAAAGCATGCAAGATCACAAATAACAAAGACATGATAGAATCAATAACCAATCTGAAATAGCATCTCAATATCCATCGGATCCCCTCAAACAAACCATGCAGAATTACAAATAGATGATCTTGATCATGAACGGAGCTCACAAGATCTAAACATGATAGCACAAAGGAGGAGAACCAACCATCTAGCTACTACATGGACCCGTAGTCCAGAGATGAACTACTCACGCATCACACCGGAGGCTTGCATGGTGATGAAGAAGGCCTCCAGGGTGAATTCCCCTCTCCGGCAGGGTGCTAGGAAGAGCTTCAGATCCTCCTGATCTAGGGACAGAGAAGACGGCGGCTACAAACTCTTTCGTGGATTTTTGATCGGGTACTTAGGGTTTTGGTCTCGAAGGCAATATATAGGCAGAAGGAGAGGGCGAGGGGGTGCTGGGGTCGGCCAGACCACCCCCTGGTGCGGGCCAGGCCTGGCCGCGCGGCTAGGTGGTGTGGCCAGGCCCCAGCCCTTCTCCGTCTCGTATTCTGGCTCCAGATGTCTTCCCGAAAAAATAGCGACTTTGGCTTTTGTCCCGTCCAATTCCGAGAATATTCATTTTCTGACTTCCTAGAACCAAAAACAGCAGAAAACAGGCAGCTGGCACTGTGGCTCTTGTTAATAGGTTAGTCTAAGAAATCATATGAAAAGTACTCCAAAGTGTGGACAAAACACAAGAAAGTAGATAAAACCAAGCATGGAACATCAAATATTATAGATACATTTGCAATGTATCAACCGCCTGCTTTTATTTTCAATGTGTTCATGGATAAAGAGAAACTTGTGGCAAATGGTAGCAATTTACCAACTAGGCCATGAATTTGAGGATTCTCCTCGGTGCACAAAAGCAATATGTGCTGGAAGCGCCGCTGCCCCCTACCAGCCGCTGATGCCCTTGACAAGGAAAATAATGTCTATTTGACTCGTGAGGAGGAACACAACTTATTCCATTGCGGCATACTGTATGGGCTAGAGCTAGAACTTCAAAAGCGTTTCAAAAATGGCAATGCTTTTGATACCATGGGTGAATTGAAAATGATTTTTGATACCCATGTTGCCATAGAGAGTTATAATGCTTCTGAAAAGTTCTTTAGCTGCATGATGGAAGAGAATAGCTTTGTTAGTGAGCATGTACTAAAAATGTCTGGGTACGCCGATAAGCTTGTGTCCTTGGGAATAACGATTCACATTGATTTAGGCATAGATAATGTTCTCCAATCTCTGCCACCTAGCTACAAGAGATTCGTGATGAACTATAACATGTAGGGCATGAAGAAGTCTCTCCCCGAGCTTCTATCAATGATTAAAACTGCAGAAGTGGAGATCAAGAAAGAACATCAAGTGTTGATGATCAATAAGACCATCGATTTCAAGAAATACAAGAAGGGTAAACAGAAGGGAAAGAAGGGTGGCAAATCTGTTGCCGCGCCTGAAAAGAAATCCTAAGCTGGCCCTAAGTCTGATACCGAGTGCTATTATTGTAAGGGGGCTGGCCATTGGAAGCGCAACTGCCCCAATTATTTGGCACACAAGAAGGCCAGCAAGGCAAACAAAAGTATATGTGATATATATGTTATTGATGTGTACTTGAGTAGTACTCGCAGTAGCACTTGGGTATTTGATACTAGATCAGTTGCTAATATATGTATCTCGAATCAGGGGGTGCGAAACAAGCGACCGCTAGCAAGGGGTGAGGTCAAGATGCATGTCGGCAATGGATCAAGAGTTGATGTGATCACCATCGGAACGCTACCTCTCCACCTACCATCGAGATTAGTGATAAATCTAAATAATTGTTATTTGGTGCATGCAGTGAGCATGAACATTGTATCCGGATCATGTTTGATGCGAAGTGGTTATTCATCTAAAAATAATGGTTGTTCGATTTATATGAATGCTATCTTTTATGGTCATGCACCTGTAATGAATGGTTTATTTTTGTTGGATCTCGATAATAGTGTTACGCATATTCATAATGTTAATGCTAAGAGGATTAAACTTGATAATGATATATCTGCATATATGTGGCACCGCCGTCTAGGTCATATTGGCGTTAAACGCATGAAGAAACTCCATTTCGATGGACTTTTGGAATCACTTGATTTTGAATCATTTGATACATGTGAGCCATGCCTTATGGGCAACATGACTAGAACGCCGTTTTCCCGTTCAATGGAACGGGCGATAGATTTATTGGAAATCATACATACTGATGTATGTGGTCCAATGAGTGTGTCGTCGCATGGTGGATATCGTTATTTTGTTACTTTCACGGATGATTTGAGTAGATACAGATATATCTATTTGATGAAACACAAGTCTAAAACCTTTGAAAAGTTCATGGAATTTCTGAGTGAAGTGGAAAATCATCGTAATAGAAAGATCAAATTTCTGCGATCTGACCGTGGAGGAGAGTGTCTTAGTTACGAATTTAGCGCACATATGCGATATTGTGGAATAGTTTCACAACTCATGCCTGTCGGAACACCACAACGTAATGGTGTGTCGGAACATCGAAATCGTACTTTATTGGATATGGTTTGATCTATGATGTCTCTGATTGACTTGCCACTATCATTTTGGGGTTATGCACTGGAAACCGCTGTATTCACTTTAAATCGGACACCATCTAAATCCATTGAAATGACACCATATGAATTGTGGTTCGGAAACAAAACTAAGCTATCATTTCTTAAAGTTTGGGGATGCGATGTTTATGTGAAGAAACTTTAGCCTGATAAACTCGAACCCAAAACGTAAAAATGCATCTTCATAGGATACCCTAAAGAAACAATTGGTTATACCTTCTATCATAGATCCGAGGGTAAAGTTTTTGTTGCCAAGAATGGATCCTTTCTAGAGAAAGAGTTTCTTACGAAAGGTGTGAGTAGTCGAAAGGTAGAACTCGAAGAGGTTATTGAACCTTCTCTTCATGAAATGGCGAGTCGCGCAGTGCCGGAAATTCTTGTGGAGTTAACTTCACCAAATGAAGAAGGAACTAATGATAATGATCATGAAACTCCGAAAGAGGACACTACCGAACCTCGCAGGTCAAGCAGGACACGTGCTGCTCCTGAACTGTACGGAATTCCTGTTATGAATTTCCCGGTTGATGAAATAGATGACCTTTCGATGTATGAAGAAGCGATGATGAGCACGGATTCCATCAAATGGCTAGAAGCCATGAAATCCGAGATGAAATCCATGTATAAAAACTAGGTTTGGACCTTGGTGGACTTACCTCACGATCGAAATACTGTTGAGAATAAATGGATTTTCAAAAGAAAAACTAATGTTGATGGTAATGTTACCATCTATAAAGCTTGACTTGTCGCAAAGGGGTTTCAACAAATTCAAGGAGTTGACTACGATGAGATATTCTCTCCCATAGCGGTGCTAAAGTCAGTTAGGATTATGTTAGCAATTGCTCCATATTTCGATTATGAGATATGACAGATGGATATCAAAACTACGTTCACCAATGGTAATATTGAAGAAGAGTTGTATATGATACAACCAAAGGGTTTTGTCAACCCTAAGGATGCTGACAAGGTATGCAAACTTAAGTGACCCATCTATGGACTGAAGCAAGCATTCTGGACTTGGAATCTCCGCTTTGATGAGGTGATCAAAGAGTTTGGATTTATCCAAACTTATGGAGAGGCTTCTATTTACAGTAAAGTGAGTGGGAGAAATGTGGCATTTCTGATATTATATGTGGATGGCATATTACTAATTGGAAATGATATAGATCTTTTAAACAGTGTTAAAAGTTATCTAAACAACAAATTTTTGATGTAGGACCTTGGGGAAGCGTTATACATATTAGGCATAAAGATCTATAGAGATAGATCAAAACGCCTAATAGGGCTATCACAGAGTACATACCTTGATAAGATTTTAAAGAAGTTTAAAATGGACGAAAGTAAAAAGGGGTTCTTACCTATGTTGCAAGGCAAGACATTGAGTAAGACTCAAAGTTCAGCTACTGTGGAAGAAAGAGAGATAATGAATAAGATCCCCTATGCTTCAGCCATAGGCTCTATAATGTACGCCATGCTATGTACAAGATCGGATGTGGCACATGCTATTAGTTTGACTAGTAGGTACCAATCTAATTCAGGTTCGAAACACTAGATAACGGTCAAGAATATCCTTAAGTACTTAAGAAGAACTAAGGAAATATTTCTTGTATACGAAGGTAAAGAAGAGCTGGTTGCTAATTGTTATGTCGACGCTAGCTTTGACACTGATCCGGATGAATCTAAGCCTCAATCCAGATACGTATTTCTCATGAATGAAGCAGTAATTAGTTGGAGGAGCTCCAAGCAACCCGTGGTTACAAGATCAACAACGGAGATGGAATATATTGCTGCTTCAGAAGCAGCGCATGAAGCGGTTTGGATGAAGGAGTTCATAACCGAACTAGGTGTGGTTCCTAGTGAGTTGGACCCAATGGTGATCTATTGTGACAACAATGGAGCCCTAGCCAGTGCCAAGGAAACAAGGTCTCACAAGAATTCCAAGCATATTAAGCGCATGCTTCACTCTATCCGCGAGCATGTCAAGGATGGAGATATAAAGATTTGTAAAGTACACACAGACTCAATGTAGCAGATCCGTCGACTAAAGTTCTCCCTAGGGAAAAATATGATCAATACCATAACTCCATGGGTGTTAGATTTATCACAATGTAACTAGATTATTGTCTCTAGTGCAAGTGGGAGATTGAAGGGAATATGCCCGAGAGGCAATAATAAAGTTGTTATTATATGTATTCCAAGTATATGATAGATGTTTATTTTGCATGCTATAATTGTATTAATTTGGAAACATTAATACGTGTGTGTTTAATAAACAAATAGAAGGTTCCTAGTTATGCCTCCCTTATAAACTAGCTCGTTGATTAACAAGATGATCAAGGTTTCCTGATCATGGACATTGAATGTTGTTAATAACGAGGTCACAACATTAGTAGAATGATGTGATGAACATTCATCTGAAGTATAGAATTACGATCAAAGTCATTGTGTTTATATTGCTATATACATCATACAAATTAATCCTAATCCTTAGACCACGAGATCATGTCAATCACTAAAACTAGAAGAGCATCTTGATACCATCAAACGTCACACCATGACAAGGTGACTATAAAGGTGGGTTCAATGCTACGAAGGTGTTACGTAGAGGCTCATGGATCAAGAGTGGGATTTGTCAATCCCGATGACGGATATATATACTCTGGGCCCTCTCAGTGATATCACATTGAGATAGCTTGCAAGCAAGTGATGTGATCACTAGAATGTTATATCACGGGAACGAGAAAAGAGTGCATGTCAGCAACAAGATCAAACTAGGTATGGAGATACCGATGATCAAATCTTGGACATGTATTATATCGCGAGACAAAGGAATTTAGTTACTAGCGTTAAAATGTTCTCACGATCACAAGAAGTCATCGTTGAATGTGTGGGAGTCAGTATGGATCTCCAGGTCTCGCTACTGATTATTGATCGGAGTGGGGTGTCGATCATGTCTGCATTATTCGTGAACCATATGGTGACACACTTAAGGGATACAAACACCATTTGGAGCAAATGTGTTCGAGACGAAAGAATTGCAAAGCGCTGGAATTATTTCAACGGACACCGAAATTATTTCAGGTGAAATTGCTGAAATTAGTTCTGCATGTGATATTGAAATATTGCAGGGGTTTTATGTGCATGTTTGTTAATTAAAGTAATTAACAAAATTCTGAATAAAATAAATAAAAGAGTTTTACTAAATGAGAGTTATATTAAATTTGGTGGAAATTTAATGCATTTTGAGTAGGATTTTGAGTGGAGAAAATGGAGGGCCAAATTTATGTGAGTGGAGCTTCTACCACATGAATGAGGAAGAGGTGGGGGAACCCTCCATGGGCGCCGGCGATGGGGAGGGGCTACCTCTCTCTTATAAAAGGCCCCCTCTCACTCCTTCTCACTCACAACTCCTCGTGAAGGATCTCTCCCCCCTCTAGAATTATTCCCCCATGGTCTCGGATTAGCGAGATACATGTTCCGGATGGCATTTCATCTGGAAGGAGTTGTTTCTTCCGCTACATCGCTGGAGTGAGGAGCTGGAGGTTGTTCGGTGGCCTGAACGTGTGTACGATCATGGATGCGCTGCTGAGTTGCGGCGCTGGACTTTTTTCTCGATCCTGAGATCGGCAAGCGTTCGACTACATCATCCATGAGTTCAACCTTGTTACACTTTATCAGTCTATAAGGGTATGTTCTCTACGGATATATATCCACCCATAGCTTATATCTAGTAGATAGATCTTGGTGCTTAGTAGTTCCCATCGTAGGAATTTTTTTGTTTTCTATGCTGCGAACCCAACATAGATGATATTGGTTTTAAATTTCGAATTTTCAGTTCAAATTTTACAGTGTCGAATCTATACGACGATGTTCAGAACTTAAAAAACCGAGTAGAGTCATCTATGCTCGTGTTACTCCTTGAATGGACAAACTACTTTCCTCCCCTCCCCTCCCGTGCACAGTAACTCGAAAAAGCAGAGAGCACCCGACCTGATCCCGTGCCCCTCCGACGGCGTAGCCGGCTGGAGTGGCGGAGGGGAGGTGCCGGAGTAGTCTAGGTTAGGTTGTAGGTGCTTGCGGTGTTCTTGCCGCCGGTGTGGGCATCTCTTCCCTAAGCTTAGGGTTTCAATCGCCTACCTCGATTGATAGCCTGCCGCCGTGGATCTGCAACCTTGGGGTGCTCCGGTGGTCGGAGACGTGAGGTTTTGTGAGATCTGTTGCTCGAAGCTCTCAATAATGGTCTAGAAGCCGGCGACTAGTGGTGGAAGGTGGAGTCCTAGGCATCTTGCTTGGCCAGCTGTGGCGGCGGGGGAGCTCGGTTGTTGTGGGGCTGGCGTGGAGCTTCTTCATGGCTGGCCGTGGTGGCGGGGGGGAGCAGTCCTCTGCGGCGGCCTCTTCTTCTTCGACTACTTTCTGGTGCTGTCCATGCCGCGCCAAGTCCCTCTCCCTACTTCCTGGCGTCCATGGTGGTCGCTAGGCCTGTGGTTGTGCTAGCTGGCTCGTCGTGGTGATTTTCTCTGGAGCTTCTCTCCGGCACGCTCCAGTGGACTTTTTCCATCGCTGCGCCGGACCCAAGGGCAGTAGGGCTGTCGCTCCGTTTGCTTCTTCGTCTCTGTGCCGAAGCTCGTCGTCTCCTCTCCATCAAGTGGTGCGTCCCCGGTGTTTTGGAGATGGCCGATTGCTGATTCTTCTCGCCGGAAATAGCTTGGTCGAGCCCGCGCTCGGACCCTGATGCTGGCTTGCCTCCGGGGTCGCCGACGGCGGTGGCAGAGACGCCTGGACCTGATTGCGTTTCTTCTAATTCTGCTAGGGTGTTTTTTGTAATTTTGGAGGCCCCTATCTTCGAATTCGGTCCTTTGCGAGTGTTGTCCGGGGCTTCCTTGTATTTATTACCTACCACCCCCTATACTTGGCAGCTTTTAAAAGTTGGGTGCTTTGCACCCTTTGACCGTTAAAAAAAATATTCGTGTTTTACGGGTCGCTCGTTTACTGTACATGCTAGAGCTGCTCTGCTAGCTTCCGCTGGGGGGGAATTGGCTCCGATAAATAAATGGGGCCTCCTGTGTCCTCAGCACATGTCCGGCTGAATGTTGCGATGGGATCACTAGTATGATCTGCAACTGCAGCTATTTAATTTAGGTATAACAGGACATGTGCGTCGTTGAAGCCAGCATGGCCGGATCCACTCTACTATATCTCTGCAATTGCAGATATAGTACCAATACAGTACATATATCTGGCACACCGGTGCGCTATTCGTGGATGTAAACGGAGTTACCTATTCATTAAAATCGCCGCGCCTGTGGTGCAAGTCAATGGCATCACGTGGCTGGTAATGGGTGCAGCTTCGCAGTGATCACTCGTATCAGACTCCTGAACCTCCAGATCGATCTACCCTTATGAGACTCCAGCATCAATAAGAGAGGGCCCCGGAAATCTCAATAATAGAAGATACGGTGGCCCAGCTGTTTAGGACGTGGACCAATCACCAAACCCGGTACATACGTACGTCTACAGTGCGGAATGGACCAACTAAAAGCGTTTCTGAATGATAAACATACTTCCACGCAAAAAAAAAAGATAAACATGCTGTATAAAAGTAATTACGAGTGTCCCTCAAAATAAAGATATATTGTATAACGAGAGTCAAGTCCATAAAATGGGCAGGCCTATCACGAGAAAACGATGGGTAGAAAAAGGATTTAACTCAAAACCACGATACCAGTATACCACGAGAACCATGAACATGCGTCACATATCATAATGCATATCTTGTTACTCCCTCCGGCTCAAATCGGTTGCCACACTAAAGAGTATACTGATTGAGTTTTGTACTATACTGATACGATTGTACAGAAATACACTAGGCGCACCGGTGGCCCTGCACTTGGCCACTTTTTTCTTAGACAGTGTCCACACGTTGTACATGCTTCGTCAAAATAAAAAGGCTGCGGAAAGTTGACAGGTGAGTAATAAAGCAGGTGTCACGCTGTACTGTACCAGACAGTACAGTACAGACAGAGGGAAAGACCGATGCAAGAAGATTCATGTGAGTCGAGAGGCAAGAAAATCTACTCCTAGAGAGAGACGAAAAGCATGCGGCCTGCTGCAGGTGTACTGTGCTGCAGGAGAGAGACCGAGGACTGTATGCATGTCTTCAACACCAACCTGTAATTAACATTTTTTGGTCTTATAAAATTTAAATGGCCTTAATAATCCCAGACAGAGGGAGTACTAGTGCAGATTAATAAGAATATTTAATTTTTAATTTTTTGAGTGATGACGAGATTGTTCTTTTACGTAAAGAAACTCTAAAGAATATGGATCTGAATACCACAAGACAAGTTTTCAGACATAAAGAGTGGACCAACATGTTGTACTGACGATACCGATGTTTTATGAGCTTTCAAACTTCCAAGCTAACTCCGCCAACTTGAATGATTTTATGCCAATTATTTATCGAATTTAGGTCAAATTTGAACTATAAGTAAATTGTAGGTTGCTTTGAAAGTTTTATGAAAACTCTTCTGGAAGTACCTATTCAGGAGACAACTAATATATCATAAACCACCGAGAGTTTTGACGACACGTTCAACTTCTTGCTAAGATTTTGCATCTTGAAAGTTTAACAAAATTAGGTCAAACTTGAGCTACAAGTAAGCGCGAAAGATCGCTCTTGAATTAAATGTTTGTCGATATTTGAATGACTTCCTAGCTAACTCTGCCCATTTGAATGACTTTATGTCGATTTATCGAAATTAGGTCCAATTTGAAACTACAAGTAAATTGTAGGTTGTTTTAAAAGTTCTACAAAAAAGCTTTGGGGGGGCACCCATCGAGGGGTCACAATAAATATGTCAGAAACCACCGAGAGTTTTGACGATAATTTTAACTTCTAGCTAAGATTTTGCATCATGACACTATTTAACGAAATTGGGTCAAACTTGAGCTACAAAGTAAGCGTGATAGATTTCTCTTGAAATATATGACTTTTCAGGGGTAGATGGGTGCATTTTCTTGTAATAAATAGTGTTGTCGGTGTGATTTCCCAACTATCAGGAAAGAACATTCAATTCTCAATTTTTTGAGTGATGACGAGCGAGGTTATTCTTTTTGGTAAAGAAATGTCCGAAGAATATTGGATCTGAATGCCAAAGCTAAGTTTACCGACATATATAGTGGACCAACATGTTGTACCAACGATTCCCATATTTTATGAGTTTTCAAACTTCCTAGCTAACTCTGCCCATTTGACCAAATGACTTTATGTCGATTTATCGAAATTAGGTTAAATTTGAAACTTCAAGTACATTATAGGTTGCTTTGAAAGTTTTACAAAAAAACTTTTGGAGGTACCCATCGATGGGTCACAATTAATATATCATAAAACACCAGGAGTTTTGACGATAGGTTCAACTTCTTGCTAAGATTTTGCATCTTGACAATTTAACGAAATTAGGTCAAACATGAGCTACAAGTAATTAAGCGCGATAGATTTCTCTTGAAATTAAATGTATTTTCAGAGGTAGATCGGTGCATCTTGTTGTAGTAAACAATGTTTTCAATATGAGTTTCCAACTATCAGGAAAGAATATTCAATTCTATATTTTCCAAGTGAAGACGAGCGAGGTTATTCTTTTTCGTAAGAAGTCCGGAGAATATTGGATGTGAATACCACGCCAAGTTTACACACATATATAGTAGACCAACATGTTGTACCAACGATTCCCATGTTTTACTTATGAGTTTTTAAACTTCCTAGCTAACTCTTCCCATTTGACCGAATGACTATATGTCGATTTATCGAAATTAGGTCAAATTTGAAACTACAAGTAAATTGTAGGTTGCTTTGGAAGTTTTACGAAAAATCTTTTGGAGGTACCCATCGAGGGGTCACAATTAATATATCATAAAACACCAAGAGTTTTGACTATAGGTTCAACTTCTTGCTAAGATTTGCATCTTGACAATTTAATGAAATTAGGTCAAACTTGAGCTACAAGTAAGCGCGATACATTCCTCTTGAATTAAATGTATTTTCAAAGGTAGATTGGTGCATCTTGTTGTAGTAAATAATGTCGTCAATGTGAGTTTCCAACTATCAGAAAATAACATTCAATTCTATATTTTCCGAGTGAAGACGAGCGAGGCTAGTTGTTCTTTTCCGTAAAGAGAAATCCAAAGAATATTGGATGTGGATGCCACAAGCCAAGTTGACAGACATATATAGTGGATCGACAACATGCTGTACTTGCGATTCACATGTTTTATGAGTTTTCAAGCTTCCTAGCTAACCCCGCCCATTTGAATGACTTTATGTCGATATCTCGGAATTAGATCAAATTTGAAACTAGAAGTAAATTGTAGATTTTTCTTTGATAGATTTACGAAAAAGCTTTTGGAGGTACCCATCGAGGGGTCAAAATTAATATATCAGAAATCAGCGAGAGTTTTGACGATAGGTTCAACTTCTTGCTAAGACTTTGCATCTTGACAATTTAACGAAATTAGGTCAAACTTGAGCCAGCTACAAGTAAACACCATAGATTGCTCTTGGATTAAATGTATTTTCGTAGGTAGATCATCAGTGCATCTTCTTGTAGTAAACAATGTCGTCGGTGTGAGTTTCCAACTATCAAGAAAGAACATTCAATTCTACATTTTCCGAGTGAAGAATACGAGCGAGGTTGTTCTTTTTCCTAAAGAAAAGTCCAAAGAATATTGGATCTTAATTCCACAAGCCAAGTTTATATACATATATATTGGACCAACATGTTGTACCAATGATTCCCATGTTTTATGAGTTTTCAAACTTCCCAGCTAACTCTACCCATTAGAATGACTTTATGTCGATTTATCGAAATGAGGTCAAATTTGAAACTAAAAGTACTAGTAAATTTCACGTGCCCTGCACGTGAGACTTAGATAATAGACATCTGGCATACCATCACTATATAAAATTATAATAGGTAAAATTTGAACTACTACAAGTAAATTGTGTAGATTGCTTTGAAAGTTTTACAGAAAAGCTCTTAGAGGTACCCATCGGAGGGGGCGCGGGGGAGGGGGGGGGGGGGGTCAATTAATATACTATCAGAAACCAAAAAAGAGTTCCGGCGACAAGTTCATCTTCCTGCTAAGATTTTGCGTCTTGACAGTTTAATGAAATTATGTCAAACTTGAGCTACAACTAAGTGCGATAGATTGCTCTTGAATTTAATGAAATTAAGTCAAACTTGAACTACAAGTAATAAATTGTAGGTTGCTTTGAAAGTTTTATGAAAAAAGCTTTTGGAGGTACCCATCGAGCGGTTAATTAATATATCAGAAACCACAGAGAGTTTTGAAGAGTGGTTCGACTTCTAGTTAAGATTTTGCATCATGAAAATTTTGAACACCTTTTGAAAACGATCATATGAAATAGGGAGAGAGGGGAAATGATATTTCTATTCTCTATGGGCAACCCACAAGCTTGAGGTGCACCTTAGGCTTAAAGATAAACTTTATTTTTCCACTATGTATAAGGTGAACCTTAGCGGATGCCACATAGTATGCCTTATTAAGGTGTGCTTTTCTATCTACTACTATAATGGAGCAGTTTTGAATTGGATCCATAGCACCAATCCTGACCGTTAGGCTATAAGATCCAATGGTTCAGAGCAGCTGGATTCTTGTTGAATAGTACCTAGAGCAAACTCCACCATGTTTTAGAACCATCATGTCACCAACCACGAAATTCCAAAGCACAGTAGGTTATATTCTCAATATGTGTAGATAGTTATTATTAATAGACTTAATTTATGCATTTTGGGGGTGGTGACATGATGGTTCTAGAACATGGTGGAGTTTGCTCTAGGTCTGTACTCCCTCCGTCCCAAAATATAAGGCACCTAAGGATTGGTCAAAAGTTAAACCTTACTAACTTTGACCAAATATTTAGAAAAAATATCTACATCTACAATATTAAATGGACATATTAAGAAAATATACTTTATGGTGAATCTATTGATATTAATTTAGTATTATAATTTTTTATATTTTTGTGTATAATCATGGTCAAACTTAAAACTGTTTACTTTTGACTAATCCTTAAGCGCCTTATATTTTGGTGCAGGGAGTACTATTCAACACCAATCCAGCTTCTCTAAACCATTGGATCCAACAACCCAACAGTCAAGATTGGTGCTATAGATCCAATTCAAAACTGCTCCACTATAGGAGTAGAGATAGAGATATCTTATCTTACCACTATATAGTGTATGAATAACTTTGAATATTGACCGTTGGATCAAGACTCATGAATCCCAACATTTCCAGCCGTTGGAACTTCTTTTCCATTCTAGCATCTAGAAGATTCTATTGATAGTCTTCAACATAATGAATGCTATGCACAAACCGCAAAACACACTTCTCCATCATACTAGAATCTTCTCCCTCGTAGCTAACAATCGTTGACTTCTACATGATCTTATCTTATCTTACCACTATATAGTGTACAGATAACTTTGAATGTTGACCGTTGGATCAAGATTCATGAATTCCAGCATTTCTAGCGGTTGGATCTTCTTTTCCATTCTAGCATCTAGAAGATTCTATTGATAGTCTTCGGCATAATGAATGCTATTCACAAACCTCAAAACACATTTACCCATCATACTAGAATCTTCTCCCTTGTTTCTCTAGACCATGTTATCAAAAAATTTATGTGTTAGGTAGCTAAGAATCTTTGACTTCTACATGATGATGCAAAGTACAAGGACCAAATATACACCCATACTTTATATATGTTGATCAAATTTATAATTTTTGTTGCTTTACCAATTATAATTTTATATAGTGATGATATGTCATACTCTACTATCTGAGTCTCACGTGCAAGGCACGTGCAACTTACTAGTTTACACAATGCGGGAGTAGTATATTTATTTGCTTAGACATATGGTCACCTCTGTCCATGCGATGTACATGCTGAGAGAATAAAAGATTGGTAGGGGAAGAGGGAAGCAACAAAGAGAATTTAAAGGCGGTTCCATGTCAGAGCAAAGTTATGATGGGTTTCTAGCACGAGGTACTCCTTTGGCCTTACAGTGTACTACACTATACTAGTACAAGTAAATTTCAGGACCTATGCACGCAAAAAAAATTGTGTGTTTTCTCTCTCCTTCACTGCCTCTCACCATCCATCCTCCCTCTCTCCTACCCATTCCCCTCGCGCACCGGCCCGACTGATCTCTCCCTGGTCCACATCATGTTGTTGCGCATGTGTGCCTTGGTACGGCGGCTTTGTGTCTCTGGCGTGTTCGGCAGCCGCATTGGTGTGGAGTAGGGACGAGGAGTACATAGGAAGGAAACCACTTTGATCCTTGGCAGCAAAAAATTCAAACTTTTATGGTTTTTGAAATTTTCACTTGCTTCCCAAACATCGGGAGGGAAGGTTACTCAGAAGATCGGCCATTTGCAGTACTTCTTATCTTTATCTTTATCTTGTCTTATCTCTTACAATACCATGCCATACCACTGTATAGTGTACGGATAACTTCGATCATTAACCGTTGGACCAAGACCGGCAAATCCAAACATTGCTAACCGTTGGATCTTCTTTTCCATTCTTAGCATCCACAAAGATTCTACTAATAGTCTTTAGCACGATGAACACTAGTATGCGCAAACCTCAAAACACACACTTCATTGCTCAGTTTCAGGGTCCTTATGCTAAATGCATGGACTTGGGTGCTGATACGTTGCTAACATATCTATAATTTTTGTTGTTCCATGCTTGTTTTATATCTACTTTCTTATGTTTTGTCCACACTTTGGAGTAGTTTTATACACTTTCTAGGACTAACCTATTAACAAGATGCCACAGTGCCAGTTGCCTATTTTCTGCTGTTTTTGGTTCCAGGAAAGGCAGAAAATGAATATTCTTGGAATTGGACCAGACAAAAGCCAAAGTCAATATTTTACCAGAAGACTCACGGAGCCAGAAGACGAGACAGAGAGGGGCCAGGGGCTGGCCACACCATGTGGTGGCGCGGGCTAGCCCTGGCCACGCCACCAGGTGGTGTGGGCCCCTGGTCCACCCATCGACCTTGCCTCTTCGCCTATAAGAAGCCTCCTGATGCAAAAACCCTAAATCATCAAGCCTCTAGCCACGAAAAGTTTCACAGCGCCGCCACCAGCAAAGGGGAGATTCAGGGGACAAAAATTCTCTGTTTCGGCACCCTGCTGGGACGGGGAATCGCCCCAGGAGCCATCTCCATCGATCTTCACCACCATCTCCATCATCGTTGCTGACCATGATGAGGAGGGAGTAGTTCTTCCTCGAGGCTAAGGGTTCTACCGGTAGCTATGTGTTCATCTCTCTCTATGCATGATCATATTGTGATCATGAGCTTTGTAATCAAATAGATCTACCTTGCTACTCAAGTGCTTTACTAGATCTTTGGCTCTCCCCATGTGTGTGAAAGTGACAGCGTGCACACCATGGTGGCACTTAGGCTAGAGATTACAAATACTTGTTATGAGTTATATTTGGAGTTGGATGTCTCTATGAAATTGTGGTGTTTGTTGGAACCATATAGTACTCAAGGTGACAGTGTAGGGTTATCTAGATCTGGAAAGTGAACTTTGAGGTGTGCTATTATTGCCCTACCATGGATTAGAGTGTCCAACCGGAGAGTAGTTCAGAGTAGTATCATGAAGAGAAGTTATTTATATGAGAGTGTTCACTAGCGAAAGTATGATCCCTAGGCCTTGTTTCTAAGCATTGAAACACCGTTTGCAACTAGATCTGTTACATGTTTTCTTGTTTCCATCTTTATTTCAGATTGCCTTTAGTCTCTTCCACGCCATCAAGCTATTTTCTAGCACCGTTGCCTTATATCCATACCACTTGTATTTCACTATCTCTTCGCCAAACTAGTGCACCTATGCATCTGACAAGTGTATTGGGTGTGTTGGGGACACAAGAGACTTCCTGTATCTTGATTGCAGGGTTGCTTGAGAGGGATACCTTGGACCACTTCCTCCTTGAGTTCGATAAACCTTGGGTGATCGACTTAAGGGAAAACTTGCTGCTGTTCTACAAACCTCTACACTTGGAGGCCCAACAACTGTCTACAAGAATAGAAGTGCGTAGACATCAAGCTATTTTCTGGCGCCGTTGCCGGGGATTGAAGAAGAAGAAGCTCCCACGTCAACCACACGCCAGCAACTATTTTCTGGCGCCGTTGTCGGGGAGGTAAGGTAAAAGGTACTCACATCCTCCAGTGCGAGTGCTCGACGTTATTTCCTTTAGATTCTTTAATTTTGTCTTTTTGTTTCTTGTTTTCACTAGTTAGGCTTAATGGAAAAAAAAAATTAGAGAGCTTTATAGTATTTATCTTGAGTTAGGACATGAAGTGTTTGAAGAGAAAATTAAAAAACCTATGAAACTTTATTTGCTTGCTAATAGCGATGTTGTTAATATGAATTCTTTGGACACCATTATTGCTAATGCTATGGAAAATTCTAAGCTTGGGGAAGCTGGTTTTGATGAGCATGATATTTTTAGTCCCCCAAGCACGAAGGAGAAAATTTACTTTGATGATACTATACCTCCAATATATGATGATTACAATGATGAATATGATATTTTCACTCCACCTACTATTGAGGAGAAAATTAATTATGATTACAATATGCCTCCTATATTTGATGATTATGGTTATGAGAATAATAATGATAGCTATTTCGTTGATTTTGCTCCCACTATAATTAATAAGAATGACTATGCTTATGTGGAGAGTAATAATTATTATATTCATGTGGCTCATGATAAGAATGTTTTATGTGATAGTTATATTTTTAATTTTATTCATGATGCTACTGAAAGTTATTATGAGAGAGGGACACATGGTTTTATGCATCTCAATAATATTAGGTTTCCCCTCTTTATGTTGAAATTTTTGAAGTTGCACTTGTTTTGCTTTTCTATGCTCGTTGCTTTGTGCTTTCATGGCTTGTTTATTCACAATATTCCTATGCATAGGAAGTGGATTAGACTTAAATGTGCTTTGAATTTGCTTCTTGATGCTCTCTTTTACTTCAATTCATATTTCTTATGTGAGCATCTTCTCAAAGTATCATGCCTAACTGAAATGCGTTAAAGAAAAGTACTTATTGGGAGATAATCCAAAAGTTTTAGTTGAGTCTTAGAAGTTATTGCTTCAGTAATAACCTCTCCTTATCATTTTTGTGTGGTTTTTGTGCCAAGAATAACCTCTAATGAGAGAGAAATAATGCTTGGGAAAGTTGCTGTCCCGAAACAGATTTTTGTGCTTCGCTGTAAAAATTCATGAAAAATCTCTGTACTTCTGTTTGAGGCGTGAATTTTTGTGCTTCTGCCCCAGGTTGTTATCTAACTTTCGTTAGTTCAACACTTTGCGATTTGAGCAACGGAAGGTCTTCAAAAAAATGGTTTTTACATGCTGGTCTGTTTTGACAGATTTCTTCCATTATTTGCATTTGCTTCTTGTTGATTCCTTTTTGGGAAATTGAGCTTTTTGAGGGAAGTGCTACAGTAGCTTGTGTTTTAATGGAAGTTTTACTTGTGATGAAACTGAACCTAAAAACTTATTATCTTTTGAATACACTAATGTTGCTAATAAAGATTGTGTGAAGTTTTGTATGAAGGAACTTTTCACTTGTTGGGAAAGAATGATGTAATGAGATGAAGAATTGACTAAATCTCAAGCTTGGGGATGCCACCCGTGTCACCCCAAGAAATATCCAAAAAGTACAAGCGTCAAAGCTTGGGGATGCCCAATGCATCCCCATCTTCATCGATAAAAAACTCAGGTTTCTTCCAAACACTTTATTTTTATTGTTTCATGCACTGTTGTGTTGTTCTTTGAGCATCTTTGTTTTCGTTTTTTATTTTCGTTTGCTTAGTTTGCTTGAATAAGTTGGTTGGATCCCAACAGATGTCTTTTGGAGAGAGACACACTATGCTTTCATTGTTTAGAACACTCTAGTTTTCATTCTTATTGTTTTGTGAGTGTTCTCTTTTGCTAGCACTGGGTTTAGCCTTCGTTTTCCTGTGCTTTCAGCTTATAACTTTTTAGTTCTTCCTTTTGGATTTGTGAGACAAGCTCACTGATCTTTATTTATTATTATCTTTATGAGTTCTTTCAAATAAGTTTGGTTTGGATTGGAAAAGAGTAGGAAAGTTCATGCTTAAGTGGTAAAAGGAGCTTGTTTTTGACTGTGACCTATGCTTTTTCATGTCATGCTTGGTATTGTTTTGGCTTTATTCTTAGTGATTATTGTTGTAGCATGACTTGTTATAAACAATTGAGATTGCTTAATTTGCCTTGGAAGAATCATGCATTGTTTTAGCATATTAAAGCATATTATTGTGGTATTCTCCTTTGATGCTTTATTTGGGTTGGCTTGGCGCATGCTCACGCCATGTTATGACTATCCAAAGTCACCATAGCCTTAATGATCCTTTAGTTTTCGACTTGTAATATCACTTTATGCTTTAATTAATGATGTTTTGTCGCTTTGCATGATTATGGCCATTATTGCTCTCTTAGTTGGTCGCTCCCAGTCTTTTGCTAGCCTCCATAACCAAGTATGAGTCCCACTCATGCATCCAACTCCATAAAACCAAGTTATTCCAAAGATTCCACCATACCTACCTATTAGCATTTGCTATTCCAAGTATACTCATGTTTTTATCTACCTTCTGAATTAAACTTGTTATGTGAAAATTAGTGATTAAAGCTCTCACGAAGTTGATGGCACACTTTACTTTTCTTGCACTTAATAAACATGAACCATTGTGTCCATCTTTGTTGCGTATATGCTTGCGCTTTATAAGTTGAAGTTAACAGAACCATGTATCATGGGGAACGCTTTCAACATTGCACTTGTACATTATACCCCGTTGATATCATGATTCTTTTGCTTATGGATCCCGGCGGTGTGAAATAAAAGGGGAACTTGCAAGATCATGGAGTTTGTATGTGTGTTAGAGAAACGCCTTGGCCGCTCACCTAAGCCATGCCCAATCATGGTGGAAACTTTCAGCATCACCATAGTGAGCAATCTATGAAGCATTCTTCTTATAAAAAAGAGATAGAGATTGAGAAAAAGAAAAAAAGAAAAAAAAGATGACAAGAGAGGAAAGAGAGTAAAAAGAACCATTCTCCCATGGTAAATAAGAAGATTGCTGAGATGCTCATTGTCTGCTTGCCTTGTCATTTTGATTATGGGATAGCTCCTGTATCATGTGCAAGGGGTACCCCGTTGGCGGTTCTCTATGATACATATGTACTTACAATGACAAGAGCTTACTTGTGACTAAATTTGAGTAGCATGAGGTTCGGTCTTCGTAAGTAAGGGGTATGAGATTTTGGCTTATAACTTGTTAAGCATATCCTCTTAGTTGTGTCACTTTAACCTTAATCACCTAAAGATGTTTATGATAGGGGCAATGAGAGCTTAAAGCTAATAAGTACCATAATTTCTGGAAGCTCTTTATGAAACTTGAATCCCTACTTCCTTCTATGAAGGCCTTTCTTTTACTTTTATGTTGAGTCTCCACCTTCTATCTTTATGCACCTATTGAGAGAGCATAGTGGCCATTCTTAGTTTAATGTGCATTGTCCCAAGACTTGTTGATTGATGCATAACCTTGATATTGCTTGTTCTTAAACTATTTGTATCTAGTCACCCTTATAAACTTTGAAGGTGTCCTATGCATTTATGTTTTGCTACTCTATGAGGGACAAGCTGAATGCCACTATGCTATGTTTTCTTTATGTGAAACAAACAAACGTCTTGCAAAGCATTGTTATTCATGAATCTTTTGTTTCTGCCTTTTCATGTTGCAACATAGTTTCTATGTCTTATTGTTAGAACTTCATCTTTCATGCTCATGTTTAGAGTACTTTGATCCCAGCTTTCAATGCTTGCAATGCTTTGATCAAGTTTATGATGGTGCATGTCACCTCAAAAATTATTCTTTCTTTTTATCACTTACCTACTCGAGGACGAGCAGGAGTTAAGCTTGGGGATGTTGATACATTGCTAACGTATCTATAATTTTTGTTGTTCCATGCTTGTTTTATATCTACTTTCTTATGTTTTGTCCACAATTTGGAGTATTTTTATACACTTTCTGGGACTAACCTATTAACAAGATGCCACAGGGCCAGTTGCCTGTTTTCTGCTGTTTTTGGTTCTAGGAAAGTCAGAAAATGAATATTCTCGGAATTGGACCGGACAAAAGCCAAAGTCGATATTTTACCGGAAGACTCACGGAGCCAGAAGTCAAGACGGAGAGGGGCCAGGGGCTGGCCACACCATGTGGTGGCGCAGGCTAGCCCTGGCCGCGCCAGCAGGTGGTGTGGGCCCCTGGTCCACCCACCGAGCTTGCCTCTTCGCCTATAAGAAGCCTCCCGATGCAAAAACCCTAAATCGTCAAGCCTCCAGCCACGAAAAGTTCCACAGCGCCGCCACCACCAAAGGGGAGATTCAGGGACAGAAACTCTCTGTTTCGACACCCTACCAGGATGGGGAATTACCCCGGAGCCATCTCCATCGATCTCCACCACCATCTCCATCGTCGTTGTTGATTCCCATGATGAGGAGGAAGTAGTTCTTCCTCGAGGCTAAGGGTTCTACCGGTAGCTATGTGTTCATCTCTCTCTCTCTATGCATGATCATATTGTGATCATGAGCTTCGTAATCAAATAGATCTACCTTGCTACCCAAGTGCTTTAATAGATCTTTGGCTCTCCCCATGTGTGTGAAAGTGATAGCGTGCACACCATGGTGGCACTTAGGCTAGAGATTACAAATACTTGTTATGAGTTATATTTGGAGTTGGATGTCTCTATGAAATTGTGGTGTTTGTTGGAACCATCTAGTACTCAAGGTGACAGTGTGGGGTTATCTAGATGCGAAAAGTGAACTTTGAGGTGTGCTGTTATAACCCTACCATGGATTAGAGTGTCCAACCGGAGAGTAGTTCAGAGTAGTATCATGAAGAGAAGATATTTATATGAGAGTGTTCACTAGCGAAAGTATGATCCCTAGGCCTTGTTTCTAAGCATTGAAACACCGTTTGCAACTAGATATGTTACATGTTTGCTTGTTTCCATCTTTATTTTGGATTGCCTTTAGTCTCTTCCATGCCATCAAGCTATTTTCTAGCATCGTTGTATTATATCCATACCACTTGTATTTCACTATCTCTTCACCGAACTAGTGCACCTATACACCTGACAAGTGTATTGGGTGTGTTGGGGACACAAGAGACTTCTTGTATCTTGATTGCAGGGTTGCTTGAGAGGGATACCTTTGACCACTTCCTCCCTGAGTTCGATAAACCTTGGGTGATCCACTTAAGAGAAAACGTGCCGCTGTTCTACAAACCTCTACACTTGGAGGCCCAACAACTGTCTACAAGAATAGAAGTGCGTAGACATCAGGTGCAATTTTCATTTTTATGAGGTCCTTGATGTAACTTGTAGTTCCACCGACCGTGTTAACTCTCAAGCAGCTCGCTCCTATGAGACCTACCAAAGTTAAAAGAAAATGCAACCGCCCCAATTATCAAATAAACTGGACCACAGTTTCTTATACGTAATACCCAAGTTTTTAGTTCTAGGATTTTTTAAGCTTCCTAGCTAACTTCGCACACTTCAGTGACTTCTTGTCGATTAACGAAATTAGGTCCAACTTGAGCTACAAGTAAGCATGATAGATTGCTCTTGAATTAAATGTATTTTTGGAGGAAGATGGGTGCATTTTCTTGTAGTAAACAATGTTGTTAGTGTGAGTTTCCAACTATCAGGAAATGACAGTTTTCTGAGTGATGACAAGATGGTTCTTTTCCGTAAAGGAAGCTCGAAGAATATGGATCTCAATGCCATAAGCCAAGCTTCTAGACATATTAAGTGGACCAACGTGTTTTACTTATGATTCCCATATGTTTTTTGAGTTTTCAAACTCCCTAGCTAAATAACTCCGCCCACTTGAATGACTACATGTCAATTTATCGAAATTAGGTCAAACTTGAACTAGAACTAAATTGTAGGTTGCTCTGAAAGTTTTACGAAAATCTTTTGGAGGTACTGTACCGACCAGGGGGGAGTGTCACAATCAATATATTAGAAACAACGGAGAGTTTTGACAACAGGTTTGACTTCTTGCTTAGATTTTGCATCGCATGACACTATTTAACGAAATTGGGTCAAACTTGAGCTACAAGTAAGCGCGATAGATTGATGTTGAAATATATGACTTTTCAGAGAGGTAGATGGGTGCATTTTATTGTAGTAAATAGTGCCGTCGGTACGGTGTGATTTTCCAACTATATCAGGAAAGAACGTTCAATTATTCTCAATTTTCCGAGTGATGACGAGAGGGGTTGTTCTTTTCCGTAAAGAAATGTCCGAAGAATATTGGATCTAAATGCGAGAAGCCAAGTTTACCGACATATATAGTGGACCAACATGTTGTATTGTTGTACCAACGATTCCCATGTTTTATTTATGAGTTTTCAAACTTCCCAGCTAACTCTGCCCATTTGACCGAATGACTTTATGTCGATTTATCGAAATTAGGTCAAATTTGAAACTAGAAGTAAATTGTAGGTTGCTTTGAAAGTTTTACAAAAACTCTTTTGGAGGTACCCATCGAGGGGTCACAATATATCATAAAACACCGTGAGTTTTGATGATAGGTTCAACTTCTTGCTAAGATTCTGCATCTTGACAATTTAACGAAATTAGGTCAAACTTGAGCTACAAGTAAGCGTGATAGACTGCTCTTGAATTAAATGTATTTTCTGAGGTCGATCGATGCATCTTGTTGTAGTAAACAATGCCGCCAGTGTGAGTTTCCAACTATCAGGAAAGAACATTCAATACTACATTTTCCGAGTGAAGACGAGCGAGGCTAGTTGTTATTTTTCGTAAAGAGAAGTCCAAAGAATATTGGATGTGGATGTCACAAGCCAAGTTGACAGACATATATAGTTGATTGACCACATGTTGTACTTGCGATTCCCATGTTTTATGAGCTTTCAAACTTCCTAGCTAACTCTGTCCATTTTAATTACTTTAAGTCGATTTATCAAAATTAGGTCAAATTTGAAACTACAAGTAAATTGTAGGTTTTGCTTTGTAATTTTTACGAAAAAGCTTTTAATTTGGAGGTACCCATCGAGCGGTCACAATTAATATATCTGAATACAATGAGAGTTTTGACGATATGTTCAACTTTTTGCTATGATTTTGCATCTTGACAATTTAACGAAATTATGTCAAACTTGAGCTACAAGTAAGCGCGATAGATAGCTCTTGAGTTAACTGTCATTTCAGAGGTAGATGGGTGCATTTTCTAGTAGTAAGTAGTGTCGTGGGTGTGAGTATCCAACTACCAGGAAAGAACACTCAATTATACGTTTTCCGAGTAAAGACGAGCGACGTTAGTTGTTCTTTTCCATAAAGAAAGTCCAACGAATATTGGATGTGGATGCCACAAGCCAAGTTGACAGACATATATATATATAGTGTATCGACAACATGTTGTACTTGTGATTCCCATGTTTTATGGGTTTTCAAGCTCCCTAGCTTACCCCGCATATTTGAATAACTTTATGTCGATATCTCGAAATTAGGTCAAATTTGAAACTACAAGCAAATTGTAGGCTTTGATTTGATAGATTTACAAAAAAGCTTTTGGACGTTCCCATCGAAGGGTCAAATTTAATATACCAGAAACCAGCGAGAGTTTCGACGATAGGTTCAACTTCTTTCTAAGATTTAGAATCTTGTAAATTTTGAACCCCTTTTGAAAACTATCACATGAGAAATAAGGAGAGAGGGGAAATGATTTTTCTATTTTCTATGGGCAACCCATAAGCTTTTGATGTGCACCTTAGGCTTAAAGATAACTTTATTTTCTCCATACTATATAAGGTGAACCTTAATCAGCGGATGCCACATAGGCCTTAAGGTGTGGCTTTTTACACATTGCGGATGACCTTAGGGCATCACCTATGTATGTAAAAAACTTGTTGTTAAGATGGCTCCTAACATGACCATGAAATGAATATGAGTTGGAAATTGCATTTTTGCATGATTGTATTAACATCATCCTCCCAACATGATGTAATTTATCTCATAATTTTTTGAAACTCCTAAGTATGATATCCATTCTTCTTCGAGATCCTGGGCATTGGGAGTACGGCCATGGATGACTAGTTGAGGTGTTGGATTGAGGGAGTACGGCCTTGGATTTCTGAACATAGAGGGGGTACGGCCTACCAAATTTCTATTAGGGCATGACCAAATTCAACACCAAAATAAAGCGGTAAAATATCCCGCGCATCCGAACTTAGTTCGTGCCCCAAAATTTCAGATACTTCAAAATTACCATTTGACCCCTATTAAATTCGGTGGGTGGGGGGCTCCACTCGTAATTTTACCATTATAGTGCTAGCAGTACCTAACCCCCCTCTCCTCCAGGAATACGTCACCGGCCGGAACATCCTCGCTGCACTTTAGCCGACGTACCTACACACCTGATCTGGTCAATGAACCCTCTTGTCCGGCGCGCTAAGAACATCATCAACCACCTTGGATCTGGTCTGGTCCAGTGTTCTACTCGTATCCTCGCTCGCCCAAGATCTGCTTTCCCGTCGTCGACACCCACTACGACCGTAGCACTTTCGGCGACTTCGACGTGACCCGTGAGGATGCGGAGGAGGCCTAGACGCCGCCCCAACTAAGGTAAAACCAGATCTCCCTGAGCGATTTGTTTGTTGGAAATGTACTGTATTTGTGCTAAATTTCCTAACTAACAGGTTCTTTACTTGATATACACCTGTTATGTACTAAATTAACCCGTTGTGGTTACGCTTAAACTCCACGCATTGAACTGTTTTTATGTACTATACTATTTCTTTGTGAATTATTAGTCACTTAACATATTTGTTTACATTCTCTGTTGTACCTATCCACATGAGATATGATTATATAATATCTCTGTCATTCGCTGATTTATGAACTATAGTAGTATTTCCATCGTGCTATTGTCCTGCTATCCTATACTACACGTTTACACACGTCATACTATTTGACCATTATGTACTGTCGATTTGATCCCTCTTAACCTATGGCTCAAAATGTCTGCTATTATTATGTAAGGAGTAGCCTTAGTTTGCACACAATATCATAGAGTGAATGGATCCTATAATCTCGTAAGACCCCATCACTTTTTTTTCACTTCATCCCAACGTATATCATGTTGGAACATGTTCGTATTTACAGTTGGCCTTACCTTTATGCAGAGGAGAAACAATGGAGTACAAACTGCCGCGAGGGATCCCGGGGCGATAACTAAACGGCAGGACCCTTGCGGCAGGCGTCCTCCCCTCAGCCGCCCAGGGCCCGCAGCAGGCGTCGCAGCTCTGGCAACAGGGGCCAGCCGCACTAGGAGCAAACGGTGAACAACAACCCGCCACCTCCCCCTCCGCCAGCCGGAGCACCCAGACCAGCCGGTTCCCGTCTCTCGGGCCGGATGGGAGCGCCCAACCCGGATTGTCCGGATGCCCACGACCGCATCGAGCTCCTCGCTCAAGCGCGCGTCACGGAGGAGAAAGATTCTACCGGTCCGGTTTGTTTCAGACCCCGCATCCGGAACGAGCCGTTTCCGGATAAATTCTCCCTGCCCAGGGACACCCCCAAGTACGACAGCAGCATGAAACCGGAAGACTGGCTGACCGACTACGCTATGACAGTCGGCATCGCCCATGAGAACAAGCGCACAGCCATGCGCTACGTCCCCCTCATGCTAACCGGGTCAGCGAGGACATGGCTCAATGGCCTCGCGCCCAATAGCATCAACGCCTGGCCTGACTTCGAGAAGGTGTTCGTCCGCAACTTCAACGGCACGTACAAGCGCCCAGGGCACCCACGCGACCTGGCCTTGTGCATCCAGGGCGACCACGAGACCGACCGCGAGTACCTCGCCAAGTGGACGGAGCTGCGCAACACCTGCGAGGGCATCCTGGAGAGCCAAGCCATCGGTTTCTTCATCGAGGGTTGCCGAAAGGGCAACATGCTTCGCCACCGGCTACTATGTGACGAGCCGAAAACCATGGCGGAGCTCATGATGGTTGCGGACCAGTACGCCACGGCGGATGCCGCCATGAAGAAGCCCCTTCGAGTAAACGCGGACGGACATCCGACTCCCACAGAGCCGGCTCGCGACCGACCCAACAATCTGGCTGGAGAAGCCGGATCCTCTAGGCATGACGGCAACGATAACCGGTTCCATGGGGACCGCCAGGCCAGACAGCAGAAGCCTCACTACCACGCGCGGCAGGTCAACACTGTGGAGGCCGCACCCGACGCACCGGCTAATGAGACAAGGAGGCAGAAGCCACGGCTCACCTTCGACCAGATGTTCGATGGCCCGTGCAAGTGGCATAGCGGTCCCTTCAAGCCAGCTACGCACACCACCCGGAACTGCAGCTGGACCCACCAGCTAAAGGACCAGGGCAACCAGCCTCGTCCCCCGCCTCCCCCACCGGGTGGACCTCCACCCTCGGCTAGGGGAGCCGGCAATGATGGTAACGGCGGCAACAACAACAACGGCTACCCCCAGCCGCACGCCGCCTACCACATCTTCGAGACGGAGCAGGACGACAAGCACAGCCGCAGGCGACGCTCCAAGGAGGTCAATACCATCGCCTCTCCGGTCCCCCAGTACCTGAACTGGTCGGAAACCCCCATCACCTGGAGCCGGGCGGATCAGCCTGAGCATCTACCGACTCCCGGGGGCTACGCCATGGTGCTCGACCCCCTCATCGTCTCCAACGCGCGCATTTGCAGATTCTCGCGCGTCCTCATCGACGGAGGCAGCAGCCTCAACCTCCTCTACCAGTCCTCGCTAGTGAAGCTGGGCATTCGCGAAAGTGACCTGCGCCCGACTACCAAGACGTTCCACGGCGTACTGCCGGGGCCAGCCTGCGCCCCGCTGGGGAAAATCCAGCTGGACGTCATCTTCGGGACCGAGGAGAACTTCCGCCGCAAACCAATCTGGTTCGAGGTGGTAAATCTGATGAGCTCCTACCACGCTCTCCTCGGGCGCCCCGCCCTCGCCAAGTTCATGGCCATCCCCCACTATGCCTACCTCAAGACGAAGATGCCGGGACCCCACGGCATGATCACTGTCGCCGGCTGCTTCAGGCGGTCGATGGAGTGCGCCTCAGCCGGTTCCAAGCTGGCCGAGGCCCTCATCATAGCCGAGGAGAAGTGCGTGATCATGCGCAATGTGGCCATGGCCCAGCAGGACATTCCGGCTAGCAGCAAGCCGGCTGGAGAAGGAGCCTTCCAGCCGGCAAAGGAGACGAAGAGGATCCTGCTCGACCCCTCCGATCCGACCAAGTTCGTCACCATTGGCGCCGGCTTGGACAACAAATAGGAAGGCGCGCTCGTCGACTTCCTCCATGAGAATCGGGACATCTTCGCGTGGTGCTCCAAGGACATGCCGGGTGTGCCGAGGGAGTTCGCCGAGCACTCACTTCACGTGCGTCCGGATGCCAAGCCGGTCAAGCAACCTTTGCGCCGGTTCGTAGAGGAGAAGAGAAAGATAATCGGTGACGAGATCACCCGGCTCCTTGCAGCCGGGTTCATCATGGAAGTGTACCAGCCGGACTGGTTGGCGAACCTAGTCCTGGTGCTGAAGAAGAACAAGACCTGGCGCATGTGTATCGACTACACCAGCCTGAACAAGGCGTGCCCAAAAGACCCCTTCGCCTTGCCCCGTATCGATCAAGTCATCGATTCCACGGCCGGCTGTGATTTGTTGTCTTTTTTAGATTGTTATTCCGGGTACAATCAGATCCGGCTAAACCCGGCTGATCAGATTAAGACATCATTTATCACCCCCCTATGAGGCTTTCTGCTATGTAACCATGCCTTTCGGCCTAAAGAACGCAGGCGCCACCTATCAGCGATGTATGCAGAAATGCTTGCAGTCGCAGATAGGCCGAAACGTACACGCTTACGTGGATGACGTGGTCATCAAGACCAAGGAGAAGCGCACCCTCCTCGAGGACCTGGGAGAAACATTTGGCAACCTCTGCCAGTACCAGATGAAGCTGAACCCAGAGAAGTGCGTCTTCGGAGTACCGTCCGGCCAGCTACTCGGTTTCCTCGTTTCACAGCGAGGCATCAAGGCGAATCCGGAGAAGATCGCGGCCATCGAGAGGATGCAGCCGCCCAGGAACCTGCTTGGAGTCCAGAAGTTCACCGGATGCCTGGCTTCCCTCAGTCGCTTCATCAGCCGGCTGGGGGAGAAGGCACTCCCGTTGTACCAGCTGATGAAGAAGACGGAGAAGTTCTCCTGGACTTCGCAAGACGACGCCGCATTTCACGACCTCAAGCGCATGCTATCCACAGCACCGGTTCTAGCCACGCCGGCTAGTAAGGAGTCGATGTTGCTCTATATAGAAGCCATCAGCCGGGTCGTCCTGGTGGTGGAGCGCCCCTAGGAAGGCAAGGCTCAGCCGGTTCAGAGACCCGTCTACTACCTCAGCGAGGTTCTCTCCCTCTCCAAGCAGAACTACCCCCACTACCAAAAGATGTGCTACGGCGTGTACCTGGCATGCAAGAAGCTCAAGCACTACTTCCAGGAGCACCCGATTAAGGTCGTGTGCACTGCACCCCTTTCGGAAATCATCGGCAACAAGGACGCCACCGGCCGAGTCGCCAAGTGGGCCATCGAGCTTGCCGCCTACTCCATCCAGTACGAGCCCCGGCTCACGATCAAGTCGCAGGCGTTGGCGGACTTCCTCGTCGACTGGGCCGAGACCCAGTATCTCCCACCAGTTCCGGATTCGGACCATTGGCGGATGCACTTCGACGGGTCGAAGATGCTCGGGGGCTTGGGAGCCGGCATCGTGCTCACCTCGCCCAAAGGAGACCGCTGGAGTACGTGCTGCAGATCCACTTCAAAGCCTCCAACAACGTAGCCGAATACGAGGCACTGGCGCACGGGCTCCAGCTAGCCAAGGAGATCGGTGTCAACCGGATCCTGTGCTTCGGTGATTCGGACTTGGTGGTGCAGCAGGTATCCGGAGAATGGGACGCCAGAGACACAAACATGGCTCTCTACCGGTTCCACATCCAGAAGCTCAACGCCTCCTTCGATGGGTGCGAATTTCACCACATCCCCCGCGTCAACAACGAGGCAGCCAATGGGCTCTCCAAGATCGGATCCACCAGGCAGGCCATCCCACCAGGGGTCTCCTTGGAGCACCTGCGCAAGCCATCCATCAACCCATCGCTAGAATCAGACTCCATCGTCTGGGCAGGAACCGTTCCGGCTGACGGAACGGTGGAAGCGGAGCCGGAAGAACCGCCAAAGAAGAAGACCTGCACCAATTCTGGCCAGGCAACGCCTTCCGGCTCGCAAGACCTGGGGGCTGCCGGCTCGCCTAGCGGCTCGGGGGCTGCCGTTCCGGATACGCCATCCGGACGACCCCCCGACATCCGTCAGCCAGAGGACATGAACGTCCTTGTCATCCGGGAAGTGCCATCCTGGGCACAACCCTTCATGAGCTACATCGCCGATGGAGAACTTCCGGACGACGAGGTGGAGGCCAGGCAAATCCGGCGCCGCGCGCACACATACACCATCATAAACGGCGAGCTGTACAAGTGCAGTGTATCCGGTATCTTCCAAAGATGTGTTGATGTGGACACGGGCTACCGGCTACTCAAAGATATCCACCAGGGCGAGTGTGGGCACCACGCTTCGTCAAGGGCCATAGTCGCCAAGGCATTCCACCATGGTTTCTATTGGCCCACCGCCCTCGAGGACACTGAGCAGCTGGTCCGCGCATGCAACGGGTGCTAGCGCTTCGGGCAGCTCAGGCACATGCCAGCTTCGGTACTCAAGACCATACCGATCACCTGGCCTTTCGCGGTTTGGGGCCTTGACATGGTCGGTCCCTTCAAGCGAGCCTGCGCGGGCATGACCCACCTATGGTGGCGGTGGACAAGTTCACGAAGTGAATTGAGGCCAAGCCTATCCGGAAGCTGGACGGGGCGACGGTTGTTACCTTCTTCACCGACATCATCAACCGTTTCGGCTACCCCAACAACATCATCACCGACAACGGCACGAACTTCGCCAAGGGGGCCTTCGCCCGGTTCTGCAGCAACAAAGGCATGCGACTAGACCTCGCCTCCGTCGCGCCCGCAATCCAATGGGCAAATCGAAAGAGCAAACGACTTGGTGCTAGCCGGCATCAAGCCACGTCTCATCGAGCCATTGGAGCGTTCACCCGGATGCTGGATCGAAGAACTGTCGGCTGTGCTGTGGAGCCTCCGCACCACGCCGAATAGGTCAACCGGCTACACGCCATTCTTCCTGGTCTACGGATCGGAAGCCGTCCTCTCCGCCGACATCGAGTTCGACTCCCCTCGCAAGCTCCTCTACAACGAAAAAGCCAACCAGGAGGCGCGAGAGGACGGAGTGGACCTCCTGGAGGAGGCCCGCGAGCTGGCCTTGTCCAGATCAGCCCTGTACCAGCAGCGACTACATCGCTACCATTCAAGCCGGATCCGCCCAGTCGCATTCCGCGAGGGTGACCTAGTTCTCCGGCTAGTGCAAGACACAAAGGGCATGCACAAGCTATCGCCACCCTAGGAGGGCCCCTTCATCATCAGCCAGGCGCTGCCCAACGACTCCTACTACCTCATCGATGCGCAACATCCATGCAAGAACAAGATGGATAAATCGGACGAGGAAACCGAGCGTCCCTGGAACGCGGCCCTGCTGCGCCCGTTTTACAACTAGTCGCCAGGCAGTGTATGTATCCTGAAAACCCTATGAATGAAAATGTGGACCCCCACGAGAATCTCGGGGGCTCCTTGCTAGAAATGTGTATGCATTTGTTTTCTGGTTATGATTTTTCGGCTCCGGCAACCCCTACCTGGGGGCTCGCCGGCTGTCCCGGCCTGCTAAGTCAACAAACCGGCTGAGTACTGTGCGACGATGTCAGAGGCCCACTCTTCGTGTCAGCTACAGACCGCAACCCGGCTGTCTGGCTAGCAAGAGCAAAAGCCCGAGGCATCCCACACGAAAAACAGGGAGGAGACGCGACAGATCGGGTGCCCCGGCCCTGCAACTAGCTCGAACCAATCTAGCTGCTAAGCCATTAGTACCGTGTGCAATGTACTGTCAGCTCCCTTCGATTCCGGCTGCAGACCGCAACCCGGCTGCCCGGCAAGGACGCAGCGAAAACAGCAGAGCGCACGGGAAAGCGACTAAGTGTGTAGAAAGGGACAAGCCAGTTTTCGAAAAAACAAGCCGTTTTCCGGCTACAATTTGGCAGACTAACCTACTAACCTATGTGGACATGTGTGTATGCGTATGTACGTTTTGTCCGACTACCTAGAGTCGGAATTCAGGAGAAGGAAAGAAGATTCGAAGTCCTTGCCTTCATCAAGCACTCCGAATCTCGGGGGCTACACTCACTGGGTGCGCTCGCGCGCCCCCACTGGAATCTTGTGGTTCCTGACCGGCTAAAGGCGTTTAGTCGGTCGATCGGAGCCCAGGTGAGGGCAAGGGCTGGAGCAAGAGAAGACAAGGAAGATTTGAAGCACCTGGCTACGCCAGCTACTCCGAATCTCGGGGGCTACACCCAGTGGGTGCGCTCGCGCGCCCCCACTGGAATGTTAGTTCCCCCTGCTGAAGGTGTTCAGCCAGTGAAAGCAACCGACCGAGACGAGTCTAGTCGGATAAAGATTGAAGAATTGGGAAAGAAGGAAGATTCGAAGCACCTGGCTACGCTAGCTACTGCGAATCTCGAGGGCTACACCCAGTGGGTGCGCTCGCGTGCCCCCACTGGAGGTGCGGTTCCCCCGACTAAAAGTGTGTAGCCGGGCGAAGTAAGCTAGATAAAGTTAACCGGCGAAGTATGGAAAGAAAATTCAAAGCGCACAAGTTGAAGGAAATCCACGCAAGGTCAATACTAACAAACAAAAGAGAGACGAAGCTCCCATAAGTTACCCGGCGTCAAAGACAGCCGGCACAAATAGACAAGGTTCATAAGTATGTAGCAGAAGACAAATACACCCGGCATCCCGGGGCGATAACCTAACGGCAGGACCCTTGCCGCGAGGGAGATCTTGGCCAGCAGAAGCCTCGGGCGGCGGAGGGGGCGCGGAGCTTGATCCGGTTCTGGCGCTGGCAGGCGGCGGCATCGGGACCTCCACATCAGGAGTACCGACGGACTCCGAGTCGGTGAGCACCTCGTCGGGATCCACGTAATCGGCGATCTTGATGGCGGATCCGCGAAGCTCCGGATGGGCCTGGCGGATGGCAGCAAGATCGGCTCCGGCACGGAAGCCACCGTCGATCTTCTCGACGCAGGCATCCTTGTACCAGGAGAGCATGAGGGCCAAGGCCATCTCCGCTCCGGCCCGCGCCGCCAAGTCTCACAGCCGGTCCACCGCAGCCGGCACCTCCCCCACCTTCGCAGCTAGCTGCGCCATTGTCTCCAGAACCGGAGCCTCTGGCCACACGAAGGAGAAGACATCACGCGCCGCCTGGCGAAGCTTGGCAGCTTCCTCGCCAAGGAGAACGACGAGCTCCTGGGCCGTCGGCTGCGCTCCCGGCCAGTTCTCCTGCAGCCGGTTGTAGGCCAGTAGGTCTATGCCGGGGTAAAAGGCTGTCAGAAAAGAGAAGTCAGATCCAGCTACCGGATCCAGAAAGAAAGGAAGACGGGAAAAGGACTCACCCTTGGCAGTATGGCCGACCTGCATCAGCTCCTCCACCAGCGCCTTCTCCTTGGTCGCTAGCCGTTTGATCTCCTTCTCTTGGTCCTTGTTCTGGGCCTCGAGAAGGGAGAAGGCTTCGGTCCGGCTAGCGAGCGAGGCGTCGCGCTCCTTGATGGTGGCCTCCAGACCATCCACCCGCGCGTGCCAATCCTTATTCTGCAGCCGCAGAGTAGAATTGGACTTGCTCAGCCGGTCGTTCGCTTTCTTCAAGCGATCGATCTCGTGCTGAGCGCACACGAGGATGGCTCCAGCAAGACCGGCTATCAGTACAAAAAAAAGGCAAGCCGGGTGAAGCGAACTTACTCTGGGAGGTCCCGTTGGCGGCAGCGAGCTTCTGCTCCAACGTCCGGTTCCCGCCGGCTGTGGCCTCCAGCAGTCGGATCTCCTTCACCGCCAGCTCAAGCGTGGCGGGGAGGTCCGACAGCGAGGCGGCGGAGGAAGCGTCATCGTCCACGGCATTGAAGGCCAAGGACTCCTTCGCCGCGACCACCGCCGTCTGCCATTCCTCCCCGGGCTCCTCGTCGGAGTTGTCGTCGCCAACGACGAGTAGCTCCTTGCCGGCAGTCCCCGCGCGCCCACGGTGGAGCCTTCCGGCTGTGAGGACCCCGCTTCCGGCTGGGGGACTTCCGGTTGGGCGGAGGCTATCGGCTCAGCCCGAGGGGGAGGCGAAGGCTGCGCCTCAGAAGAAGGAGGGGCGCTGGTTGGCGCAGTCGGGGCCCGGGGCGGCGACCCGGCTGGGGCGCGTGCCGGGCTCGCGGCTCCGAAGGAAACCAGCGTGCTAAACAGAAAGAGGAGAAGACAAGGGCAAAACAAAACAAAGTCAGAAAATGAAGAAGAAGGGCAAGCAGACAGAAAGAGCCGAAAGAAAAAGGGGGGAGAAGGAACATACCCCGGCATAACCGGAGGCGGCCCTTTCTTCTGGCCGAGATGGCTTGGCGGCAAAGAGCCGGACCGGCTCCTCTTGGGAGCCGGCTCCTCCGTCGCAGGGCGGCAGGAGCCGGAACGGCTGGAGCCGCTCCCACCCGCCTCCCCGTCCGTCGCGGAGCGCATCGCCGGCTCCGTGGTCGGCGCGGCCTCCTCCTCGTGCACCTCCGCATGCGGGTCGGCGGCCGGCTCGTCATTCCGGCTGGGGAAGGCGTCGCCGTCCCCATCCGGTTCCTCGCCGGACCGCCGAGCGCACGGCTCGGGCAAGTCGGGCGTAAATTCCTCGAGGGGAGTCGCGCCCTCCTCGCGGATGATGTAAGGGAACATCTGCCTAACACAAGAGATCAGCCAAACGAAAATAAGGAACAAGTACAAGAAAACACCAAAAATGCATCCGGTTAGAAGAGCTTACCCGGGGCGCGCGGTTCTCTCGAGTATAAGGCGCCAAACTGAACTTCCAGTTCTCCGGCAGCCGCTCCTTGGTGATCGTCCACACCCACTCCCTCAGGTTGTGGTAGCGGGGATCGCGGCGCGACAGCCGGGTCGGGTCTAGCCGGCCAGAGTAGTAGCACATCTTGTGTGCTCGCTGCTGCAACGGCATCATCAGCCGGGACATCCAGCTGAGAGTGACGTCCAGGCCGGTCAGCCGGCAGTTGACGAGCAAGCGCATGCGCTTCAACAGCTCATTCGTCTCCGCCTTGTCGCCGTGGAACTTCAAGTCCCAGTTCTGCCGGCTGGACTCGATGTCCTGGAAGGCTAGCAGATTGATCCGGCCGACGTTGGTGAGGTTCTTCATGTAGAAGTACGACTGCTGCCACAAACGTACCGTATCGTGAAGAAGGTATTTGGGGTATCCGGTCTGCGAGCGGGATGTAACACCCTCAAATCGGCCCCTATGCAAGTTTTAGCGCTTTCGGCCAAACCCGCATAGAAACGATTCAAGGACGCCCACCAGGCACTTTCGTGCGGGTGGAAAACGAAGTAATAACATTACACAATAGTCCTCGATGGGATCCATAGAACAGATATAAATACAACAGCGACTCCCTGAGTCAAGAATACAGATATACATTACCAAGACCCAAATCACCTTGAAAACGATAGAGCGTCCGACTACGGACAAGATGCAAATGGGGCCAAGAGCCCTGAAGAATAACCAATGGCGTCCATAACCCTGCCCAGGCCAAGCCGGAAGGGTAACCCTGCTAACGATGTCGATCTTAAACCTGCTAAAACAAAAGGGGTGCCAACAAAGGGCAAAGGAAAAGAGGAGTGTCAGTACTGAGGCCAGTACACGGCGAGGCTAGAATTCAGCGGCTCTCGCCTACATAGGTATGGTGGGCTGAAGCGGTAGCGCAGCGGCACTAACCAACCTATTGAGACTCGGTATCACTGGCGGCTATTCGAGAGGGGTAAGAAAGACCTATTCGGATCCAACCTGAAGCTAACACCAACCAAACCCATCCTGATATTTCCCCCTCGAGACCAAACGAGGAAGTCGGACCAAGGAACTCACAAGTTGGCGATTTTATTCATTCCATTATAATTGAAGCACTTACTAGTCAGATATAGATAGCGTGGGCCGTCCTGATAGCATAAGTAGTGGGCAGTTTTAATCACCATTCCGTTGTGGTTGGAACATTTACTAGTCAGATATAATTGTCCTGAGGAATCCCAAACCCAATAGTTGTTGACACTTTTATCACATTCCATTGGAGTTGCAATACTTACTAGGTAGGTATAGTATGACACAGAGCACCACGGATCTACCAGTTGTTGGCATTTTTATTATCCATTCCATTCTACTTGAGCTGATTACTAGTCACATATTAAGTCAAATTTATAGCACTACTTTAGTTATGCTTGTCTATGATCGAGATACTGTGCTCCAAGTCGTCCATAACCGCGGACACGACTTTCATAAAGTTTTACCCTGCAGGGGTGCACAAATAGCAACACACACTCGATCAACCTCAGAAAAACCAACTCAAAACCCAACGAGGCTTTCACGACAAAGCAATCACAGGATTCATAAATATTTCAGGGGGCCACCCCATTAAGCTACCCGCAATGAAGTTGGCCGACTCCGAGACGGACCCAAGGTTTGCGCCAATGGCGGTAAACGACTGGGAACCCGAAAGTGTGACTGGGCTTGTCGATACCACGAAAACACTCTGCAATCCTAAACAGTACAGGTGCCTCGCACAATCTTAAATAAAGTGGTAAAGCATGGCATAGGTACAGGATAGTAATAAAGCCCCAAACTACTTTGTGGCCCCAAGAAATAGAAATGAATCAAGCTCTGGCTCAGGGGGGTCCATAAGGCCTCCCAGATGTGGATAGTGCGAAAAATCAAGGAACAGGTATCAAGTACTCGGGGTCCTACGGGACACAAGTGAGCGTGGAATAACCAAATAACATCTATTGCCCACCGATGCCTCTGCATTAGTTATATCTAGCATTTTAATAGTTGTGTTTTAAGTCATGATCATCTCCACCAATAAGCATCTCCACCAATACGCATCTGCCAGCATTTCAACAACTGTGGTACTCGACAACACGAGATTGCACCTGAGCAAGCAACTACGACTCACAAGGCCAGCTATCTACCAAACAACAGGTATTAGGAGGTGTCCATGGCAAATACAGAGGCTGCACGGGAGTTAACTGGTGCACGGAAACTAAAGCATCGCAGCACGGATAGCAATAGATCAACAGGAGGAAATAAAGACTATAAATGCAAAATAGGTAGAAGGAGAAGAGATGCTCGCCTGGGAAACACTGCCGAAGGATCATATCCGGAGAACTTGTCGTTACTCGCATCCACTCATCGGCCTAATCCACGAAGAAGCAAACACTAGCAGAAACACCGGATACAATATTTAATACTACGGCAGAAGATCTTGTTGGAGATATGCCCAAGAGGCAATAATAAAAGTGATTATTATTATATATTTGTGTTTATGATGAATGTTTACATCCCATGCTATAATTGTATTATTAGGAAACACTAATACATGTGTGTTTTGTAAACATGTAAGAGTCCCTAGTAAGCCTCTTGTTAAACTAGCTTGTTGATTAATTGATGATCATGGTTTCCTGATCATGGACATTAGGATGTGATTAATAACAAGGTTGTATCATTAGGAGAATGATGTGATGGACACACACCCATAGTAAGCGTAGCATAAAGATCAAGTCATTAAGTTCGTATTGCTATAAGCTTTTAAATACATAGTAACCTAATCCTTCGACCATGAGGTTGTGTTAATCACCATCACCGGATGAGTACTTTGATGACATCAAACACCACTTCGTAACTGGGTGGTTATAAAGGTGTCATTGGGTATTCTGAAAGTATGTGTTGAAGCGCATGGACCGAGATTGGGATTTGTCCATCCATATGACGGATAGATATGCTCTGGGCCCTCTCGGTGGAATGTCATCTAGTTAGCTTGCAAGCATGTGACTGGGTCACAAGGGATGACATATCACGGAACGAGTAAAGAGTACTTATCAGTAACGAGGTAGAACTAGGTATGGAGATACCGACGATCAAACCTCGGATAAGTATAGTATGCGAGACAAAGGGAATTGGTTTCGTATGTAAATGGTTCTATCGATCACAAAAGTCATCGTTGAGTATGTGGGAGCCATTATGGATCTCCAGGTCCCGCTAATGGTTATTGATAGGAGATGTGTCTCTGTCATGTCTACATATTCACGAACCGTAGGGTGACACACTTAAGGTTCGAAGTTGTTTTAAGTAGATATGGAATATGCGTTGGAGACCGAATGTTGTTCGGAGTCTCGGATTGGATCCGGGACATCACGAGGAGATCCGGAATTGTCCGGAGAATAAGATTCATATATTGGGGATCATTTTCTGAGTTAGGAAATGTTCCGGAGTATTTGTATGAGGATTCTAGATTGTTTCGGAATGTTCCGGAAGGTTCTAGAAGATTTCTTGGAGTTTGCTTGAAAATCAAGATAGGGATCAAGGAGTCCTGGTGGGTCAAGACAAGGAGTCGTGGGGGAGGAGGACTCCTCCCCCCTCCCCAATCCGCCGGCCCTAGGAGGTGGGGAGTCCTACTAGGACTCCCCCTCCCCAGGCGCCCTCCCTCCTTTAAATAGAAGGGGGAGGCGCCACCCCTTGCCCCTCCTCAACAACACCCAATCTCCGCTGCCTCTCTCCTCCTCCTTTCTTCTGCACAGGCATAGGCGAAGCCCTGCAGAATTCTCTACTCCACCACCACCACCACGCCGTCGTGCTGCTGGGATTCCGTGGAGAAGATCTACTACCTCCGCTGCTCGCTAGAACGAGGAGAGGAAGGTCTGCTTCGACTCTGCACGTGTGACCGACTGCGGAAGCGCTGCCGAAACGCGGCGCCGGAAGGATGGTCCACACGATCTTGAGATTGGCAAGTGATCGACTACATCACCCACGAGATCTAATATCGTTAACGCTTTCGGATCTACGAGGGTTAGTTCCTATCTATCTCGTTGCACATGTCTAATAGATTAGATCTTGGCTTTTATCTAGATTAGATCTGGGTTTTGTTCGTTCTTGCGGTAGAAATTTTTTGTTTTCCATGCTATGAACCCATCAGATCCGGCATGCTTATGATATGATGCAGATGCGGTGCAACTAGGCAATATTAAGCGGAACCGGGGTCTCGACAATTAATTACATGGTTCAAGTTATTTAGAACCCCGCAATTTAAATGTTGTGTTATCTGACGAACATGGCATCGGTTCGCTACACCAATTTAAATGGAGCCGATATAAGACTAGAATAGCCCGCATATTGACTCCATATTTAATCATGTGGTGAATTGGCATAATGCCCCCAACCCACATGATATGCATGCGAGATGAACAATTATTATGCAACAGGTTTTATATATAGCATTTATAAAATAGGCGCTCGGGAAAAGGTTCACACATCAGGGTCGGAAGATCTTGGATTCCGGGGGTCCGGGGTTCGACAGGGTTTGCCAGGATCGGTCTTGGACAACGAAAGGAGAGCTTGGCGTTCCGGAAAGAAGGGCTTGGTTTGGCGTCGGGGCGCATCGGATTTGCCCTGGTCGGTGTCGATCTTGTCGTCTCGAAGTTCTTGTCGGATCCATGTATCGGGTCGGTCTTGGCGTTCGGGATGAAGAACTTGGCGTCCTCGAGGAAGTACTTGGCATATCCGTGTCGACGACATTGGCGTCCGGATTCTCGGGCATCGGATCCAGGAAGAAGTACTTGTCGCATCTGTGGATCGGTCCTCGGGGTCGAAGAACTTGGCGCGCCAGGGTCTCGGCGTTCTCGGATTCGCGTCGGCGTGCTCGGCATCGTCGGGTCCTAGGAAGAAGGCCTCGAGGGTCCAAGTTGAAGAAGGACTTGGGGTTGCCGAACTCCATCTCAACCATCATCGCGGCGTCGGTCGATGGAACAGAAGTAGATCCTGACGTCCATGGCTCGGTTTCGAATAGGTGGAGATCTTGTCGGTGAGACGGTCTTGGCATCTTAACCTCGCAAGGGATATGGTTCCTTTTTCCGGTCTTGGACATCAAGCATTTGCACCGAATCATATTTCCCACTAAGGATCAAGGCAGCATCAGCTCTCCAAAACAAACATAGACACAGGTCCCCGTGGTTACTGCTTGTGCACAAGCGCTCAAGCACACAAGGTCATCGAGGCCAACTTGATGCGGCCCAGCGTTTGTACAGCGGCCGAGGACGAGCTTGGCGCGAGACGGCCGGCGGCGCATGGGGTCAGAGGCTACGGACGGCACCGGTGATGGCTCTGCGAGGGAGCGCGCAGAGGAGGACGAGGGCGAGGACATCGGGCTCGCGCGGGGCCTAATGCGAGGAGGTGGCGTCAGCGACGACGCCATGGCGGGGCTCGGCCAGGTCGGCAGGAGGGCCGCCTCGAGGCGACGGCGCCTGGCTCGCAGATGGAGGCGGCGCTGCGCAGGGGGAGGACGCGCGTGTCTGGCGCGGTTGGGGCGAGGCTCGGAGGACGTCATGGGTGGCCACGGTGTCCGATGGGGTGGGGGTCGAGGCGACGACGTAGAGGAAGGAGGCCGGCGAGAGGGGCGGCGAGGAGGCCAACGGAGCTTGCGGCGAGGGGAAGGGCGCAGGCGGCGACCTCGGCCGGCGATGGCGACGCAGGGGCGGTAGAGCTCGCTAGGCTCGGGGCGGGCACGCAGTCAGCCGACGCGGGGAAGAGGTGGCGGCGAGACGCGGGTCCTGGTGGCAGACGAGCTCGTGCCGGTGTACGCGGGGGGGGGGGGGGGGGGGGGGGGGTAGGCGGACAAGGATGGGGCACGGGGGAGCGGTAGGTGGCGACGCGGGTCCAGCGCCTGGAAGGGGAACGCGGGCGCGGGGAGCGGCGGTGGAGAGCTTGGCGGCGGGGGGCGTGGGTCCGCGGTGGGGACCGAGGAGAGGCGAGCGGGGAGAAGGAGACGTGGGCGGTGGGCTTGGCGTCGGGGTGGACCCGAGGCGGTCGGTGGGGGGCAAGTGGACGCGTGGTAGGTGGGGGTGGACGGGCATGCCTGTCCATCCCAGGAGGGTGGGGCCCGCGCGGGTTGGCTGTAGGGTGAGGGCAGGTATAGACGGGGGGGATCCCGAGGTGGTCAGCTGGCTGGGCTGGCGCGCGCGCGTGTGTGTGAGTGCGTGGGTGTGGCTGTGTTAGGGAGTGGAGGGAGTTGGGGGTGAGGTGGCAGCGGGTGAGTGGGTGGGGAATTGGCCAGGGTGATGTGGTGCGCTGCAATAGGGTGAGGTGAGGTGGAGGGGGCTGGGTAGATTAGGTTTGGGTAGTTTTAGGAATTTTGGAGGTGGCCGGCTGGCCTTTCAGGCCTGGCTGGCTGCCTCCCAAAATAATTTAAATATTTTATTTTGATTTAAAAATAGACTTTTGTAAATAGTTTTTAGACAAATAAAAGACCCGGAAGAGACCGGAGTTTTGATTTGAAATTAAGACGGAGAATATTTAGAAAACAAAGTAGGCTTTTCGAAAATAGTTTTAGACAAACAAATGCATGATGACATGACGATGCTCAAAAGCAAGGTGGCATGATGACATGAGCATGCGGTCATGACGATGCAATGCACAAAAACAACGCGATTTTCTAGTAGTGGTTTTTGCGGGATGCCACACGGGAGTAGATGGAGGCGCCGCCGCAGACGACTAGTGGCCCCTGGGTAAATTGCACCTGTGGCCGGACTCGGAAGAGCCGGCAGAAGAGCCCGAGATCCGGCTGCATCCCGAGGTAGCTCTCGCAGAAAGCCACGAAGTGTGCCAACATTTCGATTGCGTTGGCGCCGAGGTGGTGGAGGCGAAGATCGAAGAAAGCAAGGAAGGTCAAGAGGAACGGGTTCACCGGAAGGGCGAACCCGCGTGCCAAGTGCGAAAGGAAGATGACGCGCTCTCCCTCCACCGGATGCGGCGACACCTCCCCGGTCGGCGCCAGCCGCACCGCCACCTCCTCCGCTGGCGGGAGGACGCGAGTGGCGCGGTACTTCACGGTTTGGTCCTCGGTGACGGCGGAGTCACACCAGGCCCCGCGGTCGGTGGCCATTTCCGGTTGACGAGGGGGAGCGGCGACGGAAGATTGACGGTGGCCCGTAGCGTCGACGACGGCGAGCGGGCGGCGCAAAGGGCAAGGGCGCAGGAGCAGAAGCAACGAGAAAGAAGGAAACTGCAGCGGGGGAGCGAAGGAAAGAAATTGCCTCCCCCGCGGTGGCCCTTTAAAGGACCGGAAGGGCAACCATCGACGAGGCACGTGGCGCGCATCCAGGCAGCCCACACCCCAACCGCCGCCTAGATCCCGTGTGCCAGAGCAGGATGCGCAGAAGATCCTGGAGCGAGAACCAAAGCGCCGGACAGCAGTTTCCCGAGGAGACGTGCGACGGGACGTTACGCTGCCCGCCGCAGAGTAATGATGGCGCGTGCGCGCGTGGCCGGCATCAGCACTGACGTCACGGGTAGCGCAACCGCTAAGCTCAGCCGGACACAAATTCAAAAACAAGAAGGAGCGCGCACACATTTCGCCTAAGGGCGGAATCCACACGCGCTCGGGGGCTAGTTTCAGGGGGTTGATCCCCAGGTACCCCAACCGAATAAGAAACAAGACAGTCGGATCGCGTCGGCAAGACAGGCCGGCTATCCCCCGGTAGCCGGATCAGCAGGAGGCAGCCGGATACGACGACGTAGCCGGACTCAATCAATGGGGCAGGACGACGTGTGAATCAGTGCATGGTACGCCCTGTACGATGACAAGACTGGCAACAACCCGGCCATACCGAAGACTTTGCGTGGATGACACAGGAACAGTGGCCTGTGCTGACGATAGGCTCGCACGGCGTCCACTATGCCTACGACAGCCATACCGCTCATACTCCGATGAGACAAGCCATACTGGACACTGTAGATGACTAGTCGGCTGGGACCCGCCTGTGGGGCCCGCCAGTCGGACTAGCCAGTGAGACCTTTGCCTCTCTGCCTATATAAGGAGAGGCAAGGCCTCAGTAGAAGAGGTTGGTCTTACATCATTTAAGGCAGTAGCTAGCGTATACAGCTCGAGGAGCACTTGTAGTTCGAGTATTCCACACAGTCAGATCCGGTAGGAGTAGGGGCTTTACCTCACCACGAGGGCCCAAAACCTGGGTACTTCTTGCGTCCTGCTATGCTCGCTTGTATCCAATCCCGCCCGCGGACGCCCTCGATAGCTTCCCTGCTAGTCCCCACACCTCTATCTAACCTCCTCAGGTACTGCTGTTCCCAATACAACGATATATATGATGTGAATGCAAAAAAGGATCGCATATATATAGATGAATATAAAGAAAGCACCTGCGAATAACCTGGCTAATCTTCTTCTCAAGGTGGCGGCCAGTTCTCACGTTCAACAACGTGATGGCAGTGTCGTCTACCCGATACTTCTCCGATAACTGGTGCTATAGATCAATCCAGTTGGCTAGCATAAATCGCTCCTCCGTGAAGCCGCGTCAGACGCTGCAGACTGCCCGAGAGGCGCCGTAGTAGTCAAAGTCGTCCATCGAAAGGAAGATGTCACCTATCTTCTGGACAAGTCCCTCAGGGAGACCAACCCATGGCGAGTCCTCCTACTTCTTGCCGGCCATGTATGATGGTGTTCGTGTGGTCTTGGTCCCACCGACTAGCATAGGAAACGGTTCCAGAGACACACATTTAAACAAAGGCCTAGGAAAGCCAAGCAAATCATATGGAAACGAGACGACGGCATGCACACAACAACCGCAAGCGCATTTCATCAAACTGGCATGGGCACGCACACTAATTACGGTACAATGGTCGTGCACACCAGCGTACGACTCATGGGAGCACGTGAGTCTGTAGTTGTAGGATGATACTAGTAGTAGTAGTATCATAACCTCATTGTATTTAATTATCCCAAAATCTAAGAAGAAAACATGCCCTCCCTGGTCCCTCAGGGCACACGCAAACGCAGGGCATTTTCCATTGTTTGCATGGTATTTTCTATTTTTCAGTTTCACTTTTTGGCTATGCCCTTGGATGCTTACCGTGTGGCTGGATGGGGTATATGATCCGTGGAGCTAAAAGCCTCATGTTCTCTCAATAGCACGGTCGTTAATTATTGAGATATATACGTTTTTAGTCCCACAACTTGCACCGCGAGAGCATTTTAGTCCCGCATCTTGCAAAGTGAGAAACACTAGCCCCGGAACTTGTAACTAGGAACATTTTAGTCCAATTCAATCGAATTTCTTTGATTTTGTCCGAATTCGTCGTAACTAATTCTGGAAGTGACATGTGGCATCATAATTTTTACAAAATGACCCCTATGTATTTTCTGCCTGCCAGTTGTGACCTTGGTACGACTTGACAGGAGGATCTGAATAAGAAAACAAATAAGAAAAACTACCAATGCATTGTAGGGTATCAAACTGATTACCCGCGCTACTGAAGAAATCAACCTTGCCACAACAACATGCACACATAAGTGATTAACTGAAGAGCGCTTCGTCTGATGTGTTCTTTATTTTGTATATTCAAAAATATGTGTTCCGAAGATGTGAAAAATCTAAAAAAAAGATTCAAATTCTCAATTCAAAATAATTTATGTTCTAGGCTACAATAACAACTCAACTTTATTCCTTTTCATTTTTGCGAATAAGAAAAAACTCAAGTTTATTCTAGACACTACATCTAGCTACTAGGTTAACGACAAAGCTATACAATTGATATTATGGACCGTGCCAATATAGACGTGAGCATTTTTGCGTTCATATGTAATTTTTTATTATATAAATAATTACTTCACCCCAAGTACTCCTCGTCTGGCATAATTACGTTCTCTCAAGTACTTCTCGTCTCACACGAGCAGTCGTCGGTATCTACCGGCATAGTGGCTTATGGGTGTGTGTGTCGTTGTACAAAAGTGTTAAGTTCGAATCCATTCTCCTCTTAGAGATTTAACTATTTTATTTGTACGTCTACTAACAGGTGGCCCACTTATCAGTCCGCATAGGAACACAATTGACATGAAAAAACTAGAGGGGCCATTTGAAAACATCAACGTTATTTATGGACAAATTAAGTCAAATTCACTGAAATTCTATTAAATTGGACTAAAATGCTCTCGAGATATAAGTTATGGGACTAGTATTGCTCATTTTTCAATATGTGGGACTAAAACGCTCTCGCGGTGCAAGATGTGGGACTAAAAGTGTATATACCTCTTAATTATTTTACAGCCTTAATTTCTAGGCCGAAGGACAAATTAATGCTCCTAGTTTTGCTCAATTACTCCTCTAGTTGACCGTAAAATATGAACCACCACGTCATGTAATGCTCCTGGCCGATCATGTTGTTAAAACGGGAGTGCATCCATTGGCTTGCATGTTTTCAATTAGATGCGGTGGCCACGTGCATTGGTTGGATTTTAGGATTACTACTGCGGGCAGTAACTAGCTATAAAGCGAGTAGGTGAAGTTAATGCTCCAAACTAGTACTACTCCGGCCTAGTAATACCGAACACATGGAGTACCTCAAGTGTGGTTATATGGATGATCAGTTGATGTGACTCTCGGCCATGAATTCCTGACCATATAGTCGTACGTTTTACCACCTTTTTTACTACTACTACTAGTACATGGACGCTAGCAAAATTCAAAATCTCAATCGAGCGGCAAAATCACACACACCAACTTCGAAGCATTTCCTGCCTAACCGTTTCAAAAACTTTGAGCCAAAATTTCCACCTAGGGAGTACCATTTTTATATTATTATTATTATTAGATGGGCGCTAGTCAAATTCAAAATCTCAATAGAGTGGTAAAACCGCACACCGACTTTGAAGCATTTCCCGCCCCTCTGTTTCAAAAACTTTGAGGCAAAATCTCCCACGGGGCAGTTCCATTTTTTATTATTATCAAATGGGTGCTTGTCAAATTCAAAATCTCAATCGAGCGGCTAAACCATACACTGAGTTTGAAGCATTTCCTGCCCCTCAGTTTCAAAAACTTTGAGGCAAAATATCCGACCAGGGTAGTACCATTTTTATATTATTATTAGATGGACGGTCGCCAAATTCAATATCTTAATCAAGCGGCAAAATCACACACTTATCTTCAAGCATTTCCCGCCCCTCAGTTTCAAAAACTTTTGACTTCAAAATTCCGATTCTACCCATTGTTCTAACGCCCTATGGGCAAGCTAAAGTCGGTAGCTTGGGGGCACGATCGTAATTTATGTTTATATTCACCTCCTTAGTCCGGATTCGCACAGATTTTCTGGCTAGCCCTTCCAAAAATCCCACCCCCTATCTCCCACGCCCTCACCTCCACAACCACCACGCGCACTGGCCGGCGGCAATTCCACGGCGGCCGGAGCCGCTTGAGCTGCGCTCTCGTGCATCGCTACAGAGCTGCTTCACCGATGCTCAACCACCGGATTTGGTTCACCGGGTCTCTCTGCCACTGCACCGAAACTGTGGTGTTGTTCACCACGCCGATGGCATCATCGACCGTCCAAGGTCTGCTTCCCGACCACCGAAATCTGCCCAACCGTACTGGATCCGCTTCACCGGTGTACACTGGACGTGATCTAGTTCAGGGAGTTCCATGTCCACCGTGCTAGACCAGCTGCTCGGCCATCGCTGTTCACTGCACTGGATCTGCCTCGGCGACGCTCTCATCCACCACGCTCAAGCCGGCATCGACCGCCCAAGATCTGTTTCCCCGACGCCATCAACCACCGCAACCGCAGCACCCTCGGTGACCTAGACGTCACCCGCACGGTATCGATGATGCTTAGACGCCTCGCCGACCAAGGTTAACCAAATTTGCAACGGCATAACTGTCCTCTACTGGTGCATAGCCTATTCTACAGGTTGGTTTGCATAGCCTATTCTACAGGTTCACAAGGGATGCCATTAATTCCTTATCTGGTGCTGGTTCGTCCTGACAACGGCATAACTATCCTCTATTATGTAGTTCACTCGTGGTTTGCATTCCTGCTCTATAAGTTCTCTTATGATGCCATTATAATTTCTATCTGGTTGATTCTTAGCTATGACAGTAACTACATGCCATTGTCTAGCTCACCGCAAATTCTCAGTCACCCAACGACTATGCATTCTAGGAGATGCCACTGCTTTCATATATATTTGCTCAAATGACCTTGCTTGTTTATATTTGCTGAAATTCTAAGAAACACTTTGTTTGATTGCTCATTTCATTCTAGGCACACTTGTCTAATGCTTGTTTGTCCTGTTCTGCAGGTTCACGAGCGATGCCATTATATCTCGCATCTGGTTCTGGGTCTGGTTCGTCCTAAGACACGACATAACTATCCTCTACAATATGTAGTTCATTCGTGGTTTGCATTCCTGCTCTACAAGTTCTCGTATGATGCTGTTATAATTTCTATCAGGTTCATTCTTTGATATGACAGTAATTGCATGCCATTTTATGTCTCGGCGCAAATTCCGAGTCACCCAATATCTCTTGCATTTTAGGGTATATAATTTCTTCCATTTAATTTGTTGAAATGACCTGGCTAGTTTATTTTTGCTGAAATTCTAAGCCACACACACATATTTTTTGATTGCTCATTTCACAGTAGGCACACTTGTTTAATGCATGCTTGCTTGTCCAGTTTGTTTGACGTGTTGGTCAATAATTGAACCATTGACGAATTGTAAACTCCAGATCATAGCTCCTATCATATCAGTCAAATGAGTAGTTTGTCTTGTTTGATGTATGAACTTGTTATTACTTAGTTTCAGGGTGCAGATATTGCTATCGCCACCAAGGAGTGGGCTGCAAGATCATGTCTCCTCCAATGTAGCTATCACACTCAAAAGAAGATGCGGGGGATCAATTGAGAAAGCAAATTGAGGACTCTACTATGAACTTGATTGTCAACTAGAATACCGATTTTTCTTTCCCTTGAGTTGATAATATGTAATAGTTTTAAGAAGTTTGCATCTGATGTAATATCTAGATAACTTGCATAGGTCATGTATGCATTTAGTTGACGCTGTCCATACATTGCGGTAGTCGTTACTCTAACTACGCCAGGTAGCTCGATTAGGGAATATTACCGTGCTTTGTTATTGGCCCGTCGTGTATTCGGCTGATGATGAACAGTAAAAAAATGCTAAATTATATTGACATTTTATGATATTGGCATGGGCTTTAGAAAAGGCCGAAAATGTAAAAGGCCGTAAACATAATGGGCTGACCTACAAGTGGTAACTTGACGTAACAGTAACATGACGTAACGGTAACAAGCCGTAAGAGTAACAGGTCATAACAGTAACATGCCATAACAGTAACAGGCCTTAACAGTAGCAAGCCGTAATAGTAGCAGGCCGTAATAGAAACAACCCATCGCCGTAGCAGGCAAGATATCGTGAAATCTAAGAACAGTAACATGCCAAAATAGTAGTCAGCCGTAACAGTAAAGGGCCGCAACAATGAAAGGCCATAATAGTGACAAACGAGAATAGTAACGGCCCGAGAAATTTCTAGGTGAGGATAGTAATAGGCCGACACATTTACTGGACTAGAACAGTAAAGGGCAGCTTGTAGGCCTGAACAGCTAAATCCCAGAATAGTGAAAGGCTAGGATAGTAACATGCCAGAACAGTAACGGGCCATCTCAGAGAAGGGCCCTTAGTAGGAGGCCCACGATGGGCTAAGATAAAAGTGATGGGTTGCCCACATGCCATAAATGTATAGGAGCGACTTGGCGCGGGCTGCTAATGGGCCGTAGAGTGTTGGACCATCATTAGCCTTCTATAGGCTGAACCAGAATTGGGCCTGAAAGTTCGCGGGTCGCTGCTGGCTGCAACTTTGGGCCCATTTCAAACAGTGTAGGACAAAACAGTAACAGGCCACCTTCTTCTTAGGCTCCCCTAATGTGTCGGCCCAGTTAGTCTTTAGCATGCCTTGGGTGGGCCTGGCTTCGGCCACGTGGCAATTTTTATGATGTCAGCAGTCAACGCGGCTGGCAAAAAGATCTACGACGGAACAAGTTTTCGTGGGTGAAGGTTGCGATCCGCCACGGTTAGGAAAAAACCGTGGTAGATTCTTTTGTGACGGGGCTTTTACCACGAAGGGCATCCGCCATAGAAGAATTTTTAGCCATGAAAAAACGGGCCTTTAACCACGAAAGTTGTTCGTTGTAAAAGCCTACTTTTCTTGTAGTGTGGATCCATTTGGTTTATAAAAAGAACACACATGCAATGACTCTAGTGGATCCATATGTGGTTTAGGAAAAGAACATATATGCAATGACTCTAGTGGTTGTTTAGGAGAAGAACACACATGCAACGACTCTGGTGTATCCATGTGGTTTATAAAAAGATCACACATGCAATGACCCTAGTGGTGGTTTAGGAAAAGAACACACATGCAATGACTCTAGTGGTGGTTTATGAAAAAGAACACACATGCAATGACACGGTTGGATCCATGTGGTTTATGAAAAGAACAAACATGCAATGACTCTGGTGGATCCATGTGGTTTAGGAAAAGAACACACATGCAGTGAACTCTAATGTATCCATGTGGTTGAGGAAAAGAACACACATGCAATGACATCTAGTGGATTTAATGTGGTTTATGAAAATAACACACATGTAATGACTCTAGTGGTGGTTTATGAAATGAACACACATGCAATGACAAGGGTGGATCCATGTGGTTTATGAAAAGAACACACATGCAATGACTCTAGTGGATCCATATGTGGTTTAGGAAACACTACAAGAAATCTGTTGATACATGACCCTCCATATTGGTCACTGAAAGGTCATAGTTTTTAATCTATGACCTTTTTGTGACCAAATACAGATGGTCAAAAGCTGAGCGTCACTAGTTAAACACCACGACCTTTTTTCTAAATTGGTCATAGACGTCTTTGACCAAAATAGATGATCACATATTCTATGATCAACTGTATTGGTCACAGACTATCTGGCATGTCCACGTCAGATCCTATGTGGTTGATCCTACGTGGCAAATCAGTGACCAATTGGAAAGGTCATCGATCAGATTTAGCCCGGTCCAGTTAGTTGTTTTATATGGGCCAAGACCAATAATTTTAGCCTGTTTACATGACTTGCTTGCTACCTTTAGTCCATCTCTATTTGGTCTTTGGACTTTATGGTTCATTTATTTTTGGGGCCTAGTGTTTATATAATTCATTTTCGGCCTATATGTTCTACTTTTCTAAAAAAAAATTGTTAATATTATTTGAGCCATTATTTGGGCCGTGACATTTTGAGAGCACAAAATGTACATGACCAACATGTCATAGGCCCTACCTGTCAGGTTCGGTCAGGTTTAAATTTCCTCATTAAATACACAATATTTAAGCAAGAAAATCATCAAACGATAGGACATATTTGTCTAAAAGTAAGCTCACAGCATTAACGTGATTACACAATACCAAGCCTCACTACCAGATGAAAGAGAACGGTTATGATTACAAGATCCCAACATCTGGGTTAGCAACCAACATAACGAGGCAGTACAAGCACACAAGTATGTCAAACGTCCAGCAAGTAGCATACAACAAATAGAGCACCCTTGTTAGTAGAACATCACTCGGCCATGCATCTTCGGCCTCCTGTGTCGTTCACCTCCAGTGGGTCCTCTCCTTGCTAGCATGCCGCTATTTGCTGGAGCTTTTGTATGATAGAGCAACAACACTCATTGCCTGGTAACAGCGAAAGAACAAGTGAGTAGCATACATGGACCATATTGCACATACAAGAAACTACAGCTCGAGGTATTTGAATCAATAGTGACAGAAAAATGCAGATTAGGAGGTATGATGTATACTGGATAGATTTGATCATTTAATGAGAAAATAAAAACAATCAGACAAACCGTACCACTTTGTCACAATATTCAAGCATCAAGTAGACACATTTGGCAACTCAGAAAAATATGCAAAATTCAGGTAACCATTCAGACAACTCAAAATATAAGACAGCATGTATGAATCACAATTAACACAACTAAACTCTAGGGAGGCAAGCTTCTGAATATAAGACAACATGTATGAATCAATGATACAACGTGTCTACCTTAAATTGACCAAACAACAAACTCTTATACGCATAGTCCATCCTCGATCCTACCTGCTATGTCTTGGATATGCATTTGATGTAAGCCGCAACACCGATCTACTTCCTGAGTTCTTCGCCCTGAATGAAGGGGAAATATGCCATATTAACCATATGTCTACACTACTGATTGTTGGGAAGAAGGGTAGACCTGTGTAGTCATGATTGCTGGGGCACCGGGATGGTCGACCAGGTAGGCTCGATGGTCAAGTCCTCCTAGCGGTAGTGAAGAAGCAAGGACTTGCCACTTTTAGAGTCTCAATATAGGAATATCTGCTAATAGACACACACTTCAGCTAGTTCTATAACAACAGCAGGTGATAAGCGCTGAAAAATTACTCCATACTACCACTCCATAGAATGCAACTTGAGTGAATAAATTAGAAACTAGATAGGGAGTGTACATTCCAGCCTAATTAAAGTCAAGGTTCATAACAACAATTTGCAAGGAGAACAGCTATGCAGCAACATCACATTTATCTAAATAAATCAAACAAAGTTGTATAGCACACTACTATCAACAATTAGCTAACAAAACATTAACCACAAGCACTTATTGCTAGCTTCAGATTAGATAACTGACCAATTTTAACAAAGTGTGTACTTGAAACAAGATGGCATGATTTCACCTATTTTCAGCAGACCTACCTAATAATTATGTTTAACAGTGGAAAGTACTCTACCACAAGTAGCACAAGTAGGACTACTGAAAGATGAAGGCTAACTAGTTCAGTGTATAAAATCAACAACAACCGAACCTCAAATTGGGACATCTACATAGTATCAAAGCATACTAGAGACAACAGCAATCGATCAACAAAAGTAGTACCACCGCATGTAGATCTACTCCAAACTACTAAGCGATCGAGGGGAATCTACGATATTCGATCTATGATACAATTACAGATGGTCAAGGAACGAGAACAGGAGAGCACCTCGTAGGAGAGCACCCGCCACATGTTCTCCAGCATAGAGACCCCTCTGGGGACTGAGGCCACATCGGAAAGTCGGGAAGCGCGCCGGCATGGCGGGGTGTCGATGAAGCGGGCGAGGCACAACCAGGAGATTCCGACCTGGTCCACGAAGTTGTCAGTGTAGAAGTCCTTGTAGAAGTTGTCGGTGTAGAAGCCTAGCAGGTGCTCCCACCGGCGTTGATGAGGAAGACCCATGTGGAGGGGATCTGGTTGAGGATGGCGCGACACGGAGCAACACGGGCCAGACAGTGCTCCCACCGACGTCGGTGCGGAGGCTCGTGTCACACCCTCGCACCCGGTGGCGACTGCAGAGAGAGATCTTGTGGCGAGGGAGGTGCAGGTCTTGTGGGTGTCATGGTGGGAGAAGGGGATGAAGGGGAGCGAGCTCGGCGGCTGTCGATGGTGGCGGGTCTGAGTGGGATTAGGGTTTGAGGGGCTGGGAGTGGGAAGGGGATCCCTCTCCATCGTGATCTAGATGGGTGGCGTCGTGGCGGCGGTGGAGAGTGGAGGGCTAGGGTTTGAGGGGCGCTTTTGGGCATTGGATTGTGACCCTATGGATGGCCAAGATCGAGCTTGGGAGGTTGATCTCTGGCATTGTGGTTCCTGCACTCTCATTGGTTGGAGAATGTGTCTAGAAATTCAATTGTCAAAAAGGGGTACTTTGTGAAACAACCACCAAATGAAAGCTTCAAAATACTACAACCCTATTTTTCATAAATACAAAATCATGTTGCATTTACAATGTCCCAACCGGGATATCTAAAACTTTTCCGTGCACCCCTCGCAAAAAAGACAAATTTCTGCCGAATCGGTAGGAAGTGGGTCCGGTTTGAACTACGGGTACGTGATCTAAGGCTCATGATTTTTTGAAAAAAATCATTTCTAGGTTCACAATATGCTGTTTTCTTAGAGATCCAATGCAAGTTCAGCGAGGGTCATCCCCTAGCTAAGAACCTTCATACCCAGCGTTTTGACCATAGTTTGGAACGGGCATAAAAAATTCAAAAACGGTCCAAACATGGTAAATCCTCCGTGTGATATCGTATTATGTGACATAGTTGCAAGGAAAAATACCAAACTTGGTATATTGCAAATATCTCGAAAAAACCTTCACAGAAATGACCTATCATGTTCGAGGTTTCATGGCTTTCAGGTCAAACGACCAATGTTATGGACAGAATCGCGGCATAGTTTGTGATATTCTGCCCATATTGTGCATGCATGTGCATATTGCGATGGAGAACAAATTTCAAGGAGGAAGTTTTCCTTTTCGTCGCTCGAAAAATGCATTTTCCATTTTTCGAGTGTTAAAATGGGTATTTTGTGAAACAACCACCAAATCAAAGCTTCAAAATACTACAACCCTATTTTTCATAAATACAAGACCATGTTGCATTGACAATGTCCCAACCGAGGTATCTAAAACTTTTCCGTGCACCCCTCGCGAAAAAGACAAATTTCTGCCGAATCGGTAGGAAGTGGTACGGTTTGAACTACGGGTACATGATATAAGGCTCATGATTTTTTCAAAAAAACATTTCTAGGTTCACAATATGCTGTTTTATTAGAGATCCAATGCAAGTTCAACGAGGGTCATCCCCTAGCTAAGAACCTTCATGCCCGCCGTTTTGACCATAGTTTGAAACGGGTATAAAAATTTCAAAAAAGGTCCAAACAAGGTAAATCCTCCACGTGGTATCGTATTATGTGACATAGTTACAAGGAAAAAATACCAAACTTGGTATATTGCAAATATCTCGAAAAGACCTTCACAGAAATGACCTATTATGTTCGAGGTTCCATGGCTTTTAGGTCAAACGACCAATGTTATGGCCAGAATCGTGGCATAGTTTGTGCTATTGTGCCCATATTGTGCATGCATGTGCATCTTGGGATGGCGAACAATGTTGAAGGAGGAAGTTTTCCTTTTCGTCGCTCGAATAATGCATTTTCTATTTTTCGAGTGCAAAAAACAGGGCCTTTTGTGAAACAATCACCAAATAAAAGTTTCAAAATGCTACCACCCCATTTTTTATAAATACTAGACCACGTTGCATGAACATTGTCCCAAATGGGGTATCTAAAACTTTTCCGTGCACCCCTCGCAAAAAACACAAATTCATTTCGAATCGATAGGAAGTGGGTCCAATTTAAACTACGGATACATGATTTTATGCTCATGAATTTTTGAAAAAATCATTTCTAGGTTCACAGTATGATGTTTTATCATAGATCCAATGCAAGTTCATCGAGGCTCAAAACCTATACAAGTCACTCCCGTTGTTTTGACCGCGTGTGGAAATTGGCATAACTAATTAAAAACATTTAAAAAATATAAATCCTTGACATTGTATAATTTTATATGACAAGAAAGTTGTGCACCTCCTAAAGATAAACCAAATTGATTTTTATATCATTTCAATCCAAAGTCATATGAAAAATTAAGTTTTTAGACTTTTGGAAAAAAATTCCCTCCACTCGGGTGGGCTAAAACTTTACAAGAAGCCCATAGATTTTAAGTAAATTTGACCTACTAATGACTATTGAGCTGGCCTAGCCGGTAGGGAAAAATATTTAGGAGAAAGAAAGAGGAGGCCATTTCTGCTGAGGCCCAGGTCTAGGCCCAACAATGTTTAGGAATATACAACACAGTTTCGCATGGGATTTTTACACGAACGCTCCGTTAGTCCATTGGCTTGGTTCCCTTACCGGGAGGTAGTGGTCGTGGGTTCGACCCCGTGGCTCCCCTTTTTTGGCTTACTTTCCAGCCGGTTCGCTATATAAAAATATCATGCGCTGTTTGTTGTTGTCAACGTAGTGTTAGTGTAGTGGTCTTGTTCCCTGAGTGGTAGGAGGAGGTCGTGGGTTCAAAGCCCATGTCCGCCCAATTTTTTTCCTTAATTTCTGAGTCGGTTCGCCATATACAAAAATATCATGGGCTGTTAGTTAACGTCAATGAAGTGTTAGTGTAGTGGTCTTGTTCCCTGAGTGGTAGGAGGAGGTCGTGGGATTGAAGCCTTTGCTAGCCTTATTTTTTGCCTTAATTTCTGGGGCACTGCATGGTATATGAAAATCACAAGTAGACCCCACTAGTCAGTGGTACTATAATAAAATACCAAATTCACTTGTAGACCCCACACAAATGGACATGTCACATGACACATAGTCGAGCTGCTTAAGTGGCGGTCCAGTCATCCTCTTTATACTTTATAATATATTGTTATTTTATAATATGACAATATAAATTGGTCATAGTCTCCCAGAAAACTTGCTTTAGACCAGTCATATCCATCTATGACCATTTCGTGTTAGGACACTATGACCTTTTTGACAAAATTGGTCATTATTTTTCAAGGTTTGGACCCTCCCAAGTTCCCTACGACCAACTGGTTAAGAATGGTCATTGATCTATGACCAAAAAATCCATGGTCATTATTAAAAGGTCACTAGTGAGCAGATTTCTTGTAGTGAAAAGAACACACATGCAATGACTCTAGTGGTGGTTTAGGAGAAGAACACACATGCAATGACTCTGGTGGATCCATGAGGTTTATGTAAAGATCACAGATACAATGACTCTAGTGGTGGTTTAGTAAAATAACACACATGCAATGACTCTAGTGGTGGTTTACGAAAAAGAAAAAACATGCAATGACACTGGTGGATCCATGTGGTTTATGAAAAGAACAAACATGCAATGACTCTAGTGGTGGTTTAGAAAAAGAAAAAACATGCAATGACTCTGGTGGATCCATGTGGTTGATGAAAAGAACACACATGCAATGACTCTAGTGGATCCATATGTGGTTTACAAAAAGAACACACCTGCAATGACTCTGGTGGATCCATATGTGTTTTATGAAAAGAACACACATTTAATGACACTGGTGGATCCAAGTGGTTCATGAAAAGAACACACATGCAATGACACAGGTTGATCCATGTGGTTTATGAAAAGGACACACGTGCAATGACACTAGTTGTTGTTTATGAAAAGAACACACATGCAATGACTCTAGTGGATCCATGTGGTTTATCAAAAGAACACACATGCAATGACTCTAGTGGATCCATATGTGGTTTACGAAAAGAACACACATGCAATGAATCTAGTGGTGGTTTAGGAGAAGAACAAACATGCAATGACTCTGGTGGTGGTTTTAATAAAGAACACACATGAAATGGCACTGGTGGATCCAAGTGGTTTATGAAAAGAACACACATGCAATGACTCTGGTAGATCCATGTGGTTTATAAAAAGAACACACATGCAATGACTCTGGTGGGTCCATGTGTTTTATGAAAAGAACACACATGCAATGACTCTGGTGGATCCATGTGGTTTAGGAAAATAACACACATGCAGTGAACGCTAGTGGATCCAGGTGGTTTAGGAAAAGAACACACATGTAATGACATCTAGTGGATCCAATGTGGTTTATGAATAGAACACACATGCAATTACTCTAGTGGTGGTTTATGAAAAGAACTCACATGCAATAACACTGGTGGATCCATGTGGTTTATGATAAGAATACATATTAAATGACTCTAGTGGATCGATATGTGGTTTAGGAAAGGAACACACATGCAATTACTCTAGTGGTGGTTTAGGAGAAGAACACACATGCAATGACTCTGGTGGATTCATGTGGTTTATGAAAATAACATACATGCAATGAATCTGGTGTTGGTTTAGGAAAAGAACACACATGCAATGACTCTAGTGGTGGTTTATGAAAAACAACACACATGCAATGACGCTGGTGGATCCATGTGGTTTATGAAAAGAAAAAAACATGCAATGACTCTGGTGGATCCATTTGGTTTATGAAAAGAACACACATGCAATGACTCTAGTGGATCCATATGTGGTTTCTGAAAAGAACACACATGCAATGACTCTGGTGGATCCATATGTGGTTTATGAAAAGAACACATATTTAATGACACTTCTGGATCCAAGTGGTTCATGAAAAGAACACACATGCAATGACACTAGTTCACCTATATGGTTTCAGAAAAGAACACACGTGCAATAACTCTAGTTGTGGTTTATGAAAAGAACACACATGAAATGACACTGGTGGATCCATGTGGTTTATGAAAAGAACACACATGCAATGCCTCTAGTGGATCCATATGTTTTTTAGGAATAGAACACACATGCAATGACTCTAGTGGTGGATTAGGAGAAGAACAACCACGCAATGACTCTGGTGGATCCATGTGGTTTATGAAAAGAACACAGATGCAATGACTCTAGTGGTGGTTTTGAAAAAGAACAAACATGAAATGACACTGGTGGATCCAAGTGGTCGATGAAAAGAAGACACATCCAATGACTTTGGTGGATCCATGTGGTTCAAGAAAAGAACACACATGCAATGACTCTGGTGGATCCATGTGGTTCAGGAAAAGAACACACATGCAATGAACTCTAGTGGATCCATGTGGTTTAGGATAAGAACACACATGTAATGACATCTAGTGGATCCAATGTGGTTTTTGAAAACTACACACATGCAATTAATCTAGTGGTGGTTTATGAAAAGAACACACATGCAATGACACTGGTGGATCCATGTGGTTTATGAAAAGAAGACACATGAAATGACTCTTGTGGATCCATATGTTGTTTAGGAAAAGAACACACATGCAATTACTCTAGTGGTGTTTTAGGAGAAGAACACACATGCAATGACTCTGGTGGATCCATATGTGGTTTATGAAAAGAACACACATTTAATGACACTGGTGGATCCAAGTGGTTCATGAAAAGAACACACATGCAATGACACTGGTTGATCCATGTGGTTTATGAAAAGGACACACGTGCAATGACTCTAGTTGTTGTTTATGAAAAGAACACACATGCAATGACACTACTGGATCCATGTGGTTTATCAAAAGAACACACATGTAATGACGCTAGTGGATCCATATGTGGTTTACAAAAAGAACACACATGCAATGAATCTAGTGGTGGTTTAGGAGAAGAACAAACATGCAATGACTCTGGTGGTGGTTTCAATAAAGAACACACATGAAATGGCACTGGTGGATCCAAGTGGTTTATGAAAAGAACACACATGCAATGACTCTGGTAGATCCATGTGGTTTATAAAAAGAACACACATGCAATGACTCTGGTGGGTCCATGTGGTTTATGAAAAGAACACACATGCAATGACTCTGGTGGATCCATGTGGTTTAGGAAAATAACACACATGCAGTGAACGCTAGTGGATCCAGGTGGTTTAGGAAAAGAACACACATGTAATGACATCTAGTGGATCCAATGTGGTTTATGAATAGAACACACATGGAATTACTCTAGTGGTGGTTTATGAAAAGAACTCACATGCAATAACACTGGTGGATCCATGTGGTTTATGATAAGAATACATATTAAATGACTCTAGTGGATCGATATGTGGTTTAGGAAAGGAACACACATGCAATTACTCTAGTGCTGGTTTAGGAGAAGAACACACATGCAATGACTCTGGTGGATTCATGTGGTTTATGAAAATAACATACATGCAATGACTCTGGTGTTGGTTTAGGAAAAGAACACACATGCAATGACTCTAGTGGTGGTTTATGAAAAACAACACACATGCAATGACACTGGTGGATCCATGTGGTTTATGAAAAGAAAAAAACATGCAATGACTCTGGTGGATCCATTTGGTTTATGAAAAGAACACACATGCAATGACTCTAGTGGATGCATATGTGGTTTCTGAAAAGAACACACATGCAATGACTCTGGTGGATCCATATGTGGTTTATGAAAAGAACACATATTTAATGACACTTGTGGATCCAAGTGGTTCATGAAAAGAACACACATGCAATGACACTAGTTCACCTATATGGTTTCAGAAAAGAACACACGTGCAATAACTCTAGTTGTGGTTTATGAAAAAAACACACATGAAATGACCCTGGTGGATCCATGTGGTTTATGAAAAGAACACACATGCAATGCCTCTAGTGGATCCATATGTTGTTTAGGAATAGAACACACATGCAATGACTCTAGTGGTGGATTAGGAGAAGAACAACCATGCAATGACTCTGGTGGATCCATGTGGTTTATGAAAAGAACACACATGCAATGACTCTAGTGGTGGTTTTGAAAAAGAACAAACATGAAATGACACCGGTGGATCCAAGTGGTCGATGAAAAGAAGACACATCCAATGACTTTGGTGGATCCATGTGGTTCAAGAAAAGAACACACATGCAATGACTCTGGTGGATCCATGTGGTTCAGGAAAAGAACACACATGCAATGAACTCTAGTGGATCCATGTGGTTTAGGATAAGAACACACATGTAATGACATCTAGTGGATCCAATGTGGTTTTTGAAAAGTACACACATGCAATTAATCTAGTGGTGGTTTATGAAAAGAACACACATGCAATGACACTGGTGGATCCATGTGGTTTATGAAAACAAGACACATGAAATGACTCTTGTGGATCCATATGTTGTTTAGGAAAAGAACACACATGCAATTACTCTAGTGGTGTTTTAGGAGAAGAACACACATGCAGTGACTCTGGTGGATCCATATGTGGTTTATGAAAAGAACACACATTTAATGACACTGGTGGATCCAAGTGGTTCATGAAAAGAACACACATGCAATGACACTGGTTGATCCATGTGGTTTATGAAAAGGACACACGTGCAATGACTCTAGTTGTTGTTTATGAAAAGAACACACATGCTATGACACTGCTGGATCCATGTGGTTTATCAAAAGAACACACATGCAATGACGCTAGTGGATCCATATGTGGTTTACGAAAAGAACACACATGCAATGAATCTAGTGGTTGTTTAGGAGAAGAACAAACATGCAATGACTCTGGTGGTGGTTTTAATAAAGAACACACATGAAATGGCACTGGGGGATCCAAGTGGTTTATGAAAAGAACACACATGCAATGACTCTGTTGGATCCATGTGGATTATGAAAAGAACTCACATGCAATGACTCTAGTGGGTCCATGTGGTTTATGAAAAGAACACACATGCAATGACTCTGGTGGATCCATGTGGTTTAGGAAAATAACACACATGAAGTGAACTCTAGTGGATCCATGTGGTTTAGGAAAATAACACACATGTAATGACATCTAGTGGATCCAATGTGGTTTATGAAAAGAACACACATGCAATTACTGTAGTGGTGGTTTATGAAAAGAACTCACATGCAATGACACTAGTGGATCCATGTGGTTTATGAAAAGAACAAACATGCAATAACTCTAGTGGTGGTTTAGAAAAAGAAAAAACATGCAATGACTCTGGTGGATCCATGTGGTTGATGAAAAGAACACACATGCAATGACTCTAGTGGATCCATATGTGGTTTACAAAAAGAACACACCTGTAATGACTCTGGTGGATCCATATGTGTTTTATGAAAAGAACACACATTTAATGACACTGGTGGATCCAAGTGGTTCATGAAAAGAACACACATGCAATGACACAGGTTGATCCATGTGGTTTATGAAAAGGACACACGTGCAATGACACTAGTTGTTGTTTATGAAAAGAACAAACATGCAATGACTCTAGTGGATCCATGTGGTTTATCAAAAGAACACACATGCAATGACTCTAGTGGATCCATATGTGGTTTACGAAAAGAACACACATGCAATGAATCTAGTGGTGGTTTAGGAGAAGAACAAACATGCAATGACTCTGGTGGTGGTTTTAATAAAGAACACACATGAAATGGCACTGGTAGGTCCAAGTGGTTTATGAAAAGAACACACATGCAATGACTCTGGTGGATCCATTTGGATTATAAAAAGAACACACATGGAATGACTCTGGTGGGTCCATGTGGTTTATGAGAAGAACACACCTGCAATGACTCTGGTGGATCCATGTGGTTTAGGAAAATAACACACATGCAGTGAACTCTAGTGGATCCAGGTGGTTTAGGAAAAGAACACACATGTAATGACATCTAGTGGATCCAGTGTGGTTTATGAATAGAACACACATGCAATTACTCTAGTGGTGGTTTATGAAAAGAACTCACATGCAATAACACTGGTGGATCCATGTGGTTTATGATAAGAATACACATTTAATGACACTGGTGGATCCAAGTGGTTCATGAAAAGAACACACATGCAATGACACAGGTTGATCCATGTGGTTTATGAAAAGGACACACGTGCAATGACACTAGTTGTTGTTTATGAAAAGAACAAACATGCAATGACTCTAGTGGATCCATGTGGTTTATCAAAAGAACACACATGCAATGACTCTAGTGGATCCATATGTGGTTTACGAAAAGAACACACATGCAATGAATCTAGTGGTGGTTTAGGAGAAGAACAAACATGCAATGACTCTGGTGGTGGTTTTAATAAAGAACACACATGAAATGGCACTGGTAGGTCCAAGTGGTTTATGAAAAGAACACACATGCAATGACTCTGGTGGATCCATTTGGATTATAAAAAGAACACACATGGAATGACTCTGGTGGGTCCATGTGGTTTATGAGAAGAACACACCTGCAATGACTCTGGTGGATCCATGTGGTTTAGGAAAATAACACACATGCAGTGAACTCTAGTGGATCCAGGTGGTTTAGGAAAAGAACACACATGTAATGACATCTAGTGGATCCAATGTGGTTTATGAATAGAACACACATGCAATTACTCTAGTGGTGGTTTATGAAAAGAACTCACATGCAATAACACTGGTGGATCCATGTGGTTTATGATAAGAATACACATTAAATGACTCTAGTGGATCGATATGTGGTTTAGGAAAGGAACACATATGCAATTACTCTAGTGGTGGTTTAGGAGAAGAACACACATGCAATGACTCTGGTGGATTCATGTGGTTTATGAAAATAACATACATGCAATGACTCTGGTGTTGGTTTAGGAAAAGAACACACATGCAATGACTCTAGTGGTGGTTTATGAAAAACAACACACATGCAATGACGCTGGTGGATCCATGTGGTTTATGAAAAGAAAAAAACATGCAATGACTCTGGTGGATCCATTTGGTTTATGAAAAGAACACACATGCAATGACTCTAGTGGATCCATATGTGGTTTCTGAAAAGAACACACATGCAATGACTCTGGTGGATCCATATGTGGTTTATGAAAAGAACACATATTTAATGACACTTGTGGATCCAAGTGGTTCATGAAAAGAACACACATGCAATGACACTAGTTCACCTATATGGTTTCAGAAAAGAACACACGTGCAATAACTCTAGTTGTGGTTTATGAAAAGAACACACATGAAATGACACTGGTGGATCCATGTGGTTTATGAAAGAACACACATGCAATGCCTCTAGTGGATCCATATGTTGTTTAGGAATAGTACACACATGCAATGACTCTAGTGGTGGATTAGGAGAAGAACAACCACGCAATGACTCTGGTGGATCCATGTGGTTTATGAAAAGAACACAGATGCAATGACTCTAGTGGTGGTTTTGAAAAAGAACAAACATGAAATGACACTGGTGGATCCAAGTGGTCGATGAAAAGAAGACACATCCAATGACTTTGGTGGATCCATGTGGTTCAAGAAAAGAACACACATGCAATGACTCTGGTGGATCCATGTGGTTCAGGAAAAGAACACACATGCAATGAACTCTAGTGGATCCATGTGGTTTAGGATAAGAACACACATGTAATGACATCTAGTGGATCCAATGTGGTTTTTTAAAACTACACACATGCAATTAATCTAGTGGTGGTTTATGAAAAGAACACACATGCAATGACACTGGTGGATCCATGTGGTTTATGAAAAGAAGACACATGAAATGACTCTTGTGGATCCATATGTTGTTTAGGAAAAGAACACACATGCAATTACTCTAGTGGTGTTTTAGGAGAAGAACACACATGCAATGACTCTGGTGGATCCATATGTGGTTTATGAAAAGAACACACATTTAATGACACTGGTAGATCCAAGTGGATCATGAAAAGAACACACATGCAATGACACTTGTTGATCCATGTGGTTTATGAAAAGGACACACGTGCAATGACTCTAGTTGTTGTTTATGAAAAGAACACACATGCAATGACACTGCTGGATCCATGTGGTTTATCAAAAGAACACACATGCAATGACGCTAGTGGATCCATATGTGGTTTACAAAAAGAACACACATGCAATGAATCTAGTGGTGGTTTAGGAGAAGAACAAACATGCAATGACTCTGGTGGTGGTTTCAATAAAGACCACACATGAAATGGCACTGGGGGATCCAAGTGGTTTATGAAAAGAACACACATGCAATGACTCTATTGGATCCATGTGGATTATGAAAAGAACACACATGCAATGACTCTAGTGGGTCCATGTGGTTTATGAAAAGAACACACATGCAATGACTCTGGTGGAACCATCTGGTTTAGGAAAATAACACACATGAAGTGAACTCTAGTGGATCCATGTGGTTTAGGAAAAGAACATACATGTAATGACATCTGGTGGATCCAATGTGGTTTATGAAAAGAACACACATGCAATTACTCTAGTGGTGGTTTATGAAAAGAACTCACATGCAATGACACTGGTGGATCCATGTGGTTTATGATAAGTACACACATGAAATGACTCTAGTGGATCGATATGTGGTTTAGGAAAGTAACACACATGCAATTACTCTAGTGGTGGTTCAGCAGAAGAACACACATGCAATGACTCTGGTGGATTCATGTGGTTTATGAAAAGAACATACATGCAATGACTCTAGTGGTGGTTTAGGAAATGAATGCACATGCAATGACTCTAGTGGTGGTTTATGAAAAACAACACATATGCAATGACACTGGTGGATCCATGTGGTTTATGAAAAGAACAAACATGCAATTACTCTAGTGGTGGTTTAGAAAAAAAACATGCAATGACTCTGGTGGATCCATATGGTTTATGAAAAGAACACATATGCAATGACTCTAGTGGATCCTTCTGTGGTTTATTAAAAGAACACACATGCAATGACACTAGTGGATCCATGTGGTTTATGAATAGAACAAACATGCAATGACTCTAGTTGTGGTTTAGAAAAAAAACATGCAATGACTCTGGTGAATCCATGTGGTTTATGAAAAGAACACATATGCAATGACTCTAGTGGATCCATATGTGGTTTATGAAAAGGACACACATGCGACGACTCTAGTGGATCCATATGTGGTTTATGAAAAGAACACACATGCGATGACTCTGGTGGATCCATGTGGTTCAGGAAAAGAACACACATGCAATGAACTCTAGTGGATCCATGTGGTTTAGGATAAGAACACACATGTAATGACATCTAGTGGATCCAATGTGGTTTTTGAAAAGTACACACATGCAATTAATCTAGTGGTGGTTTATGAAAAGAACACACATGCAATGACACTGGTGGATCCATGTGGTTTATGAAAAGAAGACACATGAAATGACTCTTGTGGATCCATATGTTGTTTAGGAAAAGAACACACATGCAATTACTCTAGTGGTGTTTTAGGAGAAGAACATACATGAAGTGACTCTGGTGGATCCATATGTGGTTTATGAAAAGAACACACATTTAATGACACTGGTGGATCCAAGTGGTTCATGAAAAGAACACACATGCAATGCCACTGGTTGATCCATGTGGTTTATGAAAAGGACACACATGGAATGACTCTAGTTGTGGTTTATGAAAAGAACACACATGCAATGACACTGCTGGATCCATGAGGTTTATCAAAAGAACACACATGCAATGACGCTACTGGATCCATATGTGGTTTAGGAAAAGAACACACATGCAATGAATCTAGTGGTGGTTTAGGATAAGAACAAACATGTAATGACTCTGGTGGATCCATGTGGTTTATGAAAAGAACACACATGCAATGACTCTAGTGGTGGTTTTAAAAAAGAACACACATGAAATGGCACTGGTGGATCCAAGTGGTTTATGAAAAGAACACACATGCAATCACTCTGGTGGATCCATGTGGTTTATGAAAAGAACACACATGCAATGAGTCTGGTGGGGCCATGTGGTTTATGAAAAGAACACACATGCAATGACTCTGGTGTATCCATGTGGTTTAGGAAAATAACACACATGCAGTGAACTCTAGTGGATCCATGTGGTTTAGGAAAAGAATACACATGTAATGACATCTAGTGGATCCAATGTGGTTTATGAAAAGAACACACATGCAATTACTCTAGTGGTGGTTTATGAAAAGAACACACATGCAATGACACTGGTGGATCCATGTGGATTATGAAAAGAACACACATGCAATGACTCTAGTGGATCCATATGTGATTTAGGAAAAGAACACACATGCAATGACTCTAGTGGTGGTCTAGGAGAAGAACACACATGCAATGACTCTGGTGGATCCATGAGGTTTATGAAAAGATCACACATGCAATGACTCTAGTGGTGGTTTAGGAAAAGAACACACATGCAGTGACTCTAGTGGTGATTTATGAAAAAGAACACACATGTAATGACACTGGTGGATCCATGTGGTTTACGAAAATAACAAACATGCAATGACTATGATGGATCCATGTGGCTTAGGAAAAGAACAAACATGTAGTGAACTCTAGTGGATCCATGTGGTTTAGGAAAAGAACACACATGCAATGGCATATAGTGGATGAAATATGGTTTATGAAAATAACACACATGCAATGACACTGGTGGATCCATGAGGTTTATGAAAAGACCACACATGCAATGACTCTAGTGGATCCATATGTGGTTTAGGAAAAGAACACACATGCAATTACTCTATTGGTGGTTTACGAAAAGAACACACATGCAATGACTCTGGTGGATCCATGTGGTTTATGAAAAGAACACACATGCAATGACTCTGGTGGTGGTTTAGGAAAAGAACACACATGCAATGACTCGAGTGGTGGTTTATGAAAAACAACACACATGCAATGATGATACGTCCATTTTGCATCACTATTATATGTCATAATTCACTGTTATTCATTGATATATTTCATATTGAGAGGTGATACTTATGTTATTTCATCTGTTTTTGCATGGTTGATGACTTTTGTTGTATGGACCGCTGCAGTCAGGATTCTGATGGATAAGGTGCTGTTTGGAGGCAAAATTCGCGAAGATCAGAAAATCCGGGAAAATATATGGAAAATCCTATTTTTATAGAAGATGAAGGAAGCCAGAAGGGGGGCTGGATATGGGCCACAGGGGGCCCACACCAACCTTGGCACGGGCCAGCCTAGGCCGCGCCACCAGGTGGTGTCGCCGCCCTAGTCCACCCCTGGCACTCCCCTCTGGCGTATATATTCCTCCCGAAACCCTAAGACTCGGGGGCGACCATAGAAAGATTTCGCCGCCTCTGCGGGGCGGAAAACACCGAGAGAGAAAGATCTCTCCGGCAGATAGATTTTTGCCGGGGGAATTCCTTCCCGGAGAGAGGAGATCATCGCCATCAACACCACCATCGAGCTGGACTTCATCGGGATCATCATAATCATCACCACCACCATCATCACCATTAGCACCCTCATCACCATCTCCATATTGCTGTAACAATTTGGTTGAATCTTGCATAGTTCTTAGGGGAAACTTTCCCGGTGTTGATTACTCTTTGTAGTTGATGCTATTGAGTGAACCGTTGAATTATTGTTTATGTTCAGATTGTTATACATCATTATTCCATCTCTGATCATGATCCATATGATGTCTTGTGAGTAGTTCGTTTGTTCTTGAGGACATGGGAGAAGTCATGTTGTTAGTAGTGGAATTGTGTTGAGAAAGATTCAATAGTTTGATATTTAAACCTTACGTCCCTTGTGCAATGGTTTCCTAATGGGGGTTCAGGTTTCTGTCACTCCGGCAACCCCTACGATTAGTAGCCAAATACACAATGCATTCCCCTAGGCCCATATAGGTGAAGTGTCATGTAGTCGATGTTCACATGACACCACTAGAAGAAGTACACCACAACTTAAATATCAAACTATTGAATCTTTCTCAACACAACTCCACTACTAACAACATGACTTCTCCCATGTCCTCAAGAACAAAACGAACTACTCACAAGACATCATATGGATCATGATCAGAGATGGAATAATGATGTATAACAATCTGAACATAAACAATAATTCAACAGTTCACTCAATAGCATCAACTACGAAGAGTAATCAACACCGAGAAAGTTTCCCCTATGAACTATGCAAGATTCAACCCAATTGTTACAACAATATGGATATGGTGATGAGGGTGCTGATGATGATGATGGTGGTGATGAAGATGATGATCTCGATGAAGTCTAGCTTGATGATGGTGTTGATGGCGACGATCTCCCCTCTCCGGGAAGGAATTCCCCCGGCAGAAATCTATCTGCCGGAGGGATCTTTCTCTCTCGGTGTTTTCCGCCCCGCAGAGGCGGCGGAATCTTTCTTTGGTCACCCCCCCGAGTCTTAGGGTTTTGGGAGGAATATATACGCCAGAGGGGAGTACCAGGGGTGGACCAGGGCGGCCACACCACCTGGTGGCGCGGCCTAGGCTGGCCCGCGCCAGGGGGTGGTGTGGGCCCCCTGTGGCCCATCTCCAGCCCCCCTTCTGGCTTCCTTCGTCTTCTAGAAAAATAGGATTTTCCGTATATTTTGCTGGATTTTCTGATCTTCGCGAATTTTGCCTCCAAACAACACCTTTTCCATCAGAATATTGACTGCAGCGGTCCATGCTCCAAAAGTCATCAACCATGCAAAAACAGATGAAATAACATAAGTATCACCTCTCAATACGAGATATATCAATGAATAACAGAGAATTATGACATAGAATAGTGATGCAAAATGGACGTATCAACTCCCCCCAAGCTTAGCCTTCGCTTGTCCCCAAGCGAAACTGAGCTCAATAAACATGACCTCAGGTTTATGGAGTGAAGAGTCGATAAATGAATACTGACAAGAAGCATCACATTCATCAATACATAGATCATAATAGAAGACAACTCACTATTACATAACTCAACTTGCAATGAGTAAATGAAACACAATAAAGATACATAAAGTGAATCATAAATGGTAATGGCAAACTTAGCTCTTGGTCGAAGAATAGTTGATAATTTGCTGAAGTTCACAAATAACTGGTTTTCAATGATAGCTTTCAAAGTAGTAAACATCAAGATAAGAGCAATGTGCAAAACAAGGAACATAAGAAACATGATTGGATAAATCATCATACGAATGAATGAAACACAAGAACTCAAAATACTTGCTGAGATAGAAGGGAGTAGGTTTACTGACTCAATCTACAAAGTAAAAGAAAGGCCTTTCAAAGAGGGAAGCAGGGATTGCAAGTCTCATAAAGAGCTCCCAAAAATTATGATACTTACTAGCTTTCAACTCTCATTGCCCCTATCATAGGAATCTTTAGGTGATTACGGTTAAAGTGATCAAATATGAGGATATGCATTGACAAGTTGTAAGTTGAGAATCTCACGTCCCTTGAATACGAGGGCCGCTCCTCATGCTACTCAAGTTTAGTCACCAGTAAGTTCTTGTCATCGTAAGCATATGTGTATCATAGAGAACCGCCAACAGGGTACCCCTTGCCCGATGATACGGAAGAATCCCCATATCAAAATGACAAGGCAAGCAGACAACAAACATCTCAGCAATCTTCTTATTTACCATGGGAATATGGTGATTTTTCCTCTCTTTCCTCTTTTCATAATCTCTTTTTTCCTTTTTCTCTTTTTCTCAATATCGGACTCTTTTTTATAAGAAGAATGCTTCATAGATACTCGTTATGGTTACGCTGCAGGTTTCCACCATGTCAGCATGGATTAGACCAGCGGCCCAGGCGTTTCTCTAACACATATGCATAACTCCATGGACTTACAAGCTCCCCTTTCATTTCACACCGACGACATCCATAGACAAAAGAACATTATCAACTAGGTACAAAGTACCAGTGCAATGTTGAAAGCGTTCCCCATGACAGCATGGTTCTGCTAATTCACAACTCACAAAGTGCAAGCATATACGCAACATAGATGAGCACAATGGTTCAAGTTTATTAAATGCAAGAAAGTAAAGTGTGCCACAAAGTTCGTGAGAGCTTTAATCACTAATTTTCACATAACAAGTTTAATTTGGGAGGTAGATAAAACAAGAATTTACTTGGAATAGCAATAGTGCTAATATGTAGGTATGGTGGACGCAAGTGGCAAAGGTTTTGGTTTAAAGGAGGTGGATGCACATGAAGAATACCCTCTCAGTACAGGTTTTTGGCTAGCAAGGCTGGGTAGCAAGTATAAGAGTTGAAGGAAACAGCCAAACATACAAGTGATAAAAACAACATGCAATCTTCCTCGGAAGCATAAAAGATCTTAACTAGAGAATACTAAACTTATGAGAAAATCAGGAAAGGAAGATGATGAAATTATTTTTCTCTAGAGTACTTCTATCTTTTCTTTCAACTCTCAAAAATAGAGTGCTACTGACCGAGCCAGGTTTGCCAAAACCAACTAAATTAACTCAATGATCCCAAAGTGATACCAATACTAACAACAAGATCAATCATATAACCATGAATTGAAAACTAATATAAGCTATGCAAAAGAGTGAATGATAGAACTTCTCATTAATATTCCATAACGGCAACTAACACCAAGGGATACATATCTAACGAGAGAGGGGACACTTCCATAATGCAAACCATACTACATAATAACTCCTCTATTCATGATACGACTCTACTAATAAGGTAAAAAGATAGAAGATAGTGATGTGATACCGCGGCACTCCCCCAAGCTTGGAACAAACCAAGGGGATGCCAAACCTGATGACGAATTACTCCTTCAGTGGTGGTGGTAATATTTTCTTAGTTGACGTGAGGAAATCCTCCAGCATCTTGCGAAGCCTATTATACTCCCATTCAAGCATGTCCACCTTCCTCTACAAGTCTCAGTACTTATCGCAGAACTCCTTAGTGACTCGTAGGGGTTCCGTTGATGCATGGCAACAGACTAAAGGTACCAGCCCCGGTTTGGGGTCTTGAAGATCTTCCTCCATCGGCTCCTTTCCTTTATCCTTGGCGGACACCATTGTGCTTCTAAACCTTCAAAGAGTATGTCCTGGTAGAAACAGATCGAAACAAAAACACGACGAAAACACGATATACGAACCTCGGGTGATCCGGGGGATTATATATTACGAAGTTTCATATCAAAAGGAAGGTACTGGGAGAAAACGAGTCGGAGGCGGAGTCCGGGGTGGACTCACCACCTGGTGGCGCGGCCAGGGGTGGGCCCGTGCCACAGGGTGGTGTGAGCCACCCTGGCTCCATTTCCGTCCCTTTTTCACTTCGTAGCTTTCCTTATTGACTAAAAACTGCAAAAATATAGTTGGATAGTATTTTCGCGGAACTTTTCTTACCAGAACAGTTACCTATTTGAAAACGGACTCTGCAGGTCTCTGAATTTGGTCCTTGATGAATCTCTCCGGAGTTATAACTTGAAAGGCATCAATATTTTCATCTTCATACACTTATTACTTGAGTCATAAAACCCTTCTCTTCCTTATTACACCATTATCTCCACTTCCTGGAAATTTCTTTCACACAAAACTTCATACAGTTCTCATTACCAACATTAATATAAGTGAAGTGATAAAACCTTTTGAGTCCAACTTCAACTGAAAACCATCAAACATAATCTGCTATAGCAACTCCTTCCGAAAACCCAAAAATAATTCAAAAAGGAAATCGAATAAAGAAGCAAATGCAAGAGTGGCAAAACCTATCAAAACAGACCAGCAGGTAAAGATCGATTTTTTCGAAAATCTTCTGTTGCTCAAATCAAAAAGTGCAAAACTAACGAAAGTTAAATGACAACCTGGGGCAGAAGAACATAAAATTACAGCTCCATCCGACATACATAGATCTGTCACAAACTTTTACGGTGAAGCACAAAAATGTGTTACGGGACAGCAACTTCCCCAAATATTACTTCTCTCTCATTAGAGGTTGATATTGACACAAAAACCAAACAAAATGGATAAGGAGCGGTTATTACCGAAGTAATAACTTCCAAGACTCAAAGAAACAAAAACAAACTGAAAGCAAAAACAAATTGGGTTGTCTCCCATAAAGCTCTTTCTTTATAGCCAATAAGATGGGCATGATAATTTTGAAGATGCTCACTCAGGAATATGAATTGAGGTGAAAGAGAGCATTAAGAAGCAAAATACACACATTTAAGTCTAACCCACTTTCTATGCAAGGGAATTTTTTAAACAAACAAGTTGTTAAAACCAGAGGCTACTTGCATAGGAAGGCAAAAGAAGTGCAACATAAAAACTTTCAGCATAAAACGAGGAAACTTGATATTATGGCGATGCATAAGAACACTTTTCCCTCTCTCATAATAACTTTCAGTATCATGCATAAACTTAACAATATAGCCATCACAAGGGCCATCATAGCAATGATCACTTATTCTAACAGAAAACACAGGAATACTAGCTCTCATAACACTACTTTGTGAAACAATATTAGAGGTATCCTTACAAAGGATAGTATGTCCCTCTTTTTCATAATTAGTAACAAAGTCTTTCACATTTGCTATTATAGGTTCATCAACCATTTGTTTATCAGGTTCAACAGCTTTGATTATACTTTCATTAACCATACTAGCTATCATAGAATGTTCCTTAATATTAACTGGGAAAGGCATTTTCTCAATGTAAGGTTTAGGTAAAACATGATTAGCAGTATAAACTTCAGTATTTCTTGCAGGAACAATCTTAGCAATATCTTTATAAGGTTCATGATACTTATTCCACTTCTTTTTAGGCACTTCAATATAGGAAGCAAAAGCCTTAAAATAAGAAGCAATAGCTTGAGAATCTAGACCATAAGCTTTTTTAATATTTTGAAAGTCATCAGTTTCCATAAAAGATTCAGTGCATTCATAATCATAATTTATACCTGACTTTCTACCTTTGTCATTCTCCCAAGCTTCAGCATTATCTTGAATACGGTCCAGAAGATCCCATTTAGCTTCTTCTTCCATACGAGTGAATGATCCAGCACAAGAAGCGTCCAATAAATCCTTGTCATGCAGAGGGAGTCTTGCATAAAAGTTATTGATAATAATATTGTTGGGAAGCTCAGGAATGGGACATTTGAGCATTAGTAAGTTCAATCTCCCCCAAGTTTGAGCTGTACTCTCTCCATCCAGAGGCAAAAAGTTCTATATTTGATTCCGACCTTGATGAATCTCACTAGTAGGATAAAACTTTGAATAAAAAAGAGGCACTATTTCCTCCCATTCCAGAGCTTGACCATTCTTCAGTAGCTTATACCATTCCTCCGCTCTTCCTTTTAGTGATAATGAGAATAACTTCTTCTTAACTTGATATGTAGTAATACCTGCACACTTGAACAACCCGCATAATTCGTGTATAAAGAGTAAATGATCACTGGGATGGACAGTTCCATCCCCAACATAGTAGTTATCCATAACACGATCAATAATTCTTGTAGTTATTTTGAAAACATCATTCTTAGCAGGTGGTGGAATATCTACTACCTTAGCAGCAGTAGTAGCATTACCAAATAAGAAACTCAGCGAATTATCCATAACGAAATTAAAGCAACTAGCAGAAGTAAACAATACTCATAGTAGAAGTTTCCTTTACTAGTTCCATTCCCCAATAGCGCTTCACTCCCCGGCAACGACGCCAGAAAATAGTCTTGATGACCCACAAGTATAGGGGGTGTATCGCAGTATTTTTGATAAGTAAGAGTGTCGAACCCAACGAGGAGCAGAAGGTGCTGGCTAGTGGTATGGATCAGGAATTCTCTGCAAATACTTAGCAAACAGATTTTTAGGGGTTTTTCATAAGGCAAGTAAACAACGTACGATTAAATAAAATACGGTAGGCATAAATGCAACAAGTGGCCCAATCCTTTATGTAGCAAAGGACAAGCCGGTTGTATTACTTAAGATGACCAAACGTTCTCGAGGACACATGGGAAGACTATCAAGTACTTTCGCTTCATATAGTTGATTAATCTTCTTTAGCTTGCTAAGTGTTGTCTGGGTGAACCTGTGCTAATGTACCGACTTTCCTAGGACTAATACATACTTGTGATTATACCCCTTGCAAACATACGTAAGTACAAGAAAGTAATTAAGGTAGAAACCTAACCACAGCTTTAAACTCTAAGACCCTTACGTCCCTTGTGCAATGGTTTCCTAACGGGGGTTCAGGTTTCTGTCACTCCGGCAACCCCTATGATTAGTAGCCAAATACACAATGCATTCCCCTAGGCCCATATAGGTGAAGTGTCATGTAGTCGACGTTCACATGACACCACTAGAAGAAGTACACCACAACTTAAATATCAAACTATTGAATCTTTCTCAACACAACTCCACTACTAACAACATGACTTCTCCCATGTCCTCAAGAACAAAACAAACTACTCACAAGACATCATATGGATCATGATCAGAGATGGAATAATGATGTATAACAATCTAAACATAAACAATAATTCAACAGTTCACTCAATAGCATCAACTACGAAGAGTAATCAACACCGGGAAAGTTTCCCCTATGAACTATGCAAGATTCAACCCAATTGTTACAGCAATATGGAGATGGTGATGAGGGTGCTGATGATGATGATGGTGGTGATGATGATGATGATCTCGATGAAGTCTAGCTTGATGATATTGTTGATGGCGACGATCTCCCCTCTCCGGGAAGGAATTCCCCCGGCAGAAATCTGTCTGCCGGAGAGATCTTTCTCTCTCGGTGTTTTCCGCCCCGCAGAGGCGGCATAATCTTTCTGTGGTCGCCCCCCGAGGCTTAGGGTTTTGGGAGGAATATATACACCAGAGGGGAGTGCCAGGGGTGGACCAGGGCGGCCACACCACCTAGTGGCGCGTCCTAGGCTAACCCGCGCCAAGGGGTGGTCTGGCCCCCTGTGGCCCATCTCAAGCCCCCCTTCTGGCTTCCTTCGTCTTCTAGAAAAATAGGATTTTCCGTATATTTTCCCGGATTTTCTGATCTTCGCTAAATTTGCCTCCAAACAACACTTTTTCCATCAGAATCCTTACTACAGGGGTCCATGCTCCAAAAGTCATCAACCATGCAAAAACAGATGAAATAACATAAGTATCACCTCTGAATACGAAATATATCAATGAATAACAGTGAATTATGACATAGAATAGTGATGCAAAATGGACGTATCAAACACACATGCAATGAATCTGGTGGATCCATGCGGTTTATGAAAAGAACACACATGCAATGACTCTGGTGGTGGTTTAGAAAAAGAACACACATGCAATGACTCTAGTGGTGGTTTATGAAAAACAACACACATGCAATGACACTAGTGGATCCATGTGGTT